>OZ010699.1:1197203-1605251 GCA_963932265.1 Thymelicus lineola | reverse complement strand
AATTTTAACAAGCGCATGCCAGTAGGCCCCCGCTCCCACGCCAGTCTCACACGAACAAACCACTCATACGACTACACAAAAGCTTTTCCGCAATATTATGTTGTTGAAAAACACTTGCACAAACATCATCAATGTTTCTTCTCTTCTCTCTTGGGTAAACCTAAAAGAAAGATAGAGACAGCTGTAATAAATATTGTTGTAGTTAATTACTATTAATTTTGACTTCCGCTGGCAGTATTTCTTAAGAAATTTAAACATAAATAACATTTAATTTCAACTTAAATAATAATGCGCTGTTTTTGACTTCTACCATTTTAAATTGAACCCAATTTTATATACTTACAATGGTATTTTAAAGTTGTGAACATTTATCCAGTATTAAAACTTCTCTCTTATCTCTATTAAAACGTCTTGTACCGTGGATCACACAACACATAAATCCTACTAATATTGTTAAATTTTGTGAAAGTTTGTGAAGATGTATAAGTTACTCATTCACACAAGACATAGGCAAAACCAGAACGCTACACCAGTATACTTTTTATAATGATATGAGGGAAATAATCACTATTTATTTTAGCTGTCTATCTCGCAATCAACAAGTTGTCATTATCTGTCGTTTAAATATCAATCCAGTTTTCTTACAAGCAGTGTTACTTCACATCCTGTGTTAGGTCGTTTATATTTTTACATCACCTTTAAACATAACCTTGGGTGACGGCTACTTATTGATACTAGCAATGGTAACCTAGAAAGATAGAGAGATAAGTAGATATATAGATACAGTAGCTTTTACATACATTCGCACAGGGAGGTCTGGATTTGAACATATTAATATCAACCTCTATACTACGTCAAAGTTATGTACGTATTCACATGCTTCAATGAAGGATATCATTGTGAGAAAACCATCGCATGTAAGAATTCTCCATAATAATTACTAAAAGTGTTCTTAGGGTCTTTTCATATCGAGACGTCACGTGAAACGACGTCAAGATGGTTGACGAGGCTAACGGGAGTAAGTAAGGTCTAATTTTCATTTTCATTTTATTACTGTACTACGCCGCATCACGTCGCATCACGTTTCGGTGAGAATTGGCCCTGAAGGTAGTCTGTTTATTTCGCAATGAAAAACTAATTATCCTTTGTCTGACACAGCCCTTGCTTCGTTTTAAGTTAGTCTTAATGTCCTTATCCTGCATCAGATCGCGTTGTATCTGTACCTGGATAAAAATAATTTCTCAGATTCGACTGGCAATTCCAGAGATTAGCGCTTTCAAACAAACAAGAAAGCTAGTAGTTTGAAACCTCTCAAATTCAATTTTATCTTTATAGCACATGCTTATAATAAAAATGTTACCATTTGCAATATCTTTGCAATATTTCAACTACAAGAGCAAATAAACGTAGTGACAATTCCAGCTTGCAAGCATTGATTTATTTCATCAACAAACATAGCAAGTTAAATAAAAGTGTATATTAAACGCTGTATTTCTCACCCACAAATTGTTTTTATTACTTTTAAACATATCTAATTCAAAACGTGTCACAAAACGGAATTCTCATCTCACTAGTCACTATTTCCGTGTCCTTGAATCATATTTACAACTATTTTGCTACAATTATCTACGCCAACACATCGTTCGAGCTACTCCGAGCATTTGCATTAGAAAAGACGACCGCTCAGAGCTCAGACTGTTTGGAATATTTTATTTGACAGACAGATGAATGTGGAGTTATTATATGACAGATTGGCAGGAAAGGGCAAAACGGTGTACATATTTTGTTAAGGAAAGAGAATTGCGGTTGAATGGGTACGCTTTAAGATGGGAATGGATGGGAAACTTCAAGACGTTACAATTTTTGTATCTGCCGTAAACTTAGAATAACGTAACTTAACCTTTGAATACTTTGTTATCAATGTAAAAGCCACGTTTTTGCGGATTATTTGTCAGATAAATTTTGAACAATAAAGGCTTTGAGGAAATCCATTATTATTTTTTATTAGTCTACTTTGCAACAATCACCGGTTTGCTGTGTTATGATGGTATGATGTGTATGATGGTATATACTTCAAGACATGCGTGGCACCTCTATCCCTCTAATAACGGAAACATGCACTACAATAAAAACCTGTTTAAATAAAAATGGATTTGTATAGTTTTCTATATTAATCCTTATTAATATATTAATCCTTATTAATATAGAAAACTATGATCATGATCAATTCAACGCAACGGATCGTCTCTTGCAATATTATCGGTAATGGCTCCGCCACAGTGGTTGACTTTGAACTGGCAGACAAATAATTATATTTAATTATCATTAATCCATTTTATCGGTAGTTTGAGAATTATTTGCTAAATTACGCTAGCTAGAATCCGCGCAATAAGAAACGTACAAATCATCCCAAAAGCGAATAATCGTCTGTCAAATAAATGTCTGTCCCAGCCGAGAAATTAGGTTCGATAGACACGCTACAACAAAATTACTTACTACTGCTAAGAGCAAATCGAATTAGTCACTCACAATGTTAAATAATTAGGTATAATATTGGATGGCATTTTTTAAGGCACTGGCGTAATATTGTTCAATTAATGGCATCATAAAAAGGAAGTGACGCGACGAACAAATTGATATTAAAATCAAGAGTAAAAAATATTAACTTCCCGAAATTATATTACTGGAAAGTAATGGCCCAAGGACGTATTTTTAAAATGAGTTACTCAGACTATAAAACACAATTAGCTGATGAAATTCGTTATAACATTAATCAATATTATTTTATGATATTGAAATTAAAATAGATACGTTATGAAACCTAATTAATTATATTAAAGTAATAAAGTACTTGTTGAATTTCAACATGCGGCTGGAAAAAATACAGGGCATTGTCACATAAGAAATTCAATTAATTATGTAAAACGGTTATAAATACGAAACCATAACATTTGTTATGGTTGTTATGTTGGTATTTGTTATGGTTGCGAAAAAATTAAAAAATATAATATAATGAAATAGAATCAAGACTGTTCTTGGTTTGGTTATTTTTTTTGTTTTTTGTTAGTAGAATGAAGTGTACTTAAATGAAGTTATATGAAAGTGTTGGACGTAGGCCATCTAGATAAAGGAGCTTTATTCGATTTCCAAAACTTACTATTAGATATGCCTGGTTACGCCAATATGATAACATTAAAAACAATCTTAGTAATCTGTATCTGTTATAATAAGTAATCTGTGGTACGCTTCCTTAATCCACCCTTCCTACCTCCTTTCTACCTTAAACATGCAAGCACAAAAAAAACGAATCGCGAAGACAGTCGCATTTCCGCCCGCGGTGACGACACACGCACCGCGCGTATATTATCCGCATCATAGTTGCACTTCCGCCCGCGGTGACAACGCACACGCCGCGCGTATATTTAACGCACCGCTGTACCGCCGCAACGAACCGCTACCATTGCGTTCGTCTGTCGATTCCCGCTTATTAAATACGTTCCCGCTGGACATTACGTCCCAAATTACGTTCCCGCAAGATTAAATGGTTGCGCTATTCGCGAGTGCAGTGAAAGATCAGTGAGTTGGAGGACACGTAGATTCTGCTGCTGCAAGTCGCCGGCTGTCTGCTGGGTACCCGGAGGATACGTCGCGCTGGCCAGGTTAGTGCTGCATGTTCCCCGCCAATCCCCCCCTCTCTTTCCTGATTTTCCATTACACCCTTTTAAGTCTTACAGTCCACTTAAAATCGAAGAAAGAAAAAACTAAACTTGTTGGCGCAACCATCTTTCTGGTCACTTCGAGCCGGATAATAACCACTTTTCTGGTCTTCGAATTGCATAATTGAACCACTTTGGTTCCATTATTATTCAATTATTACATACCGCCCTTATTAGAAAACCTAAATAGGTCCTAATAAGCGATTTCCTATTTTTTCTTTCCCTTTTTCTTTACTACCTTCGCATAGATAGCGAACATTCCATTTTGTTCCATATAATCCAACCGAGTAAAGTCAGACGCATCGCGTATTACACGCCCGCGTAACAGTGACACACATTATTTGTCGCATTACCGCTCCGCTTAACTTGGTCATATTTTAACGCCCTTCTTGTTGTCTTCTTATTGTAACTTTTCAAAATGCCGCCCAAGAAGGTTCCATCAGAACATAGCGAAGACGAAGAAGTCACTACTAATCCTCAATTAATGATATTACAAGCTCAGCGAGAAGCCATTTTCGAAATAATTCAAAGAATTTATGACTTATCGTTAAATTCGCATTCGAACACCGCAAGTATGGAAATATTCCTTGGCGAGTCCTCGCAGATTGACTCTTTACGCGATGATTTCAAACAGGTTTTGAATGAATATAATGCTCATTTGTTGTCATTAGACCGAACGGCTCACCCCGATTACAGTAGTTTAATTGCATTTGAATCTTTATGTAGTAGAATCAAACGAACGCAAGCGCAATTCACGTCTCAGTCGACGTTACGTAATTCACGCGATGATTGTTCTTATAATAAATCGAAGCCAAAATTACCGGCTATCGAAATTCCTTCCTTCTCGGGAGAAATACGCGACTGGTCATTATTTTATGCCAGTTTTAATACTGTCGTACATCAAAATACGCATTTGACCGACTCAGAGAAATTATATTACTTGTTAGGTAAATTAACGGGTAAAGCCTTATCACAGGTTTCGGGTATTGATCCGTGCGCCGATAATTATGATTTAATATTGCAGACGCTTAAAGATAAGTATGACAATAAACGCATGCTCGTCTCGTCGTATTTAAATCAATTGTTTGATTTCAAACCTTTACAATTTGCTTCCGCGACTAACTTTGATTTATTTACCGATAAGTTTACAAACGTAGTACGCGCTTTACAGAACTTAAATTTAGATAACCTACTTGATTCAGTTTTACTTCATATCGCTTTAAAGAAAATCGACTCGGATACCGCACGCGCCTTTGAATTAAATTATAGTAGCTCACAAATGCCCACTTTTGATAACTTAGTCGAATTTATAAAAAACCGCGCAAATGCTTTGGAACGTTTTCAGTGTAGTTCAATTACTCGTTCGACCAATAATAGTAGTCGTCAAAATTCCAATAATTCTAATATTTCTTCTAACCGCCGCGTAAATAATAATAACGCCCCGCAACCGCATAAGTACCAAACGTACTTAAGTACATCTAGTAATTACGTTCCCAAGTGTCTTTGTACTAATATTACGCATCAGCATTTATTTAAGTGTTCAGACTTTAATAAATTATCTCCGCATGACCGCTTTAAATGTGTGAAGGATAACAATGCGTGTGTAAATTGTCTGAGTTTAAAACATCGCATTTCGAATTGTTCATCGAAGTCAAATTGCCGTGTGTGCGGATTAAATCATCACACGTTATTGCATTTCAAACGTGAAGCGATCACCGCCACGGCGCCCTCTGCGCCCCCGGCGCCCTCGACGTCACCGGGAGACGCGACAACCACAGCGCGCTCCTCCGCTCTGTCGACGCCGCGGCCGGCCATGCCCGCGCGCTCCGATGTTGCTATGTGCACTACGGCTTCTTATACATCTATTGATATGAATAAACCGCCTCGCTTGTCCGCGCACTCTTCACTCGCACATAATAATACTTCAAATACTATTTTATTATCGACCGCTCAAGTTATCGCATATGATCATAAGGGTAATAGACATGTTATTCGCGCTTTATTGGATTCCGCATCTCAAAGCCACTTCATCACGCAGGAGTGTTGTGATCGGTTAGGTTTGAAGGTACATAATACCGAACGCACCATTATTAAAGGTTTCGGTGGATCTGAAAAAGTACTTAACACTAACTCGGTCAATTTAAAATTCTTTTCTCGATTTGATGATAATATTTATTTCAATATTTCACCGCTCGTCGTTGATCAAGTCACCGACTCGTTGCCGACTGCTGTGGTAAACACTTCCGTCTTATCACATGTGTCAGATGTACCGCTCGCGGATGAGAGTTTTGGAGTACCTAATAAAATTGATGTGTTGATAGGTGCTTCTCTCTTCCCCCACTTACTACTTCCTGACGTAGTTCACCATTCAAGCGACTCGTCACTACCGCCTGCAATACGCACTGTGTTAGGATTTGTTATAATGGGTTCCGTACCTACGCAATCTATACTTAACACACGTCAATGCTTGACATGCTGTCATGTTCAAGAGCCCGCCGCCATTGACTCATTGGTCAGACGCTTCTGGGAGCTCGAAGAGCTTCCTTCCGCTTCGCCCATTCAATCCCCTAAGGAGATTGAATGTGAAACATTTTATAAATCGACTACAACTCGCGATCCCACCAGTGGGAGATACATCGTTGCCCTTCCATTTAAGGAGGATGTGTATACGCTGGGTGATTCCTTCGAAACCGCTCGCAGACGTTTCATGTGCCTCGAACGAAAATTAGAATCTTCCTCTGAACTCAGGTCGGCATATGATGACGTCATCAGAGACTACATTACCAAAGATTATGTCTCTCTCGCGCCCCCGCGCGACTCTCATGACCCCGCTCCTATATACGTCATACCGCATCATGGAGTCGTGCGGGAGGATAAGACATCGACTAAGCTGCGCGTGGTCCTCGACGCCAGCGCGCCCTCTGCCGGCAGCCGGCGCTCACTAAACGATCTTTTACATTCGGGACCAAATCTACAAGGCGACTTATTTAACATTATTTTAAATTTCCGTTTACATGCTGTCGCAATGACCGCGGATTGTCGCCAGCAGTTTTTGCAAATTATTGTACGCGAAGTCGATCGTCGTTATCAATGTTTTCTTTATCGCTTTAGTCCACAAGATCCTTTGCTTTTATACCGGTTTAATCGAGTTTGTTTCGGGTTAAAAAGCAGCCCCTACCATGCATTGCGCACGGTTAAGCAGCTCATCGACGATGACGGCGCGAAATATCCGCTCGCGAGTGACATTGCGTCTACTTCGCTTTACATGGACGATCTTGCCTTCTCCGTTCCCAGCGAACCTGAAGCAGTCTCCGCCGCTCGTCAATTAATTGATTTGTTCAAGGGTGCACAGTGGGATCTTGTTAAATGGAATAGTAATAATTTAACTGTTTTAAATAAATTACCAGATTCGCATAAAATTTCATCCGATGTTGAATTTGATAAAACTGTGCAACATAAAATATTAGGCTTGCACTGGTCCACGGATGATGACGCATTTTATTTTAAAATATCCGCCCCCGCCGAGGTGAAGTGCACTAAGCGCTCCATTCTTTCGACCGTCGCCCGTCTATGGGACGTCATGGGTTTCGCTGCCCCTGCTATAGTATACGCGAAATTGTTAATTAAACGCCTGTGGGAGCTTAAGCTTGATTTTGACGATATTCCGCCGCCGCATATTATTAATATGTGGCAGAAGTTCTGTGCTGAATTGCCTTCGCTTAATAATTTACGTGTACCGCGACACATAGGTGTGACCGGGGATTGTAAAGTTTATCTTTTAGCATTCTCGGACGCGAGTGAGATGGCATACGGTGCTGTTGTGTATGCTCACGTGAGCACCGCATCAGGCAATAGCATGCAGTTGGTATGCGCGAAATCAAAGGTCGCGCCCATGAAGCCACTTACGATCGCACGGCTTGAGCTCTGTGCAGCACTGCTCATGTCCAAATTACTCCGCACGGTTCTTAATAATTATAGTCGTCACTTCACCGTTAAGCCTTATGCTTTCACTGACTCTAAAGTCGCTTTATATTGGATTAAAAGCTCGCCGCATAGGTGGCAAATATTTGTAGCTAACCGCGTCGTTCAGATAGCCGAGAACATTTCTCCTGACGACTTTTATCACGTCACGGGTACTGACAACCCCGCTGACGTTCTCTCGCGTGGCATTACGCCACAAAAATTAATTTCGCACCCTCTGTGGCTCCACGGACCGCAGTGGGCCTCATTAGATCCGTCGCAGTGGCCCCTCAAGACCCTCGATGGTGAGTCTATTGCAGACATTCCTGAACAAAAAGTTTTAACGCACACTGTGTGCTCGCCTGTAAAGCATTGCGCTTTATATGAACTCGCTCTCCGCGTCTCCTCATGGAGTAAACTTCTTCGTATTGTTACATACGTGTATAAATTTCTAAAGATATTACCGCGCGGCATCACTACTACAGTGACTGCTGATGATCTTAACTTCGCTGAAAATAAAATACTTCGCGCCCTGCAGAGTCAGTACTTTGCAGAGGAATATTATAATATTCTTAATAATAAACCTTGCTCGCAGGCATTCAATCGTTTGAGGCCTTTCATTGACAACGGCCTGATCCGCGTCGGGGGTCGCTTAGTCAATTCGTCACTGGACTACACACATAAGCATCCAGTCATTTTACCGCGTAACGGTCATGTAGTAAACTTGATCGTTGATTATTACCACATTAAATATTTACACGCCGGACCAGAATTATTAATGTCCTTGTTACGCCAAAAATTCTGGATCCTGTCCGCACGCCGTATTGTAAGACAGAGGGTTCATCTGTGCAATACTTGTTTTAGATTAAAACCGCGACCGACTTACCCACTGATGGCCGACTTACCCGATTGTCGTACGCGCCAAGCCGTTAAGGCATTCACGCACACGGGCTGTGACTACGCCGGTCCTATCGCCTATACTCCTGTACGTCGTCGTGGCGTTCGCAGTGAGAAGGCCTATTTATGTATATTTACATGCCTTACGACTCGCGCGGTGCACATAGAAGTCGCCACTGATCTCAGCACTCCTAGCTTCTTAGCCGCTTTAAAGAGATTTCTCTCTCGGCGTGGTCCTTGTCTGATGATGTACTCGGACAATGGCACCAACTATAAAGGCGCTGATACTTATCTTCGCAGTCTTTACAAGTTTCTGAATAATGACTACCGCAAGAAACTTGAGGAAGAATATGCTGAAAGCCGCATAACTTGGAGGTTCATCTGTCCTAACTCCCCTCATACCGGAGGTGCCTGGGAAAGTATAGTCAAGGTGGTAAAAACCATCTTATTTAGAGTAATCGGTCAACAACTATTATCCTATGAGGAATTGTGTACTGTCCTCACGCAGATTGAATGTCTTCTTAATTCAAGACCGCTCACGGTGTTAAGTTCCGATCCCGCCGAGCCCACGGCTCTGACACCTAGTCATTTCTTACATACCGCTCCTTTGTTATCATTACCCGCGCCGGAAGTCACATCTGACCCGGTCAGTTTGCTTCATAGGCATGCACTGTTAGACAAGTTAGTTCAATCGTTTTGGAACCGTTGGAGAGCAGAATACCTGCACGGATTACAGGTTAGGCAGAAATGGAATACTCCTTCCGTACCTATCACTCCCGGAACCGTCGTGGTTGTGATGAACGATAACGCGCCGCCTCTATCCTGGCCGTTGGCGATTGTAGAAAAAACACATCCGTCTAAGGACGGCATCGTGCGCGTGTGTACAGTAAGGACCGCCAAGGGAACCTACCTTCGCCCGGTTGTTCGTCTGTGTCCGCTTCCAAAACAATAAAACTCAATATTATATTCGCTTTCCTAGTTTAAAATAATTTAATATAAACCGCATCGCTCTAGTATTAATTCTACATACATATACCGCTCTAGTATTATTCAGTAAAAATTATTTCTTAATTTATATTATTTAAATTCGTTTCAATACCGCTTCGCTATGATTCTTAGGAATTCCTTCTTAAAAATTTCACGCGCATTGTGCGCTCCTAGTCTTATCTTCATTAGCTTGCTTATGGTAGTTTTTAATGGTGACCCATTAAGGGCGGGTGGATGGTTACGCCAATATGATAACATTAAAAACAATCTTAGTAATCTGTATCTGTTATAATAAGTAATCTGTGGTACGCTTCCTTAATCCACCCTTCCTACCTCCTTTCTACCTTAAACATGCAAGCACAAAAAAAACGAATCGCGAAGACAGTCGCATTTCCGCCCGCGGTGACGACACACGCACCGCGCGTATATTATCCGCATCATAGTTGCACTTCCGCCCGCGGTGACAACGCACACGCCGCGCGTATATTTAACGCACCGCTGTACCGCCGCAACGAACCGCTACCATTGCGTTCGTCTGTCGATTCCCGCTTATTAAATACGTTCCCGCTGGACATTACGTCCCAAATTACGTTCCCGCAAGATTAAATGGTTGCGCTATTCGCGAGTGCAGTGAAAGATCAGTGAGTTGGAGGACACGTAGATTCTGCTGCTGCAAGTCGCCGGCTGTCTGCTGGGTACCCGGAGGATACGTCGCGCTGGCCAGGTTAGTGCTGCATGTTCCCCGCCAATCCCCCCCTCTCTTTCCTGATTTTCCATTACACCCTTTTAAGTCTTACAGTCCACTTAAAATCGAAGAAAGAAAAAACTAAACTTGTTGGCGCAACCAATGCCTTTGAGTGGATCTCTGTTTAATTACAACCTATGTCCAAAGTATGAGCGTTAGAAATATTTTTGCATGTGTTGGATATTTTTGGCAGTCAAAATATAAATACAACAGATACAATTACAACAGTACCTAGATCCGGAAGACGTCAATAAAATGTATCTAGAGATAAGAATAATTTAACCTTAATTGCAAGATTTCGCGTGACATCAATATATCCATGAAATTCTTTATGATGACGATCTTACATTCCATAGAGTTCTGTCATCTTTCAGTCTCTAATTGTGCCGGCGCCGACCGAACTGCATATATTTATCCACCACTAGAATTCTTAGAATAAGCTGTACATCTTTGAAAAAGGATAGCTTATTTATAGTTACTGTGCAACAAGCTCAAACTTCTCCGAATTTCAATCATTACCTCTAACTAATTTTGATCTTAGATTTATTCGAATCAAACTGTAACTTAATCGCATTTCAATAATTTAAACTCTATCATCTATTGAGTATTATTTTAGATTCTTTTGAATTTATTTTAGAATTTCTTAAGCTTGTTTTAATTGTCTTCTAATTTAATTTCATTAAGTTAGTTTTTGAAACTATAATGGAATGTCACTTTTACTTTAATTACTTAGATTAACATGCAAGGAGTAGATTTTGAATTTTGATTTTGAAAAACCTATTAATACATTTTATGGTTTAGTTTAGTCAAGGAATTCGTAAGACATGAAGTAACACATTTTGAGTTGTAGCACATCCCATAAATTGGATATATAGCCTTATTAGACGCAACATTGTTAAGAAGTTGTAAAATAAATATAGCTACATGCTAAAGGGCATCTGCTGATAAACGATTGTTGTCTTTCCCTAAACGTTATCATAAAATTTATTGATTCTTTGCGATGATGAGTTTCTGTTAACTCGTACAATATCTTTGGTTGCATGTCTGTAAAGATTTTTTTTAGTTATTTCTTTTCATCTCATATTAATAAACCTTATTTTTAAAATGATAATATTTAGCAGATGCTACATAGCTGTATGTTCGTAAATACCTTCTTCTTTCAACACATTAGATGCCCTTACAAAAATGTGTTCTATTATTAGCTAAATAATACCCACAATACGCAGTATATCATTCTCAGGCACAGTGAGTAGTACCAAGTGAAGCAAATCACCCACAGTTTACCCAACGTCATACAGATCAAAGGGGATTATATGAAACACTTCTGCATTGGACAAACAACTTGCATAATAATATTCATTTAATTCTTAACCTTGGTAAGTTTTATTATTGCATTAGTAAATAATAAACAAATAAATAAATAACACTTCACACTCATAGCCCCACACGAGGATTCCCTGTGTCGTGGGTGCCATGGACACAACACACAAAAACGGAACACTTCACACCCAGACCGAGAACCGAAATTCAAACTCATCATTTAAATTTCGGCGATGTCCACTCAGATCCATTGCTAGGATCCATTCCGCCTCGCTGGAAATAGAACCCAGGACCTCTGGTGCGGCGATCCGGCATGGTAGCCATTGTGCTACATGGGTCGTCAAACGGGTCCGTGTTTACCAAGGTTCTAGTATTATATAAGGGTTAGATCCTATTTCTTATTTATTTAATTACAAGCACTCAGGAAAAAATATTTTTTAAATCTTCTACTACAGTATCACCGAGTTAAAAAGAGATATTATTATTTTTTTAGATACTTTAACATTGTTTTATTTTCCCCATTAGTTAGTTACATAACAATATCGCTTGTTTTGGTAGTTTTCTTATTCATTTTCAATAATAACTTATACCTTAATTACTGATTTGTTACTTCTGATAATTAGGTATATAATGTATTTATCTACCGTAAGAAATTACCCTAAAATATGATCTAAGTTCAAACCCTTATGATGTGTGATAATTTAATTTCTATTGAACATTGGCAGCTGTTATTTATCTATCTAGTTTAAATAACTATGCAGAAGGTAATTCATCTTTTATGAAATAAATTACATGTAGAGCTTTATTTTGTTTATAGTTTATCGTTTCTCGTTTATCGTTCCGCTGTAAAACCAACAGCATCAGTCCATTTTTAACTTGACGACAAACTTAGATTCGTTTCGAATCCTCCCCTAATGATACAAGCGCGTTGTTTGAATACTTTGACGTTTATTTTTCAAATGTTCTTTTTGTGAACAATTTATGTTTCTCCATCTCTCGCTCCTGAAATAAGCGGCCCATTAATTAGGAAGTGATGGTCAATTACTGATGCCTCTAGGGTTTGTTTGAAAATTTTAAGAAATATTTTACAAGTTTTGATATTAAGTGATGATGGTTTAAAATGTGTTTTTCTAAGTACCTAAACACAAGTAAAATTTTGTACAAGTTTAACTTAAATTTTAATATAAACAGCACATACGTCTTTTTACCCAACTGCGCCAGAAGGGGGGGGTTACGCCTTCCAAGTGTACGTATGTACAATATGTATGTATATTATGTATGTATGTATGTATGCATGTATGTATATTTCTTTGGCATGCTTTGTAGCCTAAACGGCTCGGTCAACTTCAGCTTGAGAGGTGCCATTAGATTCGTCTTAATTGTGAGAGTGACACTACAATATTATATACAATATACAATACAAAAAAAAATTAATAAGGCCGATATTGTCTTCAAAAATTTTTTTTTACAAAACCTAAGTGGTAGCGAGTGGGATATTGTTGAATAAAGTATTCAAAAAGATTTTTAGGTCCGTTTTTATTTTTTTTTCATTTTAAGTAACAGTAGGATATAATATAACGATTTAAAGTTGTTTAAACAACTACTCTGGCAAAATTTTTAACTCTATTAATAAAATGACGTCATTGCGAATTTTTTCGTCTAACAAAGAAATCAATGAATCCTAACTAAAAAGTTTAAAATAAAAAAAAAACTTAAAAAAACAAAAAAAACTCTTAGAAAAGTAGCTTAGAATGTTATTAAAAGTGATACTGAACTACACCATAATATGAGGATTAATAGTTGGGACCCATTTAAATTTTACAGGGCTGCTTGGGAAAAACAAACAAGATTTGATTGGTTGAAGAATGGGTCCCAACTGTTAATACTTCTATGGTGTTATTGTTCAGTATTACTTTTAACAAAATTTGAAACTAATGGGCTTATTTTTTTCTTTTCAGTTTTTTTACGCAGTCGGGATTTTTGTTACAAAATGTCAATGAACATAATATGTGTGTCTTGAAAATTTCATTTTATGAATTATTTTTTTAAAAAAAGCAAAGCAAAGCAACAACCCATAATTGTCCCACTGCTGGGCTCGGGGTCTCCTCTCACAATGTGAGGGATACAGGCCATAGTCTACCACGCTGGCCAAGTGCGGATTGGTAGACTTCACACACCTTTGAGAACATTATGGAGAACTTTCCGGTGTGCAGGTTTCCTCACGATGTTTTTCTTCACCGAAGCAAGTGATAATTAAATTGTAATACGCACATAATATTTGAAAATTAGAGGTGCGTGCCAGGATTTGAACCCGGGCCCCCGCGTTCGGGAGACCAACGTTCTAACCACTAGGCTATCACTGCTATTATTTTTTTAATTGTGAATAAAGATTCAGTACTTTAATTTTGAACTCAACAAACATTGAATTAATTTGTGATATTTGATTTTATTACTTAATAATTTGTATTACTTTTTAATAACATTATAATATTTATTATATAATGCAAAATGCATTATACATATACTATTTACATGCCATAACAAGTGTTTTTTGTATTTTTTATTTGATCCTACTTATGTCAGACACCAAACACTTACTCGTAATTTATTAATTTTCTCCTAAGTACATCCACATAAATAAGCAATATTTTTTAAGATTTATGGAAGTGTAAGTGCAAGGAATAGTAAGTTAGTGGTGACTACATACAGATACAAACGCTTAAAGGCTTAAGTGCGTGAATTCTATCACCCGTCACTTACAAGGATTAGTTGTTAACTGTATAAATTATTTATTAGATCACCTAGCTTCGTTCCAGCTAGCTTCTCAAAGGGAAATCTCTAGGCGTTGTGCAGTAACTCAGATAATACGATAATTAACTCAGTTGAGACCGAAGCTGTCTTTGTACATTGAATTGTTTGCTACGAGTTTAGCTGAGAATATAATTACGTCAGAAGACCCCACTAAGGAGATGAATTAATGACCAGAGCAACGTAATATCTATTATTATTATCTAATAACATTTCAATCATAATGGAATTAACGGTATACCTCGATGTGCATAATAATTGATTACTTTTAACGAATACTCAAAATTGAAAGAATTCAAAGCATTTGAATAGTCACTTTTATAGCTTTAGTTTTCATTAAAATTATATATAATTTACTTAAAGTTATAAGTTAAATTTACAAGTTAAAGATAAATATAAAGTAATATAAAGTTAAGATAAAGTTACTTCAAGTAAGGGAAATTAAATCAACGTCGATAAAAAATGTTGCAAATCCAATATTTAATCTTATCAACTCATACGGCATCAAGACTTTACGTGTTGTCAAAGATATAGATTTTGTCCAAGACAACAAATGTTGACTGATGTTTTATGAGAGTTACAGATTACCTCAGATTTAATCAAAGCTAGCGAATCATCATCAAACCCTGAATAACCCTCAAATACATTTGCAAGAACGTCACTTCAATTAAACAATATTATTATATTCAATTCATGAAATTAAACTTTAAAAACCACAATTCCCAATTTGAATGGATACTGTAGGAAGATAAGCAATGTAAAAAGATGGTAATGTTGCCCCAAAATGTGTTCTACTATTAAATCAACCAAATCTTTTGGTCCCTAACACGAATTAACATTACACCCTCATGATCTTTATCTCAAGCGGGTCGAAGGAAACCGAAAATTAATTATATAATAAAATTCCCTAGAGATAAATTATTATTCGTAACGCAGATAAGGGCATCTGGCATCGTTAAAGTCATTCAAGAGAATAAAATGATAAAATTTAAATTCTTTGTTTTACTTGAATCCAAACAATTATAACTTTTTAAACACAGTAACAAATACTTTTATAATACCATCTATGTAGTTATAAAAATATTTGTGTCATAGCATAGTGGTCGCCAAATATCAGTAGTGGTATCAACTATTTCTTATCTAATATCGTATTAAGCTTACCTAATAACGTTAACTAGCACAAGAAGGAATGAGGCAACGTATTTTGTACATCAGAGATCATCCAGTTAATACTGACCCATGTTTTGAAATTGTACCTTCAATAATTGAGCACGTGAATAGTGTCAATGTCACATTATGTTTTGATTGGTTATTTCCTTCACACAAATCTTGTCTGCACGTGGGTCTATCAAATCTGATCGTTTCAGACCGAGGGGTCTAGACAGAATGCATTTGTTAAACGACGATGTAATTCAAAATCGTCCATGTATAAAAGGACAAAGTGGTACACAGTCTTAACAACATAGGCAATGTAGCAGATATTGATATAGGTATAAAGATAATGGTAATGGTTTAAACATTACTTTTTCGCACACAGGTTATCCTGCTTGCAAAGATTTAGCCACGCCAAAAAATTATAATATCATTATTTTATATCAAGCTGAAATTTTGAAAATTTGTAAAGTATTATAGAATTGTTATTTTTATTTTTGATATATGTTATTTGTGTAACTTACATCTTTCGTCTCACTTTCCAGCAATTTGTGGTAGTATTTTCGTGTAATGCAACGGAAATGTGTAACAGGAAGCCGGGAAGCGCGCGCTATTTGATTTGAGCAATGAGCGCGCGCGGTGCTAGTGTTGGCCGTCAGACGGTACTTACCAACCTATTTTCTGAGAGGTTTGGTGTTGTCAGCGGTACTTAGAGTTGGTATTGTCAGCCAACAGTGTGTACGTGTGTGTGTGTGTGTGGGTAAAAATAGTGCCGCAGCAAACGTGTTAAAGTAATAATTTTACGGTGTATGCTTCATTTTAATTGCGCAAATGATATTCTCAAGCGTTGTTACTTATAATATTTCCTTGTTCTTGAATAACAAAATCAATGACCCTTGATATTTTTAATCCATTATTGTTGCTTATAATACTACATGGAAAAGTAAAAACGTTTCCACCCATTCAAACATTAGGGACAGTTTAAAAACGTTCCATTTAATTACACAAACTCGTTGTAATTGGATCAGAGTGAAATTTTCAAGGCAAAGGAAGTATAACATCCGTGAGGGAACAAAATTATTATTAGAGCAACGGAAATATGACGCATGGGTTGACCGAAATATGTTGACCTCCCGATTCAGAGCAACGATGTTCAAGTGTCGCCAGGTGAGGTATCAACTGGAAATGGTTAGGAAGCTATTAATTCTGTATTGTTAGCAATTTCAGGTGAGCTCTTTGTGGCAATTGAGACTGGAAATGAAAGATGTTTAATTAATATCAGGTTCTGATTCGAAAATAATTATAGTCTCATCATCATAATAATGACTGTACTATTTTGCAAGTGAACATGTCGTATACAACTTATATTATTTTAATACGCTTCATTAGATAACGTTAACAGTCTCACTAAGTATAATACTTCTTCTAACTTTTATTAATTCAATATTTAAGCTATACAGGGTATCCCGTAAGTAATGGTAGAGGGCAGTAACCTTTTATAATGTACAAGTCTTCCTCATAATGTAGAATTAAAACAGCAATAAATAATATAAAATATATAAATAAATATATTATTCTAATAGCAGTATTTATTAAATAAACATTATTCAAGTTATACTGAGGATATTTGAAATTTCTTTAAAGTGTTGAAAAATCTGCAAATAATCTTTATTTTAAATATTTACTAGATTAATTTAAGGGAACGTAATTTAGAGCAAAGCTAAAAACCATTTGAAATGTTCAGCTGATAATAGTAAACAATAAAATAACTTTTGATTCAAATTCAACAACAAAAACAAAAAACAAAGATCAAGAGTATCAATCAACGTGTACTACAGGAAATCGGTCACAGAACTTACCGATACATATTACTAGTCCGAAAAATGACAATATGCCCGTAAATAATTGCACTGTCATAGATCCTAACAGTGACAATAACCGTGACAAAAATAAACAAGTAGCACAGAAACGCAGAGTCATTATAATAGCCGACGAACAAGGGAGAGGACTTCGACATAAACTCCAAGAGATTTTAGGGAATGAATACTTTGTAACGAGCTTTATCAAACCAAACGCCACGCTGCCCAACATTACCACAACTATGGAATCTGAAATACTGAGTTTAACCAAGGACGATTTTGTTATTTTTCTTGCTGGTACACATGACAAAAACCCCTACGATTTGGAAATCAAAATGAACATATGGTTAACGAATATAAAAAATACCAATATCATTGTTGGGGAAATAGCTAGGAATAATTATCTACGCGTCAAAAAATTAAATTACCTACTTAAATTTGTATGTGGGAAGTATGATAATGCTACTTTCACAAATTTTAACTTTAGTAGACATATACCTCATAGAAACATACTTTCCCTTGTTACAGCCAGATACGTTGCAAAAGAAATATTGTGTATTTACTACAAACAAAAAATACAATCATACTACTTAAAAAGTAAAATACATAATGAAGTTAATAAGAACTGTTATAAAGATGCAAGCACCCAAACTCAAATAGATCTAATCGGATATCATTCTTGTATTAAATGTAATAGTATTAGTAATATCAATTGCCAGTGTATGAATGAATGTATTTATAAAGTAGACATAAATTGTAATAAATCGGGCACAAAAGCATCGCAAGCTACAGATACACACAATAATAATAGTAATTTATTTCGTGACTAACTACTTGTATATTCTTCATCAAAATATTAATGGACTAATAAATAAATCTGACCTTCTAACAATATCTTTAGATGACTTAGCCTCGAAACAGAAGCCTATTGACATTTTATGTATAACCGAACATAACATGATCGACGGTGATGAGTATTGCCTAAATATACCCAACTTTAAACTTGCATCACACTGTATGAGAAAAAACCGCCACGGAGGATCATGTATACTAGTCAAAAATACACTTACATTTAAAGACATGAAAGATGTATGTAGAATGTCATGTCCGGGTATTGTCGAATTCTCAGGTATAGAACTGATAAAGCAACAAGTATACGTAGTTTGTGTTTACAGATCGCCCAAAACTATCACGTTTCTCTTTGAAATATTCATGAACCAATTAGAGAAAATTCTATATATGCTGACGCACAACAAAAACAAATTAATCTTATGTGGTGACATAAATATTGACTTACTGACTAATGACAAATACTCAAATGATTTTAAGAATTTACTTTTAAGTTATAATTTAAAATGCGAATTCCAGTCACCGACACGTAGTATTAGTAAAACATGTTTAGACAACATTGCACACAATATCCGCGCGGGATGCCAAAGTGAATTACAAGAACTATCACTATCAGACCACAATGCGCAGATACTCAAATTCCCAGTAAAAAAAACATGCTACATTAAATATTGGTACACACTAAAGCGCGACTATTCAAATGAATACATATTAAAATTTATTAAATATTTAAAACAAATATCTTTTCAAGAAGTATATGAAACTGATGATCCCAATATGGCATTCAACTACTTTCACGAGATGTTTAAATTACTGTACGATCTTTGTTTTCCAACTAGAGCATTTAAAATTATGACGGATACAAAACCTAGATGGATATCCCGTGGGCTTAGAATATGCAGCAAACGCAAACAAAAATTACTATGGAAATGGAGGCACCAACCGAATGACACAAATAAATATGAATTCAAGTCTTACAGTAAACGGCTTAAGAAAATTATAAACCTAACTCAGAAGTCGCAGAATAATTATTTTATTAAAAACGCAAAAAATAAATGTAAAGCATCGTGGACAGTAATTAACAATGCCAAAAACAAGGCCCCTAAACAAAGTATAAATGAATTAATTGATAATGACATAACAATAACTAATCCTGAGGAAATTGCGACAAAATTTAATAACTTTTTTATAGACATAGTTAAAAAATGCCCTATCAAAAAGAACAAAAATATTGTCAATGTAAGTGATACCGTACTAAATTCCTTTTTCATGCCTCCAACAATTCCTCAAGACATATATAAAATAATTCAAGGGCTGAAAAATACAAACAGTGTAGGTTTTGACGGTATCTCAACAAAAATAGTTAAAAGCTGCGCTTGTGTTATTGCACCCATTCTGTCTCATATACTCAACCTTTGTATAGAACGTGGAGCATTTCCAAACATACTAAAAACGTCCATAATTAAACCACTGTTTAAAAAAGGAAACATAACTGATGTAAATAACTATAGACCAGTAGCACTCCTCTCAGTTTTCTCAAAAATATTTGAAAAAGCAATTTACACACCCTTGTACAATTTCCTAGAACAAAACAAGATCCTTACGCAACAACAATTTGGCTTTAGGAAACACAAATCTATAGATAAAGCAATATTAGGAACTCTCTCGACTATTATTCAGAACATGGATAAAAGCATACCTGTTGCTGCTTTATATATGGACATCTCAAAAGCATTTGACCACGTAGAACAAAATACGTTGCTTGAAAAAATTTATAACTACGGTATACGAGGTAACATTTACGACTTGTTAAAATCGTACCTTCAGGATAGGCAGCAACAAACAGTAATAACAAGCATTTGCACTAAAACCAAAAAAGAAGTTACCTATGCTTCAAAATGTAGACATGTTATGTATGGAGTACCACAAGGGAGTATCCTAGCGCCATTACTATTTTTAATATATATAAACGAGTTGCCGAAAATCACCAACCATCAAATGACTTTGTTTGCCGATGACAGTACAGTTCTGTTCACGGGGAACAATAATACAGAATTAGAGACAAATATTAACAAAACATTACAAGACATAATCCAATGGCTGGAAAATCATAATTTACTAATAAATTTAAACAAAACGAAAGTTATGACATTTAAACATAAAAGGGACATATCTTCCACAATTAACGTTAATTATCTGGGTACTGACATTGAAGACGTAGACACGATTAAATTCTTAGGTTTATATATAGATAAAAAAATGAATTGGACATCACACACGGACTACATAATGTAAACAATTAAATAAATTATCTTATCTGCTTCGCAAACTACATAATGTCGTAAACGAGGAAACGCTAATGACGGCTTATCACGGATACATTGCTTCAACGATACGATATGGCATTATATTTTGGGGTAACTCATCCCAAAGGGAAGAGGTATTAAAGGCACAAAAAAGATGCATCAGGGCGATCTGTAAATTAAAGCCAATTGAATCCTGTAGACCGTCATTCAAAAGGCTAAATATATTAACAGTGCCATGTCTATATATACTGGAATGTACAGTATTTATAAAAAGAAATCCAGAATTATTTCAATTCCGTGAGGGAGTGCGCCATCGAGACCAATTAAAAATGGTGCCAAGTAAAAAACTCATACTCAAACAAAGTTTTTTCTGTAAAGCTCCGGTACTATATAATAAACTTCCAAAGGCAATACGCAACATCGAAGACCCCCGTATATTTAAGAAAAATGTAAATGAATATTTAATAGAAAAATGCTATTATCATATTAATGAATTCCTTGCTGATAAGACATAAAAATTATAACTTGACTTAATATTAATTTGACATTATAATTACATTAATTTGACAATTTCATTTAATCGCATAATTTTATTTTATTTTATATTCTTTAGAATATATTGTTGTTTATTGCATCATGTTCAGTGACTAATATTTAATGATGATTTAATGATGATTTTTAATTTTTCTTGTTATATTACACAACGCAATACGCATGTTTGACTTTGCACGCCTAATCGGCTAGGATAGGAGCTCTGGAATAACTACCGTGTAAAAACTATGTATACCTTATCCTGCAAATAAAGAATTTTGATTGATTGATTGATTGATTAAAATTCACTACTTTGACTCTAAAATGGTATTAACTTGAAAAAATTACCTATAAAAGTAGCCTGTATTAAATCATTTTAGTCTGCATTTAACAGACAAGATTTTAAAGTTCTGTTCCATACTTGATTAGTACATTTTTTAACGTCTTCGTATCAAAGTTCTGCCGAAAAAAATCATAAACAAAAATATCCAAAGTAGACGGTAGTTTCTCAGGGTTCCCTAATAATCAAAATATCTGCTCATTTATGGACACAACAGTAAATAGTAGGGTAAAGGAGCCGAATTTTAAAAATTTAAAAAATGGCCAAAATCTCAAAAACAGTGATCCTTTTACGAAAGTAATTTTTTGACACCCAGTCCACCCTTCACTTTCTACCCTCTACGGTTGATGCACTATTTACGGGACATCCCGCATACTTTATTTTTAGCAATATGCATATACATAAAAAAAAAACAATAATAAAGTCAGTACTTTGAGTTTTATCTAATCTCTCTTCAGATTCTTATAGAGAAACCAATAATTTATGAAACACATTGTTATAACATAAGCTGCATACAGCTGTTATCGAATTAAAATCAAATAAAATGAAGACAAAAGTAAAATAAAAGGAATAGGATATTAAAATGTTAAAAATCATATAGAATGAAAATCAAGTAAACAAGACAAGGTTGAATTATTAAACCAAATTATCATTTGCATAGAAACAGCAAAATAAATCAAAACACAGTAGCAAAATATGAATGACGCAAATTAAATTTTATAATAAGATCACAGTAAGTATTAATAAACATAACTATTTACATTAACAAAATATTATTTCTTTACAGATTTCGTGTGCCAGTTGCGCGCAGAAAATTCAGTGGGGAACGAAAAAATTACTTGGATCCCATCCAAACGTTATGACACTTTGAGTCTTACAAAAATAGATTCATATTTCCAGAAAGGGGTTGAGGAAATAGATGAGATTGGGAAAGCGCATCTGATTTTGATATCACGCGCCCATAACGCCACACCGTCAAATCCCACTCCAAAATTTGGATTTGTAGTTTGGAGGTCGTAAAATTCAAAAGGGTGCTATGCCAAATTCATCAACGGAATTTCAACGGAGCTAAGCTATAGAACCAAGCAATCTCGATGTGTGCCAAATGCAATCAAACATGCTCAAAGCAAATAAGTGAAGCTTTGTTTGTTCGAACGTTGATCCAAAGTGTTTGTGGTGAATATGGCCCGGGATAAGAGTTTGCGAGTGATTGTGCAGTTGTTCGTGATACAGACGATGATAAAAACGAGTTTAGAGATCGTGGAAAGTAAGTAAATAGTTTTGAATATTATATTGAACTTAATTTAATAAAATAACAGCTTCCAGTAACTTTCATGTTACAGTCCTATTTTACATTTTTTAATAAATTGTTATCTTGGAAAAGGATTGTTTGTCGCATTTGACATGCAAACCCAAGAATCAATATTACAATGTGATACTAATTTATTAGTCAAATAAATAATTGTTACAGCCCGGAATGTAACCTGGAACTCCATTAATATAAACAAGAGCAAGGAAGCTCAATACAATATAGCATAAGAATTATGGGTTCAATATTCGGAAGTAGCAGTTTATATGATATTTTGATGTTTTTGTTCACGTATCGTTGGTATTTAAGATATGTTTTATTTAGAATAACTTTAAATTTAAATTTTATTTTCATCAAGCATAACTAACTATCCATTACAATGTCAATCACGTTAACTTTCAAGCAAAAAACCGCATTAATATTAGTCCATTCGTTTACCAGCTACGATGCCACACATACTCACATACACAGACATGTTAAACTTATCTATACTAATATAAAGGCGTAAAGTTTGTGAGTTTGTGAGGTTGTAGGGGGGGTAATCTCTGGATCTATTGAACCGATTTTGAAAATTCTTTTACCAATAGAAAGCCACATTATTTGCAAGTATCATAGGCTATTGGATTGTTGGAAATTCATCCCCTTACCCCCTGGTAAAAATAGTGGTTGGAAGTCATTTTCATACAAACCAACTTCGTTAGTTTCAGAGTTATAAATATGATTTTTTTTCATGTAAGTTAATAGATATGAACAAAAGGTAACCTTTAACACATTTTTTGGAAAATCATTCCAGAAAAGGTTAATTTAGGGGATGGAACTGTACGCAACTTCATCATTTTTAAAGTTAAAAACAAAATTTTGTAAGTATTACGTTTTTTGAAAAATCATTCACTAAAGAGTTAATTAAGGGGTGCAAGTTAGTATAGAAAATTTGTCAGTTTTGAAATTAAAACAGTGAAAATTTATATATGAGCTTAGAATTAGACACAAAAAAATAACTGTGTCACAGTTTTCTCGAAATTCATCCTCTAAGGGATAAAACCAAGGGTTTGTAAATGTTTAAGAACTTCGTCAATTTTAAACACAGGAATCTGAAAATGAATATACAATGTAAGCTTGTAGCTAGAAAGAAAATTAACTTAAAGAGAGAGAGAAAGGAAGCGGGAAAGAGAGCGGGAGAGGTTATTGGGGATTGTTAGACGATACGAAGTTCGCCGGGTCAGCTAGTAAGTTATATTATATTAATCCGCCTTTAGCGTCAGGGGTTAATCAGTTTATAATTATGTTTGTGTGTGTTAATTAGTGAATCTTATTAAAATACAAAGGTTAGTACTATATTTATTCTATTACGAATATTGATATTTTTTTCAATAATAACATTAAAATTATGGAACTTTAGGTGCAATCTCCGCAAAGTGTTTACATCGCGAATATCCCTGAAGGCCGCTAACGTTCGCTCTAAATAAAATGATTCATCTCCAAGATCAAACGGATTTCTTGAAATAATCTGATAATCTTTACCTACCGGAAATATTTTAAATTTCAAATGTACAAAATATAAATGAATGTTTTAAATTTCTGGTGCTATTTAGTCTGTTTGTATTTACGAAACAAACTTGCAGAAGGAAATCCAGTCTTCTCTGAAATAAATGTATAAATTCCAATATTACGAGTATAAAGATAAAGCGAATATTGTGAGTTTTAAACCACAGTAACTGTTTCAAAGATTTCTCATCAAAATACACAATGTATTCCGGTAAAACAAAGCTATATATGCTTTGTATGTACTTCTGTATAAATTAGCTTGAGTATTCGTTAACTAAATCAGAAAAAGTCGTGCGTTATAAATGCTTTCACGGTGTGCGTGAGTAGTTAACGTTACCACAGAATATACATATAATAGTACCTTCTTATTGGTACAGAAAAATCACTCCGCAAAATCATTTAAAGAATTAATAGCGACTCTTGCTACGACACAATATAGTGTAATTCAGGTCATACAGCGCTAATCGTTAACAGTTAAGTATATTCATCTAGAAATTGCCTCTCTTTTTAATCATAACCCTTATCCTCTCTGACAACGTTAGGGTTGTAATTTTTTTTGTGATGACATGTGTGATACTTTACGAAACTATATGACACGGCATGGAAGCCCTTCTGAAATTGGCCCAACACGTCGAACGCGGCACGTACTTATAACATCATACCAAAAGTGCTGAGTGCGCCAGGCTCGACGATACACAAAATAATGTATGGTTGAATTATTCTTAATGAAAAGTCCTAAAACAAGTTCACGGCAGCATTTTCTAAGTAAAATACATTTTTATTTTTAGTCTTTCATTTTTGATTTTAATTTTATTTTATGAAAAAATAGTCGTCAAATGAGTTGACAATTAATCTGGTGGTGAGAGACATCATTGTTGTAGTTGTAAAAAAAACAGCACCGTCTCTTGTGGCTAGAGAGAAAACTATGTACAGGCTTATCACAGGATAAGATACACACAGGTGTACACAGTACACAACCAATAAAAGTTAGTTTGTGCTAACCATACCATATCGTTTCAATAATCAGCAACATAAAAATTATCACTGATACGTTGCCAGCCAAAAACTGAGAAGAAGAATGAAATAAAGAAAGTTTGGCGACTGATCCAAGCGAGAATGTGGTAGTTAGCCGTACAGTAAACTAAATAAATGATTTGCTGAGCAGTTTAAAATCAAAATTAATGTAAATTACAATAATAATCCTCGCTTTTTACCCGAAAGTAATCACAATTAGACGAGTTTTCTTCCTACAGTAACCTAAGTTATCTTAAATGCTCTAAACTCCATTATCTCAACGTTCCTTGTAGCTCTGTATAAGTTACCGTTCACCTTGGGAGTTGCGTTGTTTCACGAGTTTGAGTAGTGTCTTAATCTTGTAATTAGAAAAGTTGAAATACTGGTAACTAATTAGTTGTTCCATGTTTCGTTCAAAGTGAGCTCGATTTTATTATTTAGTCTAATGACTAGATACTGCCGCGCTGGTTTGTTCACTATTTTATTACTGTGATTAAAGAAGTCAAAAATAAAATACAATTGAAATTTTTAACAAATTTTTCATTATGTATCAAAAAATTAACAAGGGGTGTGTATAATAATAAGAAGTTATCGTTCTTTAGAGTAAATTAAACAAAAATGTTATACCAATCGTCACCCTTAACTATAATATAATAAATAACTCTTAACCAATATCTATGACATTGACATCATTTTGTAGAAGACAAAACAACTTTAAATTTATTTAATTATCATTAATGATAGCCGGGTAGAGTTTTTCTTTTTGAGAAAACGTTTCTGTTACATGAAGATTTCCGTAGGCTACCTACCATATTCTTACCAAGCTACGGTAAGAAAATTTTGCTCTGAATAATCGATCCGGATCAGCTATTGCAACTACTTAGTACGTAAGTATAACTATAAACTTTGTACCATTTTACTTAAGACACCTAGGTGAATTAACTCAGGTGAATAAAGTCGACGGCACCTTTTTTAACCCCCGACAAAAACAAATAGGTAAGTTTGACGTGACTGTGTATTTGTGTATCTGTCTGTGGCATCGTAGCTCCCAAAAGGATGAATCGATTTTGATCTATTTTTTGTCCGAAAGGTGACTTAATAAAAGTGTCGGGGGTTTTCTAAATTTTGATTCAAGATTATTCATAAGGCATCACTAATGTTTTGCTGGTCAAGAAAGAAACAAAATTACTCATTACTAGGACCATGCAAACAAAAAACTTAACGCGTAATGTCCACGCTGGGAGGTGGCACAGTTCTTGCGACTGTTATTAAAATCCTTTCATAAACAATACTTTTATCGATAAAGTAGCTGCCGAGCTATTTCACCGAATGCACAGTATTATTATATTATAGTGTGACTTAAATCAAAGGAAGGATCGATTGCTGTATTGCCATCTTTGTCTTTTGCCTTTGTCAAAAAACCAGAGATTTTCCGCATCCAACGGACCAATTACAGGGTTGTTTACAGTATTAGGAATGCGTCTTAGCCAAGTAATGCGTGATGACTATGAAACAGAAGACTCGCCATAACGAATGCACTGAGAAATTGCGCTCCTTGCATAACGTTGCACTCTTACAAGCATGTGTCGTTTCTGAATACGTGGGTAGCAAGTGACAAAAGTTAGGGATGTGAGTTCATAACATAATCAGATCGACATAAGCTAATTTCTTAATAAATGCATACTCGCGTGCCGCTATTGCGCAATGCGTACTAGTAATGCTCATTACACTATGCACTAATATTTTATAGACAGGGGGTGTGTGACAAAATCGTACGTGTGCTAACAAACATCCATTTAATTTGGCCGGGGTCCAGCTGCAGAAGTGGGTCGAACGCGACATCGCCTGCTGAAATAGATACTGAAATTCAATGCGGCTCCATAGGAGAATGGTTATTATCTTAATGTGGAATCCACAGAAATTGCAATATCACCGTGCCATA
This sequence comes from Thymelicus lineola, assembly GCA_963932265.1. Taxonomy (NCBI): domain Eukaryota; kingdom Metazoa; phylum Arthropoda; class Insecta; order Lepidoptera; family Hesperiidae; genus Thymelicus; species Thymelicus lineola. Next base: position 1,577,971 of record OZ010699.1, on the reverse strand, counting down.
GGTTCGGTCGGGTTAACTTAAACTTGGAAGAAGATCGAAATGTTGGTAGGAAAGTACAACTTTTTTTAATTATTTATAATACTGATTTGTTATTTATGGTTTCAATGCCAATGATAAGTTAATTTCTTATTTAGTTATAAGTTTATTATTTAGTTATTATGAAACAAGTACTTATTATTCAAAACTAACTAGATCAAACTAACACCTACTAAGTAAACCTGTGCACATCAACATAATCGTATCAGTGGTGTGGTCTTCTGCGGTCACGAGAATCGCTGAGTGAGGAAAATGGTTTGGCATATTGAGGCTCATGATGTAGCTTATGATGAATCAAATATACTCGTTCTTATTTAATTAAATAAATTAATTAAAATTGAATTTTAAATAGTTTTTTCTTTCGTATTTATTTTATTTTATTATTTTTATCATATTTTTTGTTACTATCCATTTTCATTGTGTGTGCTGTGTTGTGCCTCAAATAAATGTGTTTTCTTTCTTTTACTGGTATTTTAAGTTCTAAGTTACTCACACGCATACATTGCATTTCTTTTTGCCAGTTATTTACATAAAAATAAATAAAAGAAAATTAAACCTATATCAAAATATTTTAAATGTTGTGAGCGATGCCAAAAACAACGGCAAGTTGCTTAATATTATATTTTCTAGTTAAGTAAACCCGACCGGACTTTAACATTTCATTGCTTGCTTGAACTTTGCAATAGCCGGAGCAAATCCTCGGAGATGTTTTATTTATCCGGATTAGTTGGATCGACTAGTCTGAGTCTATCTCAGACGCTACTCATAAATATTAATGAAGGATTGCTTAGTGGTTGTTGGGTTTAAAATACCCAGTATTTAAAATGAACGCTTACTAAATCTCTGTATTGAATATTATTATATCAAATTGTAAAAAGTAGCTCTTACCATGTAGCTTTGTTTCAGATCTTGTGAGAGCTGTTTCAACTTTGACTGAATCGATTATTATGAAGCTTGCACATACCGAAACATAACAATGTTATGATTTACCTCCTCGAATTTGAGTATATTTGTTTGGTTTAGTAACAAAATTCTCCTTCTGATGCAAAAATAACTGATAGAAACGTTTTAATTTTTAAACCTACCAACATGTATTTCTTTTAAATATTTTGGCTCTGTAGAAAGTAATTGAACAGAATAAAATAGTGCGGAAGTAATCCTGACGATAGACTTGCATTCAGCATGCTAGTGAGAAGTTTTACATGCCTCAGCTACAACTCTTTTAGAAATGGTCGGTTCTACTCTCCTTATAGCTAGTAATATCTTAATTTTTTTGTATCAGTCTGACTTATATTTAATAAACGATAGATGGTTATAATTGTGTCTCGGCTTGGATTACACTTCCAATTACATCATCATCCTGCCCATTTTGCAATTTTATTTGGGGTCTCAGTATGTTTTTTCTTCCATACTTCCCTATCATGCGTCATCTCCACATTAACTTCCTTATCTTTCATATAATATTTTACACAATCCATCCATCTTTTGCATCATGCACTTCCATTTACATATTCGTTTTTTACTATTAAACATAAATGTAATGTACAAACTGCACAATACCACATAGGATTGACAGACGCGATTCACCTTTATGGGTCAAAGGGCATGTAACGAGATTTCATGTCAACCAGTACAAAGTCGATGTTTTTCTATTCAATCGTTGTGTTTGCCGAGGACGAAATTGAATCCGGCTTATGCCTTGAATTCTGCAAATTTTCCCATTAAGGACTTGTCTATGCAAAGGCGATAATCATGGAGCAGCGAACAATTTCAGCTTGATGAATAGTAACTTCAGTAAAAAGCTTTCTTAAATTTTACATAACATAAAATGTATGTCATAGGATTGTAATTGCTAACCTACGTTAATATTCCGTCGGGTTATAATGTAAGCGTTGAATAGAATTGGCTCTTACTAAGGCACGTATTAATAATCTCAGCTCAAGAACGCGTTCTCAGATTTTACAAATGTCATTCTTACATATGATTTGATATTTTATAATATTTCAGTATCTCAAATCGAATCTTTAAATCGCAAAGATACGAAGATTGTTTTATTGATACAGGCCTAAGAGGGCCTCTTAAAAGGAGGCTTAGAGAATTCTGCACCATGCTACTTCAATGCGAATTGGTGGAGGTGTGGCGACAACGCACACACGTCACGCGGTGACGTCACTTCGCCCTGAATCACGCTATCGAAGTTTTCAAAGATCGCTAGTATATATACGAATGCTCCGACAACGACAGTGGGGGCTCGGCCGCCTCCCAGGCAGCACATCTCGCCTGGCGGGAGATCTCCCTTTGCCAAAGAGGGAACGAATGGTGTAAGGTGCAAATAAGAACTGAACAGTAGCCGAGAACTAACTTAAGTATAAAAATTATGTAGAAAATTGTGTGTGGAGAATTTATTAAACGGCACTCACAAACCAAAATTACAACCAAGAGATATGATTAATTATTTTTATGGACAGAATCTGATATCACTCAGCTGACCATCAAATCAGATATTTCAGCCGTATTGGGGCGGCTTAGAATACTAACCCCAATCACACGCCGGAAGGGTGTCGTAAAAGGCGACTAAATCTGGCCCGCTGGTGATAGGGCCCTCGGAGGGATTATATTGGTAGTATTGATTTTAATTGTTAATTAATACCATTATTACTATTATTATTTCTCCAGGGGTTCGCCTGGATAGCTACCACCCTCGAGCATGAGTCAGCCGCCAAACGACTCGTCGTGTTCCGGCTGGGGGCTTGAGAGCCAGTTCTTTCTTTCTTTTTCTTCTTTCTTTCTTGGCCGGCAACGCATCAGTGATGCCTTTGGTGTTGCTGATGTTCATGGGCGGCGATTGCCACTTACCATCAGGTGGATCGTCAGCTCGTTTGGCGGCTATTTCCATAAAAAAAATCACTCGTTAAGCTTGACCATGCTTCCCTCTCTTCTAGTTGCATACTTTGAAGCTCTAAATATTAGTTAATAAATAATCGAAAATCTTTCCACGCTTCTCGATCATCTGGTCCCGGTGAAACATATCGGTTAATTCCGCAACTTTTTCCACTGTAAAACCGATCCGGATCGATCCTAAGCTGGATTCAGAGAAACAATGGACGAAATAAACTGGTGTTCCGCTTTTTAATAGAAATAGAAGCTCTTTTTTAATTATCTTGTCGTGATTCTTTCTGTTCCAAGCTGAAGTATTTTTTTTCTAAGAAACCGCCGTATCTATCTCCTAGCAATAAAGAGACAACGTTTATTAATGATTCTTAGAAGATTTGTTATCGCGGTCGTTTCTAAAAGCAAGAATTCACTAATTAAGACATAATAGAATAATATTCACGGAATATAATATTTTTATCTTTTAATTAACTACGATGTCTAGGATTCATCGTCATACATGGTGGTGAGCTGAATTTTTTTATAATCAGAAACTATTGAGTCACTGATTTTAACATCACAGTATAATGAGTTTTTATTGTTTTTTTACTCTATAGTTTTAGAACAATAATATAATTTCTAATTCACTTATTCGTCAGACACAGACACAACTTCATATTACAACAAGGGAGAGGAGCTGTCAAGTTCCCGCTAGGGATGGGATCGTATCGCTACGACTTCAAGCTGTCTTTGAAATCACGCACAACATATAGGTTTTTTTCCTTCACGAGAGGGAGGCAGAGAATGCATTATGCATACCAGCACAGCCATTTTTGCTGGTTATGTGGAACTTGTACCCATTAAACTCTGCCTGAAGAGTTAGCTTTGGTATTATGACCTTCAAGCCTTCGTCGGAAGCAACCCTGCTTTGAGGGGAAGGGTGCTAGTGGCGCTCTCTAGGGAGCGTTCGCTGGGTGTTGTGGAATAGGGATTTATGCCATCATTAGGATGAGCATCATCTAGGATCGATTCATCTGTGTCTTTAGAGGAAGTCAAGAGGCGTTCCAAGTCAGACGAGAGCTTGTTGGGTGGGTCTGTGAGGACGTTACGCTAGCCGATCAGGGAGGGGGCGGTGTAGTCCGCTGCTTCCCTAATCATGGGTCCAACCCCATGATTGTGTGTTTCTGAGGATTTGAAGAATCTCTTAGAGAAGCTTTTTCATGACTTGTTGGATTGTGGGGAGCTCTAATTCCCGGTGCATATCGGCGTTCCGGACGCACCAGTGTGCGTCGGTCGCCTGCGGTAAAACAAGTTTTGTATTATTTGGAGCATGTTCGTAGTATTGGGAGCCGCATGTCCGAAGACAGGGGCGGAATAAAGTAATACCGGTCGAATGCAAACATTGAAGAGAGTTCGCTTGTTCCTAAGGGACATTTTACTTTTCCTTCCCAACATGACTTTGAGTCGGCTCATATAATAACGGGCTGTACTAGTCACCTTGCTAATATGGGGCCTAAAGGTGAGTCTAGAGTCTAGGGTTATACCTAGATAAATATGTAGGTTTGTTACAGCGAATTTTTATTTGGTTACATTGTTTAAAAGTTTGCCAATTCCACTTTAATACAAAGTCATTGTTTGCATCTTCTTATACCATATCTTTCTATACTGTTCTCTAGGACTATGGTTTTACCCATCATATAGTAAAATGCTCTCAACCTGAGCATTGGCCCAAATGTGATGTCCATAAAGGTCAAAGGTTAAGGAAACCTTTTCATCACGTTTTCCTAACAACTTCAATCGGTTTTGTTATTGTTTTGAAATGCTATTTGCATCAACACTAGGACGTAATAAGACAGGTGTGAAATGTGTATGGACGAGATCCAACTTGTAGGACATTAACCTCGATAACTATGGACTCTCGACCGCCCATTTGTCACCACTTTGCTAATTATATATATTGCGAGGCTGTAAATAGATGCAAAACTGAGGACTGAGGAAGTAATAAGTTGAATCCAAAAAAAATTTTTTTTTTTAAACGCTTTTATTTCAATAATGTTTAGTTTATAAAATTAGCTACAAGTTGTGAAAATTTCAAGTCTCTACGTAAAATAGAACATAGAGAATTATGCGTCTAAAGTCTGAAAATCGTTTTTTTTAATTTAACAACAAATAAACAATGAAAATTAGTTTAAAATATGATTTTCGTGTATTGTCATCGGAAATACACATGTCTGCCAAATTTCATCAATTTTCATTAAAGGGAAGTCATTCAAATTAACGTTACAAGATTTGATGCTTTGAAGATTTGATGCTTTGATGCTCCGAAGTGAAGCTAAATAAAAGCGTTTAAAAAAGCATAGAACAGTATAGAACAGTACACGATGGTAAAAAATATGCAGCTTGTTCAAGGATTTTTTTAAATTGTGTAAGTTTTGTTCTGAGTTTTGATTGTAGTAAATTGATCGAATTTGATAACAACTACTAATTACCTTATTACACTTACATTATAAGATACATTAATTAGTATCGTATTCTATTTAGGTATATTATTTTACTTCATATTCTAATCGATATAGTAGATGTTAATTGATCCTATAATTTTATTGAGCTCCGTTGAAATCCTGTTTAAGAATCTGTTAAATCCTACTTTTGAGCTCATCTGTTTAAATAAAACATAAAAAATGTTTGTACGGATGTCCTTTATTTATTCTGAAACCATCCAACCGATATGCATCAAAATGTTTTCATTTGAAAGACAATAATCCGAAGATGCTTTATGACCACTAACCAAATGCATTAGGCTCATTCGAACCATTGATAAAGTCGATTTTCCACTTTTCTACACAAAAATTTGAGGATAATATGTTTAAACGGCGCATAATACAGACTGTCAACACTGATCTGTCATTATCATTAGAAAAAAATATAGCATAGTGGATCCACTAGTTTCTCTATAAAGACCATTCATAAACCACTTTAAGAACTACAATGAAAAATGCTTAACAAACATTATGAAGAAAATAAAAATTATAAGAAAAATTCTTGTAAGTATCTTCTATTGTATTATATTAGAGTCCTGCATTCCGTGTTAATGTTAACACAGCGCTAACACAATAAGAGCGACGGTAATAGCACAAAAGCCGCTGACATCTAAAACCCTGACACGTACCAGAGAATGAAGTGCCAAAATGGGAATATTTCGAAATTTTAAACTGTATTCCCTAACAATGGCATCTGCCACGTGCTCTGCCTCCGTTTACGTTAGTTGGAAATGCGCCAACAAATTTGCATAAATACCTATTTTTTCTATAATTTCTTTTGTATTTTTATACGTCAAGTTAGTGATAGCTTTGTAATAGCTTCCTGTTCTGATGCAGTGTTCAGATTTAGTTGCCTTCAGTTTTGAAATTTGGAATTCATTAAGATTTCTTTTGGGGAATTCTGAAGTCTGCATATCTGCAACTTTGACTTAAGACCTAGGATTTTGATAGTTAAAGGTGGCTTAGCTATAATTATACTAATTACCTAATCAGTAACATTATAAGTAATTGACCCAATAGTCAAGTTACACGAAGATTCTTGGTTTCGTTGGGACTTATTAATGTAATACAGGGTATCCTATTGCGAGGGTTTATAATAAATTAAAAGAAATTGCAGGTACTAGCTACACTCACCATTAAGTTTACTAAAGCAATATGTCACGTGAGCTAAATAACTAAAGAGTAATGATGTATTAGTGGCCAGGGATATTAAACTTTTAAACTGTATTCTGAAGTAACATCTGCACCGCAAGTTAAGAGTTGACACGTGACGTCAAACTGGCAACTTGCCAGCTTGCCAAATACTAAGTACTCCTTTTGACTTTGAAGCAATACAAGTTTCACATTTTGAAATAAGTAGACATTACGGTGAACCAGAAGATGAACAGAGTAAAGCTGGACTTTGGGCACGTTAGACAACTCTGTGAGGGGGTGATGTTAGGGATATAATAAATGGAGTTTCAGTAAAATATGAGGCACTGGCAAAGAATTGAAAAAAAGTCTGTTAATACTGAATTTTATCAAACCCATATAATTTTAACGGCGACACAGGAAACCTTAACCTGGGACTAAGACTGAGTAGCGTTATATTTTATAATTTAATTATGCAACTATTTTCTTCCTTACCCAATCTTCCACTTTCTTCCACTTCTCCCACTTTCTTCTTCAAAGTTGCAAATTCGAAAATGACTTACTTCATGGTACTATGATTACATAGTAGGTATATATAGGTATATATTAATATCCCAGTGCTGGCGGGATGCCAATGGACACCGGAACCATTGCTAATAAAGTTTATTGGCATTAGAAGTTTTTCCAATCGGTTTGTTCGGACAAAGTTAAACTAATCGCTTTTTCTGATATTTTAAATTGTAATTAATGACTTAAGATTAGATAATTAATCATTCTACGTATTAATATTACAGGCTAGAGGGTTACAGGGTGCAGCAAGTAGCATATAAGTTATGTATCAGTTAAACATTTTAAATTTTCTTTTTATCAACCGGCAAGGTTTCCACGCTATTTTTATAGATTACATGAAAAATAATAGCTATGTGTAAATTAGCACTACCAAAATCATTATTAATTAATGCGACGTTGTGTTACGAAATTTTAGCTTAAACAAAAAAAATACTAGCTAGTATTAAAGCTTAGTACTAGCTATTAAAGATTATTTACTCTAAACTAGGGTTTGTTACACCACAAAATTGAAACTACATTTTAGTTTAAAAGCTTGTCCAAAAATTGAAAATTTCGTTGTCCGCATATTTTGCTAGATTTTTATTTTTCAACGAAATACAGATATTTGAAAATACAGAATGTTTGGATTTTTCCAAAATACTAGTTACTGTGGTGAATGTTAACACGGGCAGTGTATCTTATCTTGATATTGCGTTTCGGACATCCAACGTAACATATACATTTCACGCAGCTACGCTCATATTATTATCCTGTTAAAAAATCCCAACAACCTAATTATAATGAAATTTTTGCGACAAATTAAATTCCGCTCCGACAAACTCCCATGCGATACGGTTTCAGTATGGAGGTCAACTTCTAATATTAAATAGCCAGTTATGAGAGTGATAAAATAATAATAATAAATGGTATTCCATTCACCCTTATGACTTTGACTATTACTTATTATGATAAAGGAACCATAGATGATTTTAAAGTTATGTAACTGCGGACAATGAACATTTTGAATGCAACCAGTACTCATGATACGAATTTTATAATACCAAATCACAGACTTAAAAAAAAGGAGGAGGTTCTCAATTCGACTGTATTTTTTTTATGTTTGTTACCTCAGAACTTTCGACTGGGTGAACCGATTTTGATGATTCTTTTTTAGTCAAAAGCTAGTGCTTGTCACGTGGTCCCACTTAAATTTGAGATCTGATAATGGCATCCATGACAAAACCATATAAGTCTTAAATTTGCATTAAGTATGTGCGCGACAAATGTCAAAGTCAAAGTCAAAATATTTTATTCATATAGGTATCACTGATACACTTATGCGCGTCATTTTTTGGCTTTTCGGAAGGTGCTTTGTCGTGGAGGAGAAGAAAAGCCTAAAGAAACTCTTCAGCACATCTTTTAAAAAAAATATTACAAAAAAAGATAATAATACAAAAGTATTTACTATTCTGAGCGGAACTGGTTGCAGAGCTGGTCATTTCCATGCGTCTTTGTCATTTAAATGGACGATTGGAAAGGATGTACTTCATTTAAAGTAGTTTTTTTTTTGGAAAAATTGTTTTTTTTTAAAAGGTTTCAGAAACAGATTCCCTAATAAGTACTAAAAGCTAATTAACAGATTCCCGAATAAGTACTAAAAGCTGATACATGCAAATATTTAATTTACACTGGAAAAATTAGGGTATAAAAGTTTCAATTTCCAAACTAAGACACAAACTAAACTTGGTTGAATCCCAGAAAATTAATTTAATTCACCACAGCGTGTATGCTCATATTGCTCACTATAGTCGCATCTGCCTCTGAATTCCGCAGTAAACATGCAAATAAAAGAGTACTCTAGCAATCATTGTGGCAATCAGTAAGGACGAGTGCATTACAGATGCCGACAATTGCTTTCATGGAAATCTGAGACGTCTCGTTGCGGTGATGATGTGGCTAGCGTGCTTCCGTATCAGTGATGTAAACCACAGATGACAGATAACTACCCAATTGTTGAAGAATTGTTAATAATTCTTAATAACAGTCTTTATAATGCATAATGTTATGTGCGTCGGTTTTGTGGAATTCAAACAAGCAAAAATAAGTCCATAATAATTGAATCCTAAAAAATTTTTTTTTTTAAACGCTTTTATTTCAATAATGTTTAGTTTATAAAATTAGCTACAAGTTGTGAAAATTTCAAGTCTCTACGTAAAATAGAACATAGAGAATTATGCGTCTAAAGTCTGAAAATCGTTTTTTTTAATTTAACAACAAATAAACAATGAAAATTAGTTTAAAATATGATTTTCGTGTATTGTCATCGGAAATACACATGTCTGCCAAATTTCATCAATTTTCATTAAAGGGAAGTCATTCAAATTAACGTTACAAGATTTGATCCTTTGATCCTCCGAAGTGAAGCTAAATATAAAAGCGTTTAATAACCTTATTGCCGTGTAAATAGAGTAGCATTTTGATCATAATATTGAAGATTTGATGCTTTGATGCTCCGAAGTGAAGCTAAATAAGTTGAATCCTAAATGAATCCTAAAAAAATTTTTTTTTTTAAACGCTTTTATTTCAATGTTTAGTTTATAAAATTAGCTACAAGTTGTGAAAATTTCAAGTCTCTACGTAAAATAGAACATAGAGAATTATGCGTCTAAAGTCTGAAAATCGTTTTTTTTAATTTAACAACAAATAAACAATGAAAATTAGTTTAAAATATGATTTTCGTGTATTGTCATCGGAAATACACATGTCTGCCAAATTTCATCAATTTTCATTAAAGGGAAGTCATTCAAATTAACGTTACAAGATTTGATCCTTTGATCCTCCGAAGTGAAGCTAAATATAAAAGCGTTTAATAACCTTATTGCCGTGTAAATAGAGTAGCATTTTGATCATAATATTGAAGATTTGATGCTTTGATGCTCCGAAGTGAAGCTAAATAAAAGCGTTTAATAAAAGCGTTTAAAAATAGTAAAAATTATTATGAATAGGCACCAAGCAAAGATTATCGAGTTAAATCATCAATTTTTCTTTTATTACAAACAGCTAGTTTATCACTACTTAATATTGGGTGTTTAAAAAAAACAAGTAAAAATTTATCGAGGAATAAACACAAACTAGGAAGGATTAAGTATAACGAGTTTTATATCTGTATCAGCGTAGGAACCTAGGAACGTACCCCGGTCGTCACCACGCATCAATCGATCGTCACAAGCAGGGTCATTACCAAAGAATCTACGGTAGTAAATACTAGTAGTTAATAGTATTAGTACTTTTTTACGGCGGCGCTTAACCGAGTCTAATTTTATACGCTTGATCTTTGGCTTTTGGCCAGCGCGTGCCGATCCCTAAATATCGGGTGTCGCCGAGTGCAATTCTGTATTTAGGACAGTTTTTGTTGGGGGACCCGTATATTTATAGGCACGGTTGAAAGAACTTTCGTTTACTGCTCTTTAAATTTAGAATCGAGAGCACGGTATTTGGACGACGTTTTTGGAAATCTGGGTAGATTGTTCGTGATTTAAGCACATATCTATCGTATTCATAGTAAATTATACTAATGTAAGAATTTTTCTTTGTTGTTAAATTACAATTGGCATCGAAGCCCAGTAGTGCCCCGCCTTCCCATGGTTGACTTCAATCCATTAATGGGATACACTATAGGTATAGTATTGGTATTCTTAGAGAGCATGATATTAAAAACTTTGTTCTTAATCAGTTGCTCTTAAATCAAACCCCATCACAAACCGCTAATCATTAATAATGATAAATTATGACATTAAAAACTAATATTTTTTTATGAAACATTACCTGTTTGATTTAAGACAGTCATCTTGTTACTAAACATATAAAAACTGGGCATAATTAAGTCGTTAAATGATTTCATCTTTTAGCGGCGGCAAGTTAGATGACTTAACGGTAATTAATTATTCAAATTAATGAATATTTTTAAGAATACGTGAGAACTGCTCCCAGCAGTAATTGAAGCGTCGATCAAACCATTTCACAAGCCCTAAACTCATTGTATAATATACTCTAAAAATAAATTAATAATTTACCTAATCTAAACCTCTCTTGCTTATAGAAATAATAATATGTTCAGAAGAACATAGGACCAGATTTTGGCATAACTTCGTTCCTTGGAGGGTCTCCTGTTTAATTTGTCGTAGGAGTTTGCTTCAAACTCCTCTTGAGGAGAGATACGACCTAGAGAAGGAGAGGTATTAAAGATGTCTTTGTATTATTACTACTACTACTAGGTATTGTTCAATCCTAGATGATAGAAAATTTTTACGACTTTCTTTTTCGCGTCGCGTCGCGTCATTTAACTACACTTTACAAATATTTTGTTAATCTCTTAAAATCGTATATATGGTTCACTGATTAGCAATGAATCATTTTCATGTTGTAGTACGATGCAGGCCTCAATACAGACCGATGCTGATGAGCAAGTGAATCGATGTATCGCGTACGATCAAGCTCTTACACCAATGGTTTTACAACATAGTGGTCCTCATATGTTTAAGCCATCTTATTTGTCCATAGTTGGAAAAAACTGGACAATATTCCGCGCGGGTCGTTACAACGGACGGTACGGTACGGCGCGGGACGGCGCGGAACGGCGCGGTACGCCACATACATAAAACATAGCGCCTCTGCGTCGCCCGCTATGATCTAATAACGTGGTGCGTAGTGGTTGTGCGGAACCACTGTTGGACACGTCACGGCAATAGCAACACGGGCCGTACGATGATATTTTACGTATAACTAGTATGCGGCAAGGCATGCATGCCGACACGGCACTTTATGAGTCGTCCTATTTTTAATAAACACTGAAGTACTGTGATTAAATTTTTTGTACGAAATAAGCAAGTGCTTGACTACAAAATCACCTGATGGTAAGCGGTAATGAAGTTCTGATGGTAAAGCGCAATAATTTAGTAAAAGCCTATTGACTCTTGACTTAAAGACACTCACATTATAGTCGAACGGGAACCTGTTGTAATGGTCCCTCTGGTATTTATATTTTAAAGGCATGATAAATCAGACGCTGAAAACTAATCAGGGACTCCGATCATATGACGAATTATAACATGCAAGGGTGGTGGATAGGATAGGATAGGATAGGATCATTTAAATATTTAAATTCTTCACGCAAGATACTTAGAGTTAGATGAAAGAACCACAAGACACTAGGAATTACATATTTGAAATAAATTGCGCACAAGCTATATATAATAAAATACTTATTTGTGGCTTAATGTAATCAAAGTAATTATGAGGGTTTTATTCAATGTTATTATGAGAAACCAATTGTCATGCCGAATATGTGTGTACCATTTTATCTGAGTGAGAGAATCTGATAGCAAGAGCATAAATTTTAGTAACAATATTAATTTAAATTAGATCACCTTCATAATACGTAATTCTCCAAATCACATGACATTTTCTTTCTTGAAGTATGTATTACCTAAGAACACTTTTGTCTGTCCTTATTTTCCGATACGATATTTAAAAAAATATATTGAAATCACCGTAACAAAAATAATATTATGTTGCATAAAGCAATAGACTTATAACTAGTATAAAATTTGTTTAAGCATTTTATATAAATTTTAATATTTAATTACTCACCTAACTATTCATTTCAACGATTATAATAATAGCGGTTCTCACGTATGGTTGGTGCATTTTTAATTCTCATGGGAAATATTTTGTGTAATAGATTTTTCTAAGAAAAACAACTAAATCCGTTAACTAATTTAGTATTATATAAACCAATGCAATAAACATTTTCTTAACTTTATACTTCTTGAGGGTTTCTGTTGGTTCGCTAGCAATTTATTAGCAACAATATTATTTTATCAAAAATAATTCTGCAAAAGTCGTCTTTACACAAATAGTGGAAACCAGCACTTACTAACTCAATTCGTAGTGTTCGCCTCCTTTGATGTAACACCGTCTTTAGCTCGGCCCTTTGCGCCACGATCCTTAATACCCTCTACAGTTTCTTTACTGTACCTGCTTTTATCGCAAACTTTATATTTATTTTGCTAATAAGAGACTATTTCATATTTTACTAATACATCTTAATAATATGTTAGCTAACATTGTCAGTTCATTGCGCTTTGATGTCTTGCACGTAAAAAGTTGTAAGTTGATCAGATTAATAAATTTGATGTGGTATGGAGTTTTATGATGTGACTTGGCAAAGTTTTTCTTGAGCAATTTTATTATGAGTGATAAAATTTCGTGATCACTTTAAGCATACTGCCAAATAATATAATAGTAACACTAAGTTCAATTTTAATTCAGAATTCAATTCAATTAATTGCTTGTCAGGCAACTTAGGTCCTCTTTAAGAGGAGGCGGTTGGCTTGGATCACGATTGATGGAGCCTGTTACGCCTGTAGTCTTTTATTCTTGTTGGATGTCAGAATTAGTATATTTGGACTCCGGTAGGTTCTAGGCTGGACAATATCCTCTAATCAGCACTAAAATAGCGCCATGAAGTAAACTCCTTCTTTTTTCTTCCTTTAAAGCAAAGAAGGCTTCTTCTCTTCATATAGACTTGCTTTTGAAAGATTTTAAGTTTTGTATTTGTTAATTACCTTTAATTCTATCCAAAACACATTTGCTAAATAAATACTATGTAGAACACCTACTTCTTTTGGTACCGACTCCGATATCTACCACTTTAATTATCTCAATCATTGGTATATTAAATCATTTATTAATATTGATATCTAAACATATCTTTTTGTGTCAATTCTATATTTTGTGAAAAAAACACGAGTAATTATTCCAATAACGCATATTATTATTAACTTCTTGTGGCCATTAGCTGCTTAGGTTGTAGCATCAGCTATTTATTTCAGAATGTAACATATTGTGCATGTTTGAATGGTTTAGTTTTACTAAACCATTTTTGTATTCAATACCGCAAGCTGACCTCAAAACAATTTGTTCACTAGGCTGCGGCTAGTTTTAACGAATCGGTTTGACAAAAAAAAAACCTTTGAGACAATTTTTACACAGCTATGTTGCAGGACGTGTGTTTCGAAACTACTAGCGTTTTCATAGATAAAAGTACCCTTTGTCGTTAAATATTTATAAAATAGATTTATAAATGTATCTGTTTATTGATATGCATTAAATAATATGCAGACCGGCGATTATAAATAATAAATATAAATAACGCTTCACACTCATAGCCCCACACTAGGATTCCCTGTGTCGTGGGTGCCATGGACAACACACAAGACAAGGATATTCACACCCAGACCGAGAACAGAAATTCAAACTCATCATTCAAATTTCCGCCTCGCTGGGAATCGAACCCAGGACCCTTGACGCGGCGATCCGGCATGGTAACCGTTGCGCCACACGGGTCGTCGAATTACCTGAATCAGCCAATAATGATCTGCTCGATACGATCCAGATAGTCATATCTCACGACAGTCTAATTCACGGTGAGTCATATGGAATCATCACGACGAAATTAGATCAATTACTTTATTTTTAAGATACGTAAGAAAAGCCTAGTCACAGTTCATAGAAGCGTTCAGAATAGGATGAAGATATCATGTTTCTTAGTATTAGGTATTTGTAAGCTGATATTAAGAGGCGGACAAGATTAAAACCAATGGTGAACGTCACCATATAAAGTACCTAATTTTTGAGTCTATACCAGCTTACCGGTAAAACGTTATTCAGCCATATAAATTTTATATCTAGATATAGCGATACCCTAATCCCTTAGCGGTATGAAATATACCTTAGGATCTGTTCTCATATGTACCAAATATACACAAAAAAATTTATAAAAATCGGTCGAGCCGTTTCAGAGGAGTTTGACCATAAACATCGTGACAAAAGATTTTTTATATTAGATTTCTTGGGGAATATGGTCTATTCATGGCATCACTGCAAAACGTGTCACGATAGGGGAGGCCTAGGTTTACTTCTATTAGGATACTTCTCTAATGTAGACTGATTGGGGTGAACGAGATTATTATAAATCGTCCTTCAGCGCTTATACCCTTTACGACTTAACGACTTTTAAGGTCGCTGCATACGTAACATGGACGAGACGGGGACGGGACGTGGACATGAACATCAGCGACACGAAAGGCATCACTGATGCGTTGCCGGCCAAGAAAGAAAGAAGAAAAAGAAAGAAAGAACTGGCTCTCAAGCCCCCAGCCGGAACACGACGAGTCGTTTGGCGGCTGACTCATGCTCGAGGGTGGTAGCTATCCAAGCGAACCCCTGGAGAAATAATAATAGTAATAATGGTATTAATTAACAATTAAAATCAATACTACCAATATAAACCCTCCGAGGGCCCTACCACCAGCGAGCCGGATTTAGTTGCCTTTTACGACACCCTTCCGGCGTGGGATTGGGGTTAGTATTCTAAGCCGCTCCAATACGGCTAAAAAGGATGCGCTGCGTATGCACTACCGTTTACATTTTCTATGAGACGATGTTTTTTGAAAACATACCGTCCCGTACGGGGTAAAAATACGTTACGTATGCATCGACCTTTATTGAACGAATTCTATGGAAATGTACCGAAGACTTAATAATATGCCCTCCAAATATTGCAAAACTTTAACTTTTGTCATTTATCATCCATCCAGCAAATTACCCTATAACTTAGCGCAGTGGATCTTTTCAGCTATAAGAAAGGCAATGAACACTTCAAAGTGGCAATAACCTACTGAAATACTTAACTTCATAGAACCGTAAGAGCGGGATATGAATCGCAATATCCCTGACAGATGTCGCCAGTAACGTCCGATCGTTATGCAGTAAGTTCTAGAATCGAAGTCAGTTTATTGGCTCGTTTCAGATAAAGTTTTTATGATGGCCGATTTAATATAACTTCATGAATTGAACTGACCATCCTGTAGCTTAGCAGTGATGCGTTCTGAGCAAGAGAGCCCGAGTTTCAAAGTCAATGTCAATCAGTGTTAATGTGACCGTCTATGTTTATTAATATTCTCGAAAGAACAAGTGACCAAACCTACTTGTTCATGGTGCACGAAGGGTTTACCCTGAACATGAGCTGTACCACCCAGCTTAAGTCCGATGGTAGGTACTCATGCGTGGTGATAGGGTATATTTTTACCTTTTTATTAGTTGCTAAAATAGTTTTTGCTATAGCTGCCTTAAACCCAATAATGGCTTCCCACTGAGTACGGGTCTCTCCTCTTGAGGAGGCCAAGAACCTACTCCATCACGCTGCTCCAGTCGCAGAAGTGCACCCGCTTATTACCTCCAACATTATAACATCTAACATATATATCGGTGCAGCCTAAAATAAGTTCGTAATGATCTTTGAAATTAAGAAAAAGGGAACTGTCAAGAAGATAGACAGATTGAGAGTATCGCGAATCAAAGTAAACAACTAAATAACGTTGAATTGATAAAATCGGGTGTTATCAGGCAATAAACGGATAGTATCCTTGTGCCTGTCGAATTATGGGTTTTATTTAGTATCCTGGTAATCCTGACACATAAGTACGCCCACAGAGAGAGATCTATGTTCATAGTACTGCAGTGGTCTTTGATGCATGATTTGTAGAGATGATCAGAGTTCACACCATAGAATACCTCCTTTTGCTAAATATACATAATATTTTACGGTTCATCATCATCCAATCATCAGCCTTTACAAGTCCACTGTTGGACATTAACCTCTCCTAATTTGCACCATTGCACCTTACTGGTTCTGAGCTCACAACAACAATATAAAAGTAGAAAAATTTTACTAAACTTTATCGAGAAACTTAAAATTCTCGCATAATAGCTTTGGGCAACCGCCAGCCATTAACTTAAGTCAGCCTCGCCCCAGTTATGGATATTAAATTGTTGATATTGTATCATGAATTAGATAACGTAATCATAATAACATGAATATGTATGAATCGGTTGCTTTTAGCTCCATTAATATCCAGAAGTTTCTTGGAAAAATGCTTTGGATCAAATCTTGAAAGTTGAAAATAGAAACGAATCCTCTCATGCACGTGATGAAATTTTCCATTGCTTAAATTCTGATGACGATGCATTTTTATGATGAGATATCATGATACCTCATAATAATATGTATATACATATATTTAGGTTAAATAATAATTATTATTGTATCCAAGTATTTTTTTAGACATTATCGAAAATAATTTACAAGGGCTTCACAATACATCGTTGATTTTTAGAAGAACGAGAAATCTCACGAACATGCAGGAGTTTCTTGAAGACTAAGTTGGGTAGCAGACTTCCCAGGACCTCAAAAATAAAAGAACAAAAGACCAAAAGAACAATAATTGTGTTTTTCATTGCTCAGAAGAGTCATAAGATAATGGGAGATTACTTAGAAGAATTACAGAATGAAACCTTGATGAAACCCAGGATCCATGGGTTTTTAAGATTACAAAAAGCGGCTTAAAATGTCTTTAGCAGAATAGAATTCATGAAAATAAAGGTCAGTGGCTGAAAATGAAAATATCAAAAGGGTCTGAATCGTATGAACTGACTTGGAAAAGGTATGGTGTGAAAGCGGGCGATTAGAGAGTCATTTCACATGTAACTTGAAGAAAAATGCCTTAATAAAATATTACGACTCAATAACGAACAAAGTATTAGCAACTCCTCAGCTGTGCTCAAAATGTGCATGTCCACAGGCGACGATGACAACTTACCGTAAGGACTGTCTGCTTTTTTGTCAGCCATTTTCAGAAAGACCAAATAATATAAGCCTATCATGTGAAATATTCGGCTCCAAACAAAACTAGCATTAACAATTTTTTTACAATTCGTCTTTTAACATTATTAAGTCCAATATTTTCGACAAAACAACTGACATTAGTTACTGATGGGTCTCTTTTTTAAACCTAATAATGATAATGAAAATAAAATATACAGGAAAATTAAAGACCTCAAAATTGTGATTAATACATTTACAAAACGGAACATACATAACAATGTATTAGCATCACTTTCATAATTGACCGATTTTATAACTTAAAATTTGCGAGTTTTCTGAAATATCTTTTATATCACATCACTCTCAGTAAAACCAGGCAATGAGTAAAAGCAATGTAAAAGGGCCACCGGACAAAAGGATATTTGAACCGTCATTAAATTCAACTTGTCCCTATATTACTCCCGTTTAAAAGCATTTAGTAATTGATCTTGTTTTTAGCGTTTTGAATAAAAGAATTGCTTACTGAGTATATTTGTCATTTTGTAAAAGAATTATAACTTAGTTATATCTTACTTTACTAAAAATAAGACCTTGCATTAGGAAATATCGATGATCCAGGCAGAACAGAACAGGGCTAAAGGAATATGGCGATAGGAGTATAGAGGTACTGTTAAACTCATCTGACATTTTTGTGGGAAACTAAGCGATTATAATTTCTAACTTTCATTCTAGACATACACAGATGAGACTAATAAACATCCACGAACCGAGATCAAAAACATAAATACATTACTTTATCTATCTATGTTCTAGAGTTTTCTTACTCATGGTACTACTCTGTGGTACTATTAGTCTTATCATACAAGAATAAGTATGGGCTTCCTTTCACCAATAATTCAATAGCATCATCCAGTGTTATTCCGAGGGTACCCTCTAACACTTATTCTAATAATGACTGTTCATTTGCGGCATATGATGCGGCATTGTGGGCTTTCGTGTGGCATTCGGCTCATTACAGGCTCGTGATAGCTATTACCCTTCTGGAATCCATTGTGGAATATTTCAAACGTGGTTTGTTATTAAACTTAAAAGATAGACTCTATGGTTTTTTTGACGGTGTCATATGCCGACGGTGGCTCGTCTGCTCATTTGGCAACTAGTTGCATAATAATTTACTATAACTCACGATATTTATATTGTACTTGCATCGCCATAATGTATAATTATATATACCTATAATTCCCTAAATTGTTCATGGATCCCACTATCAGGAAAATATGGAAAAATATGGGACCAAAGCGAAAACATGACCTTTCAAATAAAAAAAAAATCTTACAAATTGGTTGATAAATAACGCAGTTTTGAGCTATCAAACATTCAAAAAAATCTAAAATACAATCGAAATGAGTACCTCCTCCTCTTTTCCTTGGTCAAAAAGTAGCATAATTCACAAAATTTTACTCACGGGCATGCAAATGGAAGAATTTAGTACTCCGTTGACAGTTAAAATTTTATAATTTTACTGTATTTTACCGTGTGTGGAATGTGTATTGTAAAATGTTGTCGGTGTGGCGATACTTATGTCGTAATTAAGTGACGTGGCGCTATCTTTGGCATTAATGAGCCGTAACAGAAATTGGAGAGGCCGCTCATTAATTGAGGTTGGTACAAGGCATGAGAGAACGAAAGGGCTTTTTTAACTTATACGAACTGGCAAAAAAGAAGATCTAAAAAACATGAGAGGTGTCAAGGGACACCCGGATGGAACGAAGTTCCTTTCGATTTAAGTATTGTTTTGTTGTACAGCGCCATCTCTGTAAAAGTCTCTGAATCACTTCAAAAAAAGTGTCGTCATTCGTAAAATCAAAAAGTGTCGTAATTTTCCGTCTAGCCCCCTTTCACAACGCGCGATAAGGAACTTCGTTCCAATAATGAAGTCACCATCGTCTATTAATGTTAAGTTGTCACTGTCGATAGGAACATAGGCATAAGTAGAGGAGTTGCAATGGCATCGCTTGAAAATCACAAAATTTTTTTTCTTCCTGCTGATCCTTCCGACATGTTAATTCATGGCAGTAGCATAATTATATGATGAATATGAAAACTATCACGGCTATGTTAGTATAGGTAGTTAAAAAAGTAATAGTCGATAAACTTACTACTTCGGAATCCTACATTGCACGTGGCCTGACACGCACTTGCCCGGCTTTTAAAATTTACATTTAATAACAAAGTCCAGTTCATAAAGTGCAAGAGATAGACAGAAAGAAAAAGAGGTATAGCAAATTATTTTTGTAACATCACAAAAATATAATATAAGAAGTAGAACTCTTGTAAAGTTGCTCAATAACATTTCTATCAACGTCATTATAAAAAATCTTTCATACTCGTTTAAAAATTGTAAATAAATAATACTTTAAAAAGTAATAACGCTTGTAACTTAAACACTATAACTATTATCTCCTAATAGCAATAACGTGGTACGCGGCGAACATTTCAGCGTACTGGACTTGTCTTATCTGATGTATGACAGCTCATTCCTGACGGAGGGCCATGGAGTTATCTTCAATTACCTTCATTTATACCGAAATAAAGGAATATTATAGGGCTCATTGTTCGCAAGAATATCTAATAAAACTGATCGCGAATGTCATATAATAATGGTGCGATTAGGCGGATTTATCTTGGCAAATATATCATGAACTCTTAAAAGCAGAGGGTGATTTAGACGCTTGATTGGCGCGTGATTGTTATTAAGTCGCCCATAGACATCAGCTACACCAAGAATATTACCGATGCGTTGCTGGCCAAGTATTAGGAACAATGAAAGACTTCAGTTCCTGTTTTCAATAATGATTATAACTGAAATCCACCGTACTGCCTAATTACTGAGATTATTAAGGAAAAACTTTAAGATGTTGTATCAAGTGACTAATTTCACACGTACTCCAAATCTATACTAATATTATAAAGCTGAAGAGTTTATTTGGTTGAACGCGCTAATCTCAGAAACTACTGCTTCGAACTAAAAAAATCTTTTTGTATTTGATAGTCCATTTATCGAGGAAGTTGCTACATAACATCATATATTTTAGTAGTTAGTTTTTTCCACAAATTAACGCGGGTAAAACCGCGAGGCACAGTTAGTTTTAAATAATTAAAAATTAAAATCTGGGTAATTTATAAACTTTCATACTTATTGTCTTTAAACATTAAAAGATTCTTAAGGATTTTTTGGCTTAATTCAAAGCCATTATCAACAAAAAAAATCATCTCGCAAACATTGACATTACCATGAACGAATTAACAAACGATTTGTCAACCGGCAACAGTGTCGCAACTATCATATTCCCCTTAAATAAACATTAGTTATAATAACCGCTTATTTTAATCCCACCGACTATTAACTCAAGTAATTGAGAAGCGTAAACAAAAACCAGTACCATCTCATGGGGCTTGGCAATTAAATCTTAATCAAGACGAAGTGTCTTTATTAGGATCTTGCTATGCCATTGCTGTCATCGCGCAAAAATGCTGTAACTTTAAGGGTATTGTAAGACTATAGAGAGTAAGTGATAAGCTGTAAACTTTTATAAATAATGCTTGCTGTATTGTGCATGGGGGATCGGTGCGCCCCACACAACACAAACCCTTAAACGGGCACGTAAACGGCATATATGTAAATACTTGATTAAATACTAGCGACTCACCTATGCGCTCCAGCTATAATGAGTATGCTCAAGAAGTCACTAGTCAGTCTGTACAGTCTAGGGATTTGGGGTTCCCCAGGGGGCGGAAAACTAAAATACTATAATCACCAAAGGGAATTTTCAATTAATGGGTAAAAGGATACTTGCGTTCCGTCACGTGACCTCCGTTAAAACGCACACAACAATTAGGCAGCACTGGAGTCATCACTGCGGCCAATCCTACCACTTCCACTCACAACAATAAGTTGTGACTATTTAACCCCGTTATAAATCTATAAAAACCGCTTAATTTTCTACGAACTTTTCTGTATCTAAATATTTTCCGTAGGTATATATTTTCAGACCCATTTTTCCCGACTCCCACAGAGTACTTTCCCGATTCCGTTTTGTTTTTACGATTTCAAATTCGAACCCTATCGCGAGTTTGACCTCCAGTTTAATTTTTATAACAATACACCTACCTATTCCAAACACCTGCAATAATACTAAGCAGGATTTTTCTATCCGATTTATTTATACGCGCCTTTTGAATCAAGAGTTATCAACAGATGTTAACATCAAGCTATATCTGTAAAAAGAGCTGATAATCTTGAAACACCTGACCAGATCTTCATAAATCAGTCAGCTTTCAAATATAAAAAAACTAGCATCATAATCGGTCCATCCGTTTCGGAGCTACGATGCCATGAACAGACACACAGACGTTTTTGCGTCGGGAGTTAAACACGATATTTAAAGTCATACTTATATCATCAACGACATGGAAT
The DNA here is from genome assembly GCA_963932265.1 of Thymelicus lineola. Taxonomy (NCBI): domain Eukaryota; kingdom Metazoa; phylum Arthropoda; class Insecta; order Lepidoptera; family Hesperiidae; genus Thymelicus; species Thymelicus lineola. The sequence goes on along the minus strand of OZ010699.1, from coordinate 1,555,641 downwards.
TTTCTTATTTTACATAATATATTGTTACAAACTTAATTTTCAGATGGAGCGGTTCATCCGATTTAAACCGGCGGTCACTAATGCAATACACAAAAAACTTTAGCAATTATAATCTGAAAACTATTTAGAGCCTAAAACTTCTTTAAACAATTTATTTCACCGTGCTTTCTCAATGTGTCTAGCAGCCGAATAAACTTTCAAAAACTGAACCTACGATTCCTGTCTAACTATAATCAAATTTAAGGGTGCTGGCTGTTTTTCCTACTCTCCGAAGCAAATGGCCTTTCATAAATTTTGAAAAAAATAGACATCTCGTTACGTAAACGATATAGATTTTTTATTAACTGACTTCAAAAAAAGGAGGAGGTTCTCAATTCGACTGTATATTTTTTTATGTTTGTTACCTCGGAACTTTGGACTGGGTGAACCGATTTTGATGATTCTTTTTTTAATCAAAAGCTGGTGCTTGTCGTGTGCTTCCACATAAATTTGAACGAGATCTGACAATGGCATCCATTTCAAAAGCATATAAGTCTTAAATTTGCATTAAGTATGTGCGCGATAAATGCACAAATTACTCAATATCAAGCCAACCGATTTCGATGATTCTTTTTTATTGTATGTACTTCATTTGGAATCAGTTATTTTTTTGTTAAAATGTTAGATATTAGCAAGTAATAATTATAATAATGGTTTTCTACATGAATATCGTCACCTTGGGCATTATAAATCGAATAAAATATTGTCATCAACAATATTTACACGTGGGATAGATATGCCACACGTCTTCGAAGTCAGTGAAATACAATTGTCATAATCCTTTGTGCAATACAACCAGAAATTGTCATAAAGGACAGCAACCGAATGATATTCAAATAACATTAAGTCAAACAACGGCATACATGTCTAACCACAGTAACATAATTTGAATGCCAAATACGTTTCCAATACCGCCAAAGGAATATTTCTAGTGCGGTAGTAATATCGCTTACATTAATTACAGGCAATCGTATTCCAGATGCTGCCATTGTTTGAGTGCCTTTGTGCTGGAGACATCTTTAGAACTTTGTAATGATATAATGGAACAAAGATACTGAGTGTGCGACTACTGCAATGAGATACAGAGTACTCGTGATAAAAATGGAATGGAATGATTTAGAAACAAATGTTTATTTATTAGAATGGAAGTTAACTATATTTTGATGTGAAACATCTATAGGCGAGGGGTAAACCTGATTTTTGACGCGGTGAGTGGCGATGCTTCGCCGCATTATATTATTATGGTAGGGCAATATGAAAAAAAATATAATAACACAATATGGGTAATCATAAATAAACTTAATTTGATAGGCTGTAGCACACAGTAGGACAAAACTGTCATCATTTTCTGGAGACACTTCGTAATATTGTATTTTTTCATCATGCCATATTTAGTTCCTGTCATAATCTGTACTTTTATGCCTATTAGTTGTATAAAATAATTTCCATGTTTTACACCTACCAGTGGCCCCATGACGGCTCACATTTTTTTCTTTCTTCGTGGTCTCTTCTAGAAACTCATCGGTGATGCTGGTGATGTTACTGATTTCAGCTAGCCTGTATTATTTGTCCGAATGTACTGGCGATTAAATAAACTGCATTAAGGTATGTGAAGACTTTTAGTCTCACTTGTCCAGATTTTTTTCCCTAATAATCTTCAGTGTTATTTAAAGCTTATGTAGTGTGTTTACTTGCAGCTGACACAAAAAAAATAAAAATGACACCCAGAAGGAAATGGTGTGCCCATTTCCTTCTTCCTTCGATTATATTTTTTTATGTTTGTTACCTCAGAACTTTCGACTGGATGAACCGATTTTGATGATTCTTTTTTAATCAAAATCTGGTGCTTGTCATGTAGTCTCACTCAAATTTGAGTGAGAAGCGCTCCCAAGAGAAGAGCTCCCAATACAGCAAAAAAGTATCCACTCACCTTGTTGAAAGCTGGAGCCGGCGTTGCTGATCGGAAGTTCTAGTGATGCTGCACTCTGCACTCCTTCACTGTCTTGAATTAAAAATCTCTTGAAGCCGTAAACAACTGATATTCAGAGTTAATTCTCAACCGACGATGAAATTGATCGCATGTCGAGTACCGAGCAAGACGAGGCCCATTTGCGACTTGTTAACTCAATATCAATAGTAAAAAATCACTATACAAATTATGTGAGACTGACTCTGAGTTGGGCGTATGTCTATTAAGAACACCTGATTTTTTTTCACTAATATCCATTGTGACATCAAACTCTATCAGACATCAAAACAAAGGCAACTATTCCGTCCACATGATGTTATATTTGGACAGCAGTCAACAAATCATTTGTAAGCTAGGCACGTTGAAATTACGAGTAATTCTAGGATAAACCAAATCCCGAAGTTTGATTTTACTCCAAACCGGGATTAAAATGGCAGATCCACATGCAAATTGTGCGTGGAATTTGTGCTAACTTTACATTTACATTGTAAAATGCAGGTTATTTTAATACACAAAATTAGGTAAAATTACTAAAATTGGAAATAGAGATTATTATACGAGTATTTAAATGATAAAGACGCATGGAAATGATCTTGAATCTTTTTTTTGTAATATTTAAAAAAAAATGTGCTGAGGAGTATCTTTAGGCTTTTCTTCTCCTCCACGACAAAGCACCTTCCGAAAAGCAAAAAAAATTACGTGCATAAGTGTATCAGTATATATAATGTATATATGAATAAAATATTTTGACTTTATTGTAGACACAGTTTTTGGGTATCAGGGTCTTCTTTTAGGGAACCATTCTTGTTTTGTTTCAGAAGTATACAGCAAACAAATAGGTCCTCCATTTATCACAACATTCTATGGGACATAAAGTAAAGAAAAATAAATTGACAGTACAAAATAAAAACCTCATAAAAAATCTCACTTATCGAAATAAAGCAGAATATCAGTCACAAACTTGCAGCATATTCCTATGTTCTTTCGATGTGGATAACTGTTACATAGTTCGCGTAGGTTTATTACAGTGCATTGATATTGCTGTTATATCAAAGTAACGAAAGGGATCATGATATTATAGACTAGGGTTCACACTAGTCAATCATCCATATCCGAACCAAGTTATCCAAGGCTTGAACCCTTCACAAACAGACATAATTATATACGTTGAATTGAACGCCTGCTAGGAACTTTCAGGCAGTTTCCCAGACGCTGCGAAACATCCGAATACCTAAGTGACACTTTTTGGCAAACGTCCCACTTTAAGGCCGGTGATTTACGAGCAACTCAAGCAGTTTCGGTCACACTTCACTATTCAAATCGGTTGTACTCAGCAAAAAGTGCGGTCTCGACTCTGCACTATAATTGGCGGGCACGCTCAAAACTATGGAGCCCGCTAATTGCATCGCAGTTGAATATGCATGAGCTTCGATCTCTGTGTCGCGTGTGATTCCTCCTATTTGCAAACGCGACCATGGATTCATTTGTTAGTAGACTCCAGACTTCAGCGTAATGTTTTGTTGTTTGGTGGTTTTGATAGTGATTTACTGGTAGTTGCAATATTGCTTATCTTTGAATTTTAAATCAATTTGACCAACCTGAATTTTAATTACCATCATAACCTTAACAGTTTTAATAATTTGCTATTGGCTTTTAAAGTTATTTTTGTCTGTGGGTTAAGCCAATAAATTGTGGTTTGCTTGCTATAAACAGTAAAATTGATGCCTTTCAAAGAGCACTATAATTATTTTAATATCCATTTTTAAATGAAACTGTTTTCACACGATTTATACAATGCAAAAAGTTATATAAACCTATCGCCGCTCGCATCTGATGAGGAGGTATTAAAAATAGAAATAAAAATAATATTAAAACTGCAAATAAAAACGCGGAGGAATAAAAGCTTTAACTTCCGATGAAACCTAGCAGGAGCAGTTTATGCTTTGTACGTGAATGAGTTATATCTATACGAATGAGATTCTTTTACAGAGATAGCATTCAACTTGCATAGTCGTCAATATCTTTGTCCCTGTTATGTAGAGTAATCAATGGATAGATATAACATTTTATAGGTGTTATATTGACGAGGAAAAGATCTTTAAGTTTCTTTACTTCATTTTTTGTTAAGTGTCGGATGTAATTTATTAATATCTACAGGATAATACAGGAATGATACATTCGCTAATTCTGCCTTTTCTGATTCTTAACAAAAATGTATAATATTACAACTCACATTTCATCTTCATCCCTTTGGTCCATAAGTCATGGGATACCTTATATATAACCAATCAAAACTATTACTTTATTTCAATTGTTACTCGATTGTTGTTATTTGATTTTCACAACAAGATTGCATGAAGGTACTGATGCTTCACCGTAGATTTAAATCATGCCATATTATTATGGTTAAACGTCCTATTTGTTTCTTATTAATTTTAGTTTTTGCCTTATTGTCAACTGTTAAGATCGTTATTACACTACATTAATATACATACAAAATATAGTATATTATCCTAGTAAGTAGGTAAAAATATCGAGAGATATTTCCAAACTTCTTATCCGAATGAAACGTTATCTGAATGAAAATAGTCTATTAACATGAGCAAAGCTAGAGTCATCAGTGAAGTGTCGGTCCAAAATAGTCATGAATCCTTTATATCCATTTCTAACTCTTCTGCAGCCGATACGGTTGTCTCAAGCACTTCCAAGTCGCGCATTTGTTTGCCCAACAATACTGCGGCATTCATTTTTGTATTAAGTAGGACACTTCAGTGAGGCGATGATGCAGCTTCTATCTGATTGTTAGTTGTTTGCCATTTTACTGTTGTTTTGTCTTTAATGTTACATATTACTCGTATTACCTAAAAAGCAAAAGATTCTGATTGTAAATGGTCATGGTAAATAACTCTTCTAAATAGACTTACGGATTAAATAACCGTCTTTTACTATAATATTTGTAAAAGGTTGACAAAAAACCTAAACATCAGTAAGCAGTTTTAAATAATGAAAGTGGTAAATCTAATTTCAATCGAAAGCCGCCCTCAAGTTAAGCGGTTCATTTCGAAACTAGTCGAAATGGATTATAAATATTTTACTTTTTTTTCACAGATTTACAGTTTTATTTTACTTTTTTATCTTAAGATTTTTACAATCTTTAAATATTATTAATTGCAAGATGAGCAAATATTTTGTCCACACTGTTATAACCGAAACCAAAAAGTCGTGAAATTTTAAATTTAAGATTTGTTTGGACTTAGACAGTCTAGGTAGAAATAGATCATGCCTGTACTACAACGGGCATCTAAAAGACTGACGACTCAAATAGATAGATAAAATTGGAATTTGTGTTGTTTAACATGAGTGTTTTCTTTATATATAAGCTAGACAAAATATATAACAATATTATATATAACAGACATTAACAGATTCATAACCATATATTTAGACTTTGTGTGTGGCGGCCGATAACGAATTGAAAGGATACATTTATTGACGTTTCATCGTGTCCAGGAATCAAAGGGACCTTTTGCCCCAAGGGCAAGGTTAATTGAGTTTATCAAATGAACTATACGGTCGCAAGTTCTTATGAATCACTTAACGCATATTATGTATCTTAAATTCTGCTCTGTGCCACTTACCAGCTCGTTTGGTCTTTTGTCGACTATAAAACCAGTTAAACGCCAGAAAACAGTAAACATCTTTGTAACAAACATACGATATGAGGTAAACAGAACATCTAATAATTAGTAGATGTTCTGTGAGGTAAACTATGATAAAATGTTGTTATCCTAGGATAAAAGTCGTTAAGCCATGTGGGAGACCTTTGGGCGGCATGAAAACTTTCAACAGTTGGGATGGCCACTCACCCCTCTAGCAATCGGCACTGCTCATACTCACTAAACAGGTCTCAGGTTAATGCAGTAAGTAGGTGCTTATAAAGGAACCGAAAATCTATGGTATCGGCTTAAAAGATATCTTAGCTACGACAAAAAGAGCCACAGTTGGCTCTTATAAAACTAATAAACCACTGTAAAAACTACTTAATAATATTTCTAGGCACTTAATACAATAAAACGCATTTGAAGCGGGAAATTAGCTTTACGCCGTCTTGTTCGGAGGAAATTGCGAAATTGTACGTTTATTAAATTAAGATTAATATCGCCTCAATTTAATATACAAATTAATTTTATAATCGTACTTGGATGGGTTGCCATCCACGTATCTAATTATAATTTCAGAGAAAGGTACACAAACCCGTTACAAAATCGTAATTAATTTCTGCCTATGCATGACTAAGCGCGGTAATTGTTTAAGTGACCGATATCATAATTTATATTATAAGTAATATAACGAATACTTATTGTGCTTTAAAAAAAGGTGTGTGTGCGATTCACACACGATAGAAGTGAAACTAAACAAGATATAAAAAACCCCTCGACAACAACACGTAAATTATTAAGTGCCATCTAGCAGCCTTCTTACACAAAATTACTGTAGCGCGCCATCTAGCGACTAACTAAGAAACAACAATCGGTCGGTCGATCGAGTATAAAAATAAAACTAAAACAAAATTACTGTAGCGTGCCATCTAGCGACTAACTAAGAAACAACAATCGGTCGGTCGATCGACAGATATTAAATAAGCAAGCTTGACAACGAAAATGAAATTCTTATTTTTTGTTGATAAATTCTTTCAAAATATTTAAAAGAGCATTTGAAAGTATTTAAAAACAGTATAAAAATAAAACTAAAAAAAAAGAAATACTGAGAGACTGCGCGAACCTGCGCATCAGGTATTGTGTATCTACGTCCTGACCATTGAGCTACGGAGAAGTTAGATTCAACGACGAAATTAGCAGTTATATTATATGCATGCTTGCCGAGTATATATCTGTCTCATTCTTTCCTACACATTTTTGTATTTGTGTCTCTTACCTGTCGTTTTTTCCGTTGCATCCGGTTTGAAATCACAACGATTCTAATGAAGTTTCACTTCAAAAATACAACATAATTTAATATTATCTTCAACATAATCATTACATTTTCATCAAAGTCAAAGTCATAACCCATTTATTGTTCCCTGCTGGGCTCAGGTCTCCTCTCATAATGTAAGGGGTACAGGCTATAGTCTACGCTGGCTAAGTACAGATTATTAGACTTCAAAATTAGGGATAACTCAAAAACTCCTCGTCAGATCTCATATTTAAGTGAAATCACATGACAAGCACCAGCTTCCGATTAAAAAGAATCATCAAAGTCGGTTTACCCAGTCGAAAGTTATGAGGTAACAAACAAAAAAAAATATATTCGAGTTGAATATCTCCTCCTGTTTTGAACTAACCCACTGTTAAAAATATTTAGCTAACTTACTGCTATTATCGCCATGGTTTCCTGGTACTTTTATGGCTCTAATAACGTTCTTAAAGTACTTAGGTCAAATAATTAAAACATGAACAAGATAAATGAAGTTTTCTCTTACAATTCTGCCGGTGAAAGCTTAATTACTCTGATTATACTAAATTATGTTACATCAAAATATTTCAGCTTCCTTCTTTGCCTCTAGACGAGCAATTATGAGAGGAGGTTTATCGCACATTTTCTAATTTTATTAACTTAACAAAATGTTAACTTAACTTTTTCAATTCTCTGTGAATACTTCAGTGTCTCACTCAAGAAAACTTTTTGTTACTTGCTGTTAGGAAAATATAATATTTAAAATGAAATTTTATTGTATTCATTGGATTCAGCCCATGAATGGCTGTAACGCATGGGTCAAGGAACTTCTTATAACTAAGGAGGTCTAGATTATTTTTTTCTGTAGAGTAAATTGTTGGATGGGTTAGGTAGGGGACAACCGAAGTGTCGGAAGTTGCCCAAAGACTACGGCTCAACGACTAAACAACTACTATTTAATAAATATAATCAGTACTGACGGCTCTACGTGCCTTCCGAAGCACGAAAGCGATCAAGAAATATTGCTTCTAGAGGTCACCAAACGATCTATCGTAACCAACCGTGACCGCTTTTGCTTAACTCGGTCGAACATTTCGAATCGTCACAAGTCGCCGGGCTATGTACGCTTATTTTATTTATTACAGGCTTACAAAAGAAGTATTCTGTATCAAAATTTCATCATGTATAAAAATTGCCTTTGCAGTTTTATAACTTACCAAAGAAGTTGAATTTTTTGATGTCTTTGTAAAAATTAAGCAACGTCCGCGAGAATATCGCATTTTATCAGACTGGCCTCAAACGAACTTTAATGCAATTTAAAGCGCTTCGCAATTTGAGTGCCTAAAAATTAAATCCGCTGCAAATTGCAAGGTTTGTCACAGAACTTTGCACTGCGTCGCAACAGCTGCGTCTCGCGGAAATTGCGCTGCGCTTCCTTTGCAGCGTAACACGTCTAAACTGTTCAGAAAACTAAATACTGACTCATTGTTCACTGAATTTGGTCATGATTCAGAGAAGTGTAACGCTTATTTGACAAGTGAATAAATAATAAATAAAATAAATAAAATTCTTACATACTCATATCTCCACAGTAGGATTCCCTGTGTCGCGGGTGGCATGGACAACACAAATTAGACATCACTATTATGCATATGTAAAATTTCACTGTGTAGGTTAAGAGGAAGTAGTTGTAATATATCTTGCAAGATTTCACCCATATTAAGTGCTAACAAACTTTCGAACAGTGAAAGTTAAATCATCTATCCATCAGCCCTCGGAGGTCCACAAGTTAAATAAAAGCTTGTAATAATAATAATAATAAAACCTTTAGTAATGTTCCCTGCAATAATTCATTTTTAGTAGCGACCGATACCTGTTATCCCAAAGAACTTACCAAATAATTGTGTTAATTATCCTTCGGCCTTTTGATTGTTTCTCTTGACACTCAAGTCATCCTTTGTTCCCGTTCAAATACTTGACACTCCGCAAAATTTCGCCAGAACAAATCTGGATTGCAATTGAAAACAATACCCGTGATCGTTTTACTGATTAAAAGAAGATGAATACTTTGCTGAGCGATTCTGAAAGCAGAATGTCTTTTTTAACAACATTTGCTTTGCAGAAGGGTAATCTTGTAAATATCCAAAATACCGTAAGCATATCAATTAGGAGTATGTTGTAGTGTTTCAGAATATAAGTACATGGTTTTATTTAAGGCAGAGAAAGTAAATTCAGTTTCCTTATAAACAACGTTACTTGTTCATACTATTCATGCTTTGTCGATGGCTATTAATAGTCGCAATACTAAATGACTTGACCGATAGAGCTTGTTTGCACGATAATAATTCAATATTTCTCTATTCCGGATGGCATTGACACCAGGACTGTTAGTTTCTATGCCCTACATTTTGGAGAGTGTGCGAAGGAATTATTTGAATTAATTCCCCCTTCCCCGTTCCACCATCGAACGTCACGACGCACGGCGGGTATCCACCCTTTCGTGGTAGACATCCCGCTGGTACGGACGAGGCGGTTTGCATCGTCATTCATTATGCGCACCGCGAAGGATTGGAATAGCTTGCCTGCGTCTGCGTTCCCACCCACCTATGACGTGGATGACTTCAAGAAAAGAGTGAATAGGCTTTTATTAAGTTAGTGCGCTCACCATCCTGGACCATATCTTCACTTACCATCAGGTGGGATTGTGGTCAAGCATTAACTTATTTTATGTAAAAAAAAAGGACACCCACGATCCAAGAACAATTATTTCTATGTATCTACATAATTTTTGCCCAACCGGGAAACTAAACGAAGTGATCTCACGGTAGATAGAGTCACTATCATATTTTGATATTAGATGTATCTGATTTTTGGAGTTCCTCAGTCAAAAACGCTGAAAAGGTCTATCAAAGAATGAAATTCAAATTCATCATTCCCATTTCAGTCTCGCTGGGAATCGCACCAGGACCCTTGGCACGGTGGTCCAGCGTGGAACTATTAGGCTAAATGGGTCATATTAGTAACTCCAAGTACCAACTCGCCTGGCAGGAGACCTCCCTTTCGTAAAAATAAAAAACTCATACATGAAAAACAAACCATTCCCAAGCATCACAAATAACAAAAAATCTTTAAACCAGTGTCTTAAAAATGCCAACTGCTTATCCACTTCCTCACAAAATCAGTACGTTTAGAATGGTGACATTAGCAACGTTTCAAACTGTCGAGGTTTTCAGTACGACCTACTTTCACGCAGTTGAGCTAGTGCAGCTACTTTCCTTCACTTGCTGCAAATTTGAATTCATTGCTTTGCGAGTTACAACCACATTGACACCAAGTTGTATTCAAGGTATTCTGGCGGTTTGTCGGCGTGAGAGCCTGTAATTGCATTCCGTGCGTATCCAAATCAACTGGGTTCATGTATGTTGCACAAGAAAGTAGGTGTATAGTAGAAGACATTATGTCCCAGTCATTGTCATTTTAACAAAACTTTGGTGCAGTTGACTACTGCGTACCTAGTATGAAACAAATTTTGTGACTTATGTAATAATCTCAAAACTAGGTAGGTATACGGATTTTCATGTGATTTAGCATGCAACGATTTTGGTTATCTTGTTGTATTAAAACGTCAATTATCAACTTATAAGAATATTAAACGTATGCTGAAATCTCGTAAAAATGTCTTCGTGTGTTTCTCTTTGTTTTTATAAAAGTAAAATTATTATTTGAATAAAATAAACAATTTTTTAGGTAACTAGTGGCTATTAGTAAGTTTAAATTATTCTCCAGAAAAGATACAACCAAATGGGAACAGGAACTCTACATTAACTGTCCTGTTAAAACATTTGAAAGAACTACACAAGGTTTTACACGCATTTTCTGTTTGTGGTTCGTTTGTGGTTCACCTAAGTCCTAAATTTCATGAAATTCCGTTCAGTGGTTTTGCATGAAAGCGTAACAAAAATCCATACATACTCACAAACTTTCATTTTGATATTAGTTCAATAAATTCAATAAAATCTCTATTCTCTTCCAGGTAAAGTAATCCAGGTATGGTCAGCGCCGGGCGGGGAGACGCGGCTGCCTTGCAACCTGGCGTCACCAGCTCATGACGTGGCTATGATGATGTGGTTCAAGGATCACGACAGAATGCCCATCTATACGTGAGTATATGTCATTTAATTTTTTATACAAAACGAAGTAAGGAGATAACACAGTAAGTAGGCAAAGGTAGTAGGTAAAAAATATTTCATCTAATATAATTATCGACGACCCTGTAGTAGCTTAGTTGGTAGCGACCCTGCCTGCAAAGCGAGGGGTCCCAGGTTCGATTCAGATATTTATGTGACAGATAAATATTTGTACTCAGGTCGTGGATGTTATTATGATGTGTTATATATTATGTGTCGTCCATGCCATCCGCGATACAGCTAAAAATCTTACGCGGGGGTATGAGGGTATGGGGGGTATGGGGGTGTGTAAGCGTTTATTATTTATTATAGAAATTTAATGTCACGATTTGTGATCGAACTCGTCTGAAACGGTTTGATCGATTTTTGTTAATTTTTTATGTGCATATTTGGATAGATGAGAGAATATGTCGTTAAGTATATTTAATGCCGCTAGGTGATTAGGATATCCCTCTAACTAGATATAATTTATACAGTAGAACAAAATTTGTCCGGTCAGCTAGTAATATACTATAAGTAGATAACTATAAAGTTTTAAATTTAAAAAACCTCCGACAGTCTTATTTCCAATCGCCCTGACATCTTACCTATTGCAACTTCATAATTTATGTGTTATGGTCTGTATAGAATAATTGCACTCGGTGTAATAAGCCAATTACAGATATTATGGACAATACCAGGCTTTAGTACTGAACTCACAGTAAATGCCTCCTTAGACGGACCGATTATACACATCTCATCCCCCATACACATCTCATTGTTTCTGTGCGGCTGAAGCTGATGCATCTACTATTAGAATATCAACGGTATAACAATGCATTTCCTCGTCGCTTAGCCGTGACGTCATGGCTGAATTTACATTATTAGCTTGCACAGACAATAAACTTTTGTCCGTGGAAGACTTAACACCTAAAACATAATTCAGGGGCTTAACTTGATCATTTTCAAAGAGTATACCGTACTCTCAGTCGATGTATATTTGCATCCGTCGATGTCTGTCAATGTATGTCGACGTCTGTGGAGGTCTGTCAATATCCTTTCGATGTACAAGGGACTTATCTCATAACATTTATGTATACTACTTGCGTTCTATTCAGAGGGAGGGAAAGTACGCCGCTATTATGGAGAAGTATAATGGTAATTTAAAATTTTATGACCTGAAACATTAAGAAGGAGCGAGGGTAAAGTTTTATCACAGCGTATACTAAACGTTTAACTCGTAAGAGGTACTGACAATTTTTACTCCGAGTCTCAAAATGTGTGATAAATTAAAGACATAATAATATTATTTATTTTAGTGGTAAATTGTAAATTCAAATTTAAATTCAAAATAATTTATTCATATAGGTATCACTTATACACTTATTCCCGTCATTTTTTGGCTTTTCGGAAAGGTGCTTTGTCCTGGAGGAGAAGAAAAGCCTAAACAAACTCCTCGGCACATCTTTTAAAATAATGAAAAGTTACATAATATGGTCTTACCTACGCCGAAATGGATGCCGCACTAATATCCAGGCGTCTTTGTCATTAATATATTCATTTATACCATAGTATCCCTTGCCTAATAGCTGAGATTTAACATATTTACTTTTTACGATAAAAACGTTCTGCAGTGATATTTCTGGAGGTTTGTCTGTCTGTCAATTCGTCAAAGAAGTGTGATTTAAATCACATAACTACAATTCAGAGTGAGTTCAACGTAAATCAATCAGGTATTGTTCCATGGAACAGCTAAATCAGGACTACAACAATGGTGGATTTATAGCAGCCAATAGATGACTTACTGTCTTGTCCGGTCTTAAGATGGAATCAAACTGACATACCTAGGGCATTTAACATTACAAAATTTGCCTTAAATCGTTAATCTAAATAATTTTCATAATACAGGTAAACAAAATTATGAATAATGTAGCTGAAAAAGCTGGTAACAACAGTTATACGTATTTAATAAATTCTCCATTCCTCTATAAAACTACTCATATTTTAGTATATTACGGGTACTTGATATTTTGACCCAGTTGCATGGATCGTGGTCATGGCTCTACTTAGTAAATATCTTAATTACCCGTATTATAGTAAAATGACGTGTTCAGCCCACTATAAGTTAAGTTTAAAATCATTGTACACGTATGTTCTGAAATTGACATAAACATTTTGGTAATATTTCATAAGTGCCAAAATATACATTCTTCTTTATAATATCTGCATGAATCAAGCATTAATTATTCATTTCATTCCAAAACTTATAGCTGCAAATACCCACATGTATGTAAGTAGCCTTAATGATTCACGAATTGATTAATCGCTCATCGCTCACCGCATTATCACACTTATGTGATCGCGCCACTGTCTATAACAGCGTGCGGTGCTGACAGCCCGTGGTGTGCGATACGCTGACAGCTCTATATCTTTATTAATGTTCGACTTGTACTGTCGAGTACAAAATTCGAACATTAATATTAAGTTTTTATAGGTTGTACGCGGTTGTACCCATCCTTAAGCCCAGGATATTGTAATAAATTATGAACATGCTCAGTTATAGGGATGTTGACTAATTTTAGGATTCAATTTTATTTTATAGATAGAACCTCAATATCCACGAAAAAAATATTATAAAAATAACCTTCAATTTAAAAACAAAAATTGATAAATAAAAATCATTATCAAATTTCCCACCAAAAACGTCACGTGACGTCACTAAACTATATTCAGTACTATCTGTCTACTAAGTTTGTTGAATTTCCATATAAAATTGTTCCAATGACGTCATATTCTCAAAATGGCGTTTGAGGTCACGTGACAGTGAGTACAATTTTTATCATTTTAAATTAATGATATTTAATTTATTGTGATTGATTTCAATAAAAGAATCATATTTTAGGCCTTTAAATGCTACCACTAATATTTTAGACATAAATTTATATTAATTTATAATTAGTGTCAACATCCCTATTCGATAAAATTTCAACTTTCAAGCACCTCTTTTTCTAAGCCGCTGGTCGCTATACCATTCAGCTTATCTATGATGCAAAGGCATTTCGAGCGGTCAATCAAGCTTCTAATCTATCCCAAAAATACTTCCATGGAATGACTCAGGTATGAAGTAAGTGCGTAAGTGTCAGTCGACACCTCCTGTCTGTGTACCGTGGTCGACACTTTAGACAACACTTATAAACCACTAGGAAATCGTCCTCGCTTCGCTTCGGGAAAAATAGTAAAAGACAATATAATATAGCCTATGTCACTCGGGGATAGTGTAGCTTCCCAACAGTGAAATAATTTTTCAAATCGGTTCGGTAGTTTCGGAGCCTATTCAATGCAAACAAACAATCAAATCTTTCCTCTTTATAATTTTAGTATAGACAACGTATAAAACATAAAACACTCCACTAAAGCGTCGCTGAACGATCGTGCATAATCGCCGTTCATCCATCAATTCCTGTTCGTGGCTCCTAACTATTTTGCAATTTACTATCAACATTTCCCAACAATCCGGGTCCCGATTGAGAAATTGAGCTGCATTGTGTCACAAAACGCTTGTAATTAATTACAGCGGCGCCATGATGGATGAAATTTCAGTCTACAGTGATATGACGGGCGGGTTTAATAAACTATAGTTGTGGAAGGGTTTCACTAGGGTTTCATCAATTTACCAGCATCGGAGATAATTATTTAACTAGTTTTCTTTAGGATAAAAGTAAACGAAGCACAAATAGAATGTGATCTCTGTTTAATATATCTGTAGTCCGTTCCCGGCTGAAATAGACGGAAGGATAGGCCTTTCGGAATGTTGGCCTGTTGGCATTACAACTTGTAACGTTTTAAAAGGAGAATGCCCATTCAGTATGGAGAAATGTACTGACTTTAACATTTTTGTGTCTTGATAAAAATACCTTTATTTGATTATGTTATCTTAATAAATTACACATACTAACTTATGTCAATGTTAATATTAGGAAATACGAGATTTTCAATAAAATCAGTTCGTATTTAGGTTATAGTAAACTCACAGTAATATGGACTTTATGCGGGCGTATTAAAGTCGATTGCGTATGAAATGTCGATCTTTTAAGTTTCAAATTCATTTGACAGTCCCCAGTCACCATGTAGTTTGTAATGTATTATAATCACAGAACACTTTTACTCCTGGCTGATTATAATAATTTTCTAATTCATTTGACAGTCCCCTTACGTCATCTAGTTTGTTGTCATGGATATATTATACTATAACTGTTTTATCATAATTATAATCGAATCAATGCAACCTATTGGCCCGAAGGATCTTAAAAGATTCCTGATTGGCCCTTATCCAAACATAAATGGCCCAATGGTTTCCTTTTGTAAAACGGAAGTAAAGTTACTTAATAATTTCAGAAAATTATTCCCAGTAAGGATTTTTCAGAAAATAGGGTAAAATACTTGAAATATTTTAGTTAAATTTTTTGTCCAAAAATCATTGTGACACAATTATTTTTTTAAGAGTACTGGCTATGGGCATTCTCCTTTACTATTGAAGTAAATACATACGTATATATAACAACTTATTTGAATAGTTTTTTCGCTGTCAGATTATTTTCATGAAAAAATCACAAATATTTTGTATTGCGTCGTTCTTATTACAGGAATGCAATAAAAACGATTTTCCTGTAACAGCATTTAGCGGCTTTATTAGCTTGAGGCGGCGTAATAGTGCTACCACTATGACTTCTTACTCTTTTATGAACTATATGAGTTACTCTTATGAACTATATGAGTCAAAGTGCGTGAAAAATCTTTAAAAAAAATGATCCTTAAAAATATTGTAAATAATAAATCATAATGTTTTATTAACCTATTGTGTTACTAGTTTATACATGCTTTCGTTACGCAAGACCAGAAATGATAATAATAATATTTTAAGTGAATCGAGTAAACAACGTACTAACTCGTACTATTGCATCAAAACATAACGTTTTTATGGAAGTATGTATTTTTACCACAGACATTTTTTACTTTTTTTAATGCAGCTTCAAACTCTCTTGGGTCCCTACTGTTAGCTTAATTTATAAAATGTCATAGTGGTTCTTGTTAAAGTTTTATTTGTATTCAGCACTTACAAGTAAAAATATTTCACTGTGAAATAATGCAGGCAGCTGAGTAGCGGTCTACTTTAGAACAATGTTTAATTTTTTTATGAAAATTACTTGTAATTTTTGTACTTTAGTTCCATTTGTTTTGAAAGTTGGTTTTTCGCTTGGACTTCTCCAAATTGTTCTATAAATTAACTCCTTTTTTTCAAGTGATCTGCACTTAATAATTATCAATTGTTTTTGCGAAAGCATCATGATGAGTAAATATGCATAACTGCGTATACCTATTCCGAGATATCTTCAAAAATCGATTATTTGAATACGCAGTTATGCACTCATCGGTGTGTAAGCCTTTTTGATAATGTACCTGGTAGAGAAGGACAGCAGACCTTAGGCGCCGGCCACACAGAAAAGACGTAAGACGAAGACGGGGCTCGGACCCGTCGCAGACAGGGCGCCGTTAAAACATATAGAAAAGACAAGGAACGGGCGTGACGGTCGGTGCACACTGGGCTTTTCCCGGCCACAGAGTACTTAATCACTACGTTTTAAGAGACCTGCTCTCCGCGTCCTTTCCGCTCCCCCGCTGGCGCCTAAGCAGGCCCGCGTCCTGTCCTTTCTGTATGTTTTCCAATAGGGCGCCGACGAGAAAGCGTCGTGTCGGCGTCCCGTCTTTTCTGTATGTCTTACGTCGCGACGGCTGCATACATTTTGTATGAAAGTAGATTAAACGGGCGCTGCGACTGCGACGGGTCCGTGCCTTGCGTCTTTTCTGTGTGGCCGGCGCCTTACTAACCTAAGCGTTGAAAGTTCTTATGCCCTTCAACTATATCTTAACGTATACTAATGATTGATTATATTTTCTCATCTTTCAAATACAAAGTTTATCTCCAGATTCACTTCAGTTTTTAAAATTAACAAATTACTGAAACAAGTTTTTGTGCGAGGTAAATTCAAACTTAACCTGTATATTTTTTGCTTTTCTTATTTGCTCAATAATGCTATAGAACCATATTTTATTAGCTAAATACATACGTTACGGAAAGCAGGCAATCAAATTTCATGGCATCCAATATGTTTGTTTATAGAATCTTTATTCTCAAAAAAGACAAACGTCACTTGCTTGAGAACAATAGCTAGAACTAAGTAATTAAATATACATTTTACTATATCCGCCAATCAATACAGTCAATTACAATAAAATAATACAGATGGTACTCATCCAAAGCATTTATTTACGAGTACTTAATAGTGTAATTCGGCATAACATGTTCAGCCAATTTAAACTTGAATGCTTTGAATGGGTGTACATTTTTAATTGTTTCTGGTAACTTATTATATAGCTGCGCTCCCTCAAATGTAACAGTTCTCTTTCCATAATAATTAGTTCTTACTTTGTATATGTTCAAAAATAACATTTCCCGCATGAAACAATGTTGTGCTTCCCAAATATTTTTCTCTTTCGTTGAACCATCAAATCCTTTGTACTCACTTTATCGGGGTCAGAATTACTAAAGCTAGTATCTGCTGCCGTTATTCGTTAATCCACTAAGTGCATAAGAGCGCCTACGTCCTGTAAAGGTTATGTAATGAAATTAGGTTCATACAAACCTAGAAACTATCCTGAGCTTGTTATTGAAATTGGGGTTGCAATGTTTGTTTACTGTAGTTGGGTAAATTAAAACCTTGAACGTAATTTATTGTGACCGCTTGCCGAATTCTAGGTTCAATAAAAATGCAGAATTTTTATTAAACCATATTTTTTGTGGTTATTTCTAATAATATCTTATTATATTTGAAGTATACAGCGGCGACTCATGGAATCATAGGTTTATGAGTAGATGGAATGCACCTCATACTTAATATTTGGTGACTCACCAATATTGAAGAGTCTGAATATTGGATAAGACAATCTAAGGTTTTTAGTGAAAGAATATAATTATACTGGTATTATAAATGTGAAAGTTTGTGAATGTTTAGATTTTTGTCTATTCATCAATCGTTTGCCGTTGAACAGAGTAAGATGACACTTGGTACACTGATAGTTCATGTCCAGGATAACAAAACAAGGTATCCGGTTCGGTTTAAAGAACTTTATTGTCTAAAGAAATTATACAATTTCACTTATTAGACAAACTTAAGCTAAAATTACAAAATAATTACAGTGAGCGTGCGTGCTAGAAATCTAAAGATTAACAATAATATATAGCAACTATTGTAAAAACTATTATTAATTTAACTTATATATTGATATTTTGCACTACGTACGCTAGTGCTTCCTTTTTAAATTTGTACATATTTTTATGATTTTTTATAGTTTTTGGTAAACTGTTATATATTTTGGCCCCTTCATACATTATGTTATTTAATCCATATTTGGTTCTAGGAACCGGTAGGTTAATGTTGTTTGCGTTTCTTAATAACTTAGTATGGACTTGATAATTTTTGATAAAGTTAATTTCAGAATGTATTTCTCCGTTTATAATTTTGTGTATTAATATTAAAGTTTTATATGTATATAATTGTTTAAGGTGTTTAAGGTATGATAGGACGTTTACATGTTTGTTATTTCGTTTTGTGAAACCACTCTTCCGCGGACGAATTATGGTGAGTAGTAGGCATTTCAGATCAGGATTAGAAGATTACTGCCTTGAGTCCAGGCAATTGTTTTTGCCGTCCCTCGTCAAACGTACCTTTTTATATAGGCACACACGGTATAGGTATCAGACACAGGAAACATTGAACTTCCTCCCTAAAACGTTACTTTTCCTTATACTTTAACGTCATATATTTGCAAGGAACAACAGCTTAATGTGTTAATACATGCAAACCAAAATAAACCTACCCTGTAGAGGCTCGGCACCGCGCCAGAAATATAAGCCAAACTCAACTCGAACGAGGAGTGTGTCGGAAGTTTTGCTATTATGGTTTGCTGTGATACGTCGAGTACCCGAGTGTACTGGGTGGTAATAGCTGATACCATTGTTGGGTATTGTCGTTGAATTTAAAGAGAAAAGAGCTTAGGCACCACTTATTGGTTGGTTGGTTGTCACTGCCAATATGTTTTAGAAACTATTGGGAAACGCAAGTATACTAAAGGGTCGAGAGCCAGTTCTTTCTTTTCTTCTTTCTTCCTCGGTCGGCAAAACATCAATGATGTCTTTAGTGTTAATAATATCCATAGGACACGATAGCTATTATAAATATTTACCATCAGGTGGAACATCAGCTCGTTTTCCGGCTATTCCCATAAAAAATAATATTATCAGGATTAATCCTGCAGGGAACTTTCATCATTGTCTTGTCCGTTATTCAACAGAGTGTACGAGCAAGGGAGATGACTTCAATGGTGGGAACATGAGACATTACAGCTCATTCACACGGGCACGATTCGTGTTGTTTGCCGTATCGTAATTTTTCACGCTTCGTATTTTTTTTTCACGGCGGTAATGGTTTCCAAATGGCCATGTTCATACAAATACGATACGTCTTAAACGATGTAACGTCTTTTAAAAATCACATTCGTCAAAAAATCCATCAAAAAGTCAAAAAACGAATTGTGAAAATCTCTTTTTCGTATGTGAATCTATCTGCATCCTTAATGATGTATCTATTTTGACGAATGATGACGAGACCCGTATGAATGAGCTCTTATTCTGGTATTCTCATCAGTTTTATAAAAAAAAATCTCTCACAAAAACAAAAAAAATAACATTAGAAAATACCTCTGCAAACATTTACATAATTAGTCAGATTTTCTTTTTATGTTTTATGAGAACTTCAATTAATAAGTAATAAAGGAAAGATACATAAATTAAGATTCTAAGTGGACTGCCAAATTTAATAGCTCGCGTAAAATTCTGCTGTTACTTAAAATCCTTAATGGGAATAAAAGGTAAGCGGAAATGAAAACCAAAATGGCGCCCTGTGAGGTAAAGATAATGAGTTTATTGTTTAATTTTTATACGAATCGTTAAATTTTACTTCTCCCTGAGATTACTTAATTTTCCCATTATAAGCATTATTATTATTCCCTACATTTTCCAACTTAATTATTGTCATTAAACGTTTGCGAAATTGAATTGGACAAAATAATCACAGAAATTTAAAGGTACTGTTTGAAAGAAAACCTCAAACCAAAGAATTTAAAATTCAAGCTTGTATGTTTACTATCACAAATCGCTAGTTATATTTATTTTTATTTACATCGTTATCGATTTTATGAGGCCAACGTTGCCTTCAGTCATACTTCACAACTGTTAGATAAACTTGGTATATTTAAGGATTAAGAAGGCTTTTTAGCCGAATTTGGGTAGGTAGTATTAATTAAAGAGCTTACCATAAGGATTTCAAAAACATATATCATGATAGCTTTGTAGGTAGCAGGCGGGTTTACTTTTAATTTTTAAATTTATACTAATTTACTTCTAAGGAAGATCGACGTTTGAAATTAATTTGTATAAAATTCACAATATTATTGTTAGAAAATCCTATTTGCTTAAAATACATATTTAATTTTTAAAGCCCTGTCAATATGTGTGTATAGTACGTAAGTGGTCACTGAATGTATTGTATTTGTTTATTTGTATATTAATTGTATTTTATCACTAAGATACATTATTTAATTAAATAGAAGCGCTCTATCAGTAATTGATCCAGATTTTGAAACAGAAACGCAGTTGCAACGTTCATAAAACTTCAGCTTAAACATTGTTTAATACTTTTTAAATTTTTACGATACATTAGACTTTAAGTTGGTACTTGGTTTTCCACCGAGCAATGTAACTCACGCTTAATAAAACCTCACGTAATACGAATTTCTTTAACAACTTTAAGTATATTGTTTCACCGAGAGCGAGAAAATTAAAGTTATTACACTGAGCTGCAGTCTTTATGTAAATAACCGATAAACAGACAGATGAGTCTGATGGCAAATAGTCATCGTCGCCTACAGAAATCAGTAACAACAAGGGCGTCACCAATACGTTGCTGGCCAAGAAAGAAGACAGAAAGACATTACCGTCAAACCCAAAGCAGGCTTCACGGAACTGGCTTAATAAATGATTCTTAGCTTTTTCGAGCATGTGATTGAAAGCAATTTATGACAATTTGGTGAAACTTGTACGAGAAAAACATAAGTTAAGCTAAATCGAAATGACTCTGATTTTGAATTGATAAGTATAATTTGAAGAACGATGAGCGCAAACCATTTATACTTGTATTTAGGTTATTTCACCATTTATTACTAAAAACTTATTCAGTAGTCTTCCGGCATACATACATGGAGAGACAGATTGCATAATATGTACGCATTGGTTTCTCTCACAGTTTCCTGCTTTTGTAACACAGTATTCTGAAGTTCGCTTCGCTTCGCAGACAAGGCCGGAAATTTAACACTTCTTCGCCTGTAATAAATTCTCGCTTTGCATCTTATCGCTAGCTAGTCCATAGTGCAACACGTGCATTCCGTTAACAAGTTACATCCCATACATTGGAAGCTTTTAACTTGGCCGCTATCCAGCAACCATCTCCGAATACAAAAGAATCTGGAAGATTTACGTACGCATAAATGAATTTTAAAGTACCTTACAAAATAAGTCTAGACGACTAAATGGATACCGACTGCATGCGTTGTAAAAAAACTTGCTATTGTAAAAAAAACTTCCATTTTATTTATTAAAAAATGACGTGCATAAATAAGTGTATCAGTGATACTTACATGAATAAATTATTTTGAATTTTGAATTATAAATTAATAAATTTAACAGCATTAAAGTATATATTTTATCCGTATTGGAGCGGCTTAGAATATGACCCCAATTCAGTGTCGGTATACAAGGGCATCGGTATGCTTGGTGGTAAGGCTTTACGTAATATATTATCAATATAATACATAATAATCAAGTCATATTAATATTAAATTGCCTTGTAGCCTGCTTTGTTAGCTACTACCTTCTTGCTTGAATAGCCGCTGAAAGATTCGTCGTGTTCCGGTTAGAATCTTAGAAGTCAGTTCTTTCTTTCTCCTTCTCTCTGTCTTGGTAAGCAATCGACGAACCGTAACTATAACTTGGTCGACAACCGGCGCAATATATTTCGTCTTTTGAAACAATAACTTTCTTTAAGACTCTTTTCTATAAACAAAAGCAACCACCCACTGATTTTTAATTTTCACTACATTTGAAAACAGAGGAACAAATACAATTCTATTTATGAGTTTTGTGTCAAATCGTGCGGAATCTCAGCGGTTCCTGCGTCTAGAACAACTAACGTCTAGGAAGGAAGCGATACAATGAAAGAATCCGCCTTCCGTTGGAAGCGAGCCAGGGCTACTGAATCGAAAGATATTTTGTTTAGACTCGCTTTGGCTTGTTTGGTCTATAACTTTTTGGCGTATTAACATTACGAACTTGAAACTAATAAGGCGACTCTAGCGTTTGATGAAAAAATGGAACGCTTATCACAAGTATTATGTCTGTTTGTATATCTGCCCACCCCTTTGTCTATCGCACAGGATATTCGTATCTACTGGGAGGGCCGCATGCATAGAAAGATATAAATGCAATTCTAAATTTTAAAATATCTAAATAAGTTTAGAAAATGCACTAAATTTAATTAAAATTTTAAATATACCCTCCGAGAACTTTTTTCTCCGTCTCTTCTGTCTATAATAAAGCAAATATTATCCGAAGCAGTAGTATAAGGAAAGAATAACGCTAAAAATAAGTACACTTATACGGGAAATAATTTAATCTGTTTAACACAGTTACCTATACATATTGCGCGTTTGTAACTTGTAACTATATTGTAACTTTGCAGTGAGGCGTAATGGAGTATGCTCTATGTCTCTCCAATTTTAACGAAAGACTCGTGCTGGATATTTCTAAACTTAACAAAGTTTGGCAGGTCATCTTCAAAGATATTTGATATTTCAAGTTATGAATATAAAGGAATTATCTACCCTTTTGGAAATATATCCAGTTATTATTTTACTTCATCTAAACTTCTGTTCTCCAATTTTATAGTTGCAAAAGTTTGCGCAGCGCTTTGAATAACAATTAGTCTATTCTTAATTTTTATTCAAACGAATGCTCAAACTTTTCCACTCATAGTGACGGAACGAAAGCAATGCAATTAAAGAATCTTTCTTTGGTTGGAACTCTTCCAGAATGTCTACATCAAATCACGCACTTAAGTGTGTTTTCGTCCCGGACCGATATGGACCTAAATTTATTTGCTTCCACTGATATTGCTTCGAGCACAGCTTACATTGTTATTTTAAGATGGAAATATTTAAACTTCGAATCGTAGAATGAAAATTGACTGAAATGAGTACTTAAATAAGTAAACTATAGAATAACAACAGTTCGTCCCTTATCGACAGCGATATTTTCAGTACTGACAAGGTACTTATGTCTTCTGTGGTACTGGGACCTTAACTTAATACCTTCTAAAGGACATGTGAGAATAAGCCGTTATATTGTAGGTAGATATAAGTGAACTATATCTGTTTGACCTTAGGCATAAATTGTCGAATAAAATACTTCTATACGTAATAACACGTTGTATACATTTTTCGTTTCAGTACTTCTAAATATGCTTTCATACCTTTTAACAGGTAGAAAAGGGTACGTTGAGATTCCTTTTTATGAAGAAGTATTCTCCGTTTATAATGTATGGCTAAGGGTCTCATTATATCTTATTCTTCAGTCTAAAGAGATGTTAAGTTTATCATCCTTTAAGACGCCTTAAAATATCTCTAAAGAGTGAAATGAAACTTTAATGGATAACCTTTAGCTTTCTCTTCAGTCTTTCCTCATTCAATCGGCGGGATACTAGCGTATCTCAACACAAGTATCATTATCATAATTATACGAGTACTTGCGTTCTACCAACGGTTTTGGCTGCGTTTTCAGGAATTATAAGAAAGTAAATTACATGAAAATCCATTCAATAGTTTTTGTGTGAAAAGGGCAACAAATATCCATATATCCCCATAAAATAATATCAAGTAGGATTATCAAGGTGAACTCTAAAGTTACATTACATTATGCAAAATTTTTTCATCCTAATAGTGGCTATCCAAAAGTGTCTGAATTGATTTTTTTTAATCCTGAAACGTTAACTCAGAAGTTAAAGAACAAACTAATGGTAATTGGCCACCCTCGCCTATAAATATCTCTAATTATAATGTATTTTGAGTCTATGTATGTATGTATGCATATATGTATGTATATATGTATATTTATTTGGCCTGCTCTGTAGCCTAAATGACTTGATCGATTTCACCTTGAGAATTGCCGTTAGATTCATCTTAATTGTGAGAATGACACTGGGTATATAAAATTTAAAAAAAAAGTTAAAATGGCCGATTTTTGTCGCAATATAGTCTTCAATAAATTTTTTTCTCAAAGCCTATCGAGTGGGGTAACGTTGAATAGGTATTCAAAAAGATTTTTAGGTTCCTTTCATCATTTTTCATTTTAAGTAACAATTTATTATATTAACGATTTAAAGTTATTTAAACAACCATTCTCGCTAATTTACTAACTTCCTTAATAAAATGACAACATGGCGATTTTTTTGGTCTAATAAAGAAATCGATGAATCCCAACTAAAATGTTTAAAATAAAAAAAATATAAAAAGACAAAAAGCCCGCCCGTAAAAAACTAAAAAGAAAAATAAGTAGTTCCAGTAGTTTAGGATGTCAGTACGCAGTCGGGGTTTTTTGTGTTTTTTTTATTATTTCTTGGTATATATGTATTTTTTGTATTTTGTATTGTATAGTAAATATAAAGTATTAAATAAATAAATTTTTTTTTTTTTTTTTTTTTCCTTTTGTAGGACACATATTTGTCCCCGCTTATATTACAATCTAGCCTACAAGACTAATAAGTAATTTTCATTTAACTTAAACTAATAAACTACATTTATATAAGAATATGTCCAGTAACACTTTTCTTATTGTCTCTATTTAAGGGGAAGTCACTTTATTCATGTGTCTTTACCGATAGCACTAACACTACATTACACTGTCTAGTTCACTATAACACTTACACTACACTAACTCAAATGGTTTTGTTCTTTTAAGTCTTCTCACTAGATCGGTGTGGTCGAGAAGCTGGATAGCCTCAACATTCACATGATGATGAAGTCTATGATGATGAGCTTCTGCATATTTTTTAATAACGTTAACAACGCACTCCATGTTAAGGTCCCGGTGGAGGTCATCATTCCTTATGTACCAGGGAGCATTTACTGCTTCCCTTAATACTTTGTTTTGGAATCTTTGGATTATCTGTAAATTGCTTTTTTTAGTGCAGCCCCACAGCTGTGCACCATAGGTCCATATTGGCATTAGGACCTGTTTATACAAAATAAGCTTATTACGTATTGATAGCTTTGAGTGTTTTCCAAGCAGCCAATACATATTCCTATATCTTATTTCTAATTCTTCTTTTTTTTTCTTAACATGTGCTTTCCAGCGTAACTTTGCGTCAAGCGTCATGCCAAGGTACTTTGCTGTATTTTCATACGGTATTTGCTTTTCTTCTATGTAAACGGGAAAATATTGTTTTTTCTTGTTGGTAAAGTCTATATGGATGGATTTGGATTCATTAAGTTTAATTCTCCATTTTTTAGTCCAGCTAGTTACCTGTGTAACAGCGTCTTGAACTTTTTCAATCGCTTCACTGTGCGTATTGCCTACAGCCATTAAGGCCGTGTCATCAGCAAAGGTTGCTATGCTGTTGTTTTCCATTTGCGGAATATCACTTGTGTACAAAAGATATAGGACCGGACCTAGTACACTTCCTTGTGGTACTCCTGCTTTAATTTCCTTCAGTTGGGAATATGTGTCTTCATACCTTATTCTAAATACTCTGTTTGAGACGTAAGATTCTAATATTTCTGCGAATTGTGTCGGCAGCATATTTTTTATCTTATATATCAGACCTTCATGCCATACCTTGTCAAAGGCTTGTGCCACATCAAGAAATATAGCTGAACATACTTTCTTTTCTTCTAGGGATTTTTCTATAATATTTGTGATTCGATGTACTTGTTCAACAGTTGAGTGTTTTTCTCGGAATCCAAATTGATGTTCAGGAATGAGATTTTTGCTATCAATGATTGGTTTTAGCCTTTTTAGTAATAGTTTTTCGAACAGTTTTGAAATTACAGGTAGTAATGATATTGGCCGGTACGACGCTGGTTCATGGATCGGTTTTCCTGGCTTTGGTATCATTATTATTTCAGCTACTTTCCATAAATCAGGCACAAATCTTAACCTCAAGGAAGCATTAATTAAAGTTGTTAATTTAACTACTCCTTTTCTTGGAAGATTACATAAGATTTCTCCTGTTATGAGATCAAATCCAGGAGACTTTCGTGGATTTATATGCTGTTTAATTTCTCGTTGAACTTCCTTTGGTGTTACTAATGTTATTTTACAATCATTGTCGATTATTCCGACATCTAACTGTAAAGTTTCACTATTTTCAATCTGATTTGGCTGGAATATAGTCTCTAAATAATCTGCAAATGTGTTGGCTTTCTGTTCATTGCTAACTGCCCATTTCCCATTGCCATCTTTTAATGGTGGGATATGAGTGATAGGCTTTTTTGACTTTTTAGTAGCTTTCCATAAGGAGTAGTTAGTACTGCGGTCATAAGTTAAGTGTTGAAGATAGGTATCAGTACGTTCTTCATTGTAGTCACTAATAAGGCGTGTCACTTTCTTTGTTAGGTTATTTAATTTCCTTTTATCTTGTGGACATCTCGTTTGGTGCCATTTAGCTCTTTGTTTTCTTTTTTCAGCTATCAGTTGCACAATTCTTAATGGGTATGTCTTGCCTTTTGCTTTTCTGTTTACATCTGGTGTATTTTTCCAGGCTGTAAGCTGAAGAAGCTGAATAAATTTTTCAGTCTCTATATTTAGCTGTTCTGGAGTTTTTAAAGGTACTTTTAAGTCTATTAGGTTATCTAATTCCGTTTTAAAACTATTCCAGTCTGTATACTTATTACTTAAGGTTAGAGGTTGTTCTGTGAGTAACACGTTTTCACTTATTTCTAGGTATATCGGTGAATGATCCGAGCTCATGTCTAAACTCTGATATGTTTTTAAATAACCTGACGAAATATTCTTGATAATGAAGAAGTCTATTAAGTCAGGTATTTTGTGAGTATCTGTTGGCCAGTACGTTGGTGTGCCAGTTGATACAGGATTGCATTTTGTCTCTCTTATAGCACTTAATAGCTCTTTCCCTTTCGGTGTATTTAGCCTAGAGCCCCAATAAGTGTTTTTAGCGTTAAAGTCCCCTCCTAAAACAAACTTGTTACCGAGGGATTTTAGAAGGGTCACATATTGATCTTTTTTTATTAAATATCGAGGAGGACAGTAGATTGCCGCTATTGTTATGGGATAGCTTTTGGTTATGATGCTTACTGCTACAGCCTGTATTTCTCGTTCTTCATATTTATACGTTTCATGATGTTGAAGGTTTTCTTTCAAGATTACCGCACTGCCACCTCTTGCTGTGTTATCTGGGTGCAAAGCACAGTATAATTTATATCCTTTAAATTTAATAAAGGTTTGTTTAGTAAAGTGTGTTTCAGATATTAGACACACGTCGACATTTTCTTTGTTCAGGATTACTTGAAGTTCTTGTTGGTGTTTAAGTAATCCATTTGAGTTCCACGTCATGATCTTTAGAGTAGTATTCATTTCTTCTGTGTAATCATAGCACTTTTAGAGCTATTTTCTATTTTTTTCAGACGCTCGTCGAATGATATCATTAGGTTTAAGATGTCATCCAATTTTTTTGATGATGTAGTTTCTAAGTTAGATAATGTCGCTGTTCCCTTAGTAGCGTCAGCGTACGAGATAAGTTTATTCGTTTTTTTAGCTCTTACTTCAGTAACTTTATTTTCTTTACGAATATTAGAACTTTCTCTTTGTGGATTATGTTGATGAATTGTGTCACATTTATTGTTATCAGAGTTTGACTTAGTTCTTTTGTTTCTCATGAGTTGTATCTCTTTTGCTATAGTACATCCTCTGTATTTAGCTGGATGTGGAGCTCCACAGTGGACGCATTTAGGTTTCTCTTTTTCAGGTTTTTGGCAATCCTTGGTAAGGTGTTTACCTGTACATTTTACGCACCGAGGTTGTTTGGAGCAGTATCTTTGTGTATGACCGTAGGCCTGACATCTTTTACACTGGGGCACTAGTTTTGTAGTTTTTAAAGGTTGTACATTAACTTTACATCCCAGGATTGTCTTTATATTAAATATTTTATTCGTGTCTTCTTCATTATTGAATACTAGCATAAACATATTGAGTGGCTGTTTAGTTCTCCAGCTCAATTTGTTGATTGCTTCCAGTATTTTGTATCCCTTGTTCTTGAGGTCTTCAATAATTCTTTCTGGCTTACAAGTGGAGGGAAGTTGCTTGGCCATGACTCTTATTGGACGCTCTTGTTTGTTTTCGTAAGAGTGCCAAAGACAGTTATTGAGACTGAGGGCCTTTGTGATTTCTCTATAAGATTCACCATTTATAGCGTTAATCTTAACAGTATCACCATGCATCATTTTAATGCTGAACGAATTCGTTGCCTGGTTTTCATTTAAAAAATCATAAAAAGTTTGGTAATCCTTAATACCATCCACTATGATGGGCGGTGGCAAAGGGGTTTTCTTAGATTTTGTTTGCTCGCTGTGTTCTTCCGGTGCTAGATCTTGAGTAGGGGAGGTGTTCAATTTTCGTTTTTTCCTACTCTTCGTTCGAA
The DNA here is from genome assembly GCA_963932265.1 of Thymelicus lineola. Lineage (NCBI taxonomy): Eukaryota > Metazoa > Arthropoda > Insecta > Lepidoptera > Hesperiidae > Thymelicus > Thymelicus lineola. Next base: position 1,526,635 of record OZ010699.1, on the reverse strand, counting down.
TCCACTCGGTTTCTTGAGCAAGTTCTTCTTCATCTGTGGCATATTCTATTCGCGGAACAGGGGTATCCATAGAAGTAGTTGTTGGCTTTGTATTTTCTGCAAGACATTTTAATTGTTGCTGCAGAATGTCTATTTGACTGCGTAAGTCTTCGAGGCTTTCCAGCTTAACTCGTTCATCTCGTTCTTTTGTATAGAATTCATATAATTGATATTCTGTCTCTGTAACCAAATTAATTTGTTTCTTTGGTGTTTCATTGGATTTAGATTCCATTATTATACGTAAACAAAGTAGCTTCGCCTTAATAGTAATCGCCGTTGGTTACATCGTCACGCGATGTTAAGTAGGTCATCGCGCTGCAGCTGACTCGACGACGACGACGACGGTGTTGTGATGCGTTAGCACTTTACACTGTTGCACTGTTTAAACTGTGTCGTGAATGACACATCTGCTCTCAATGAAAATCAAACACGTAATATGAACGTAAAATAAATAAATAAGAATGAACATTAATTAAATTTTTACAGATATACTTGTTTAATAAAGTAAATTGATACTAATTTCGGTAAAATAACACAACTTATTGTCCATAGAGTTGACTTCCGAAACGGCGCGCCAGTCCATTGGGCAGTGGCCGGTGAGTTCGGAACTCGAACCCACTTCGTGCTGAACGAGTCTGATCCATCATCAGCTCACCTCGCCGTGGAGAAGGTGGCGCGGTATGATGAGGGCATGTACAGGTGTCGGATTGACTACGTGGACTCTCCTACCAAGAACTACAGGGTCAATTTGACCGTGATTGGTAAGTAAATTCTCAGATAATAATTAGTTTTCCTACTACATCTATTACTAACATTATTACTATAATAATTACTACTGATGCTGCCACCAGCAAATAACATAATCAAACAACTAACGATAATGTAGACATCTTGATTATGATTTTAATGTAATCGTAGGTGTTTTTATTTTTAAATTTTGTTTTTAGAAATTGTTTGGCTATAGTAAGATCAAAGCGGTGGCAATTAAGGCATTAATAAATTTTATTGCATATCACAGAAGTGAGAATGTTGAGATGGATGTGTGGAATGACGAAAAGGGATAAAGTAAGAAATGAGTAATTATATTAGAGGAAGTTTGAAAATGACAGAAAAGTTGAAAGGAAATCGAATGTCGTGGTATGGGCATGTGATGAGGCGAGAGGAAACACATGTGACGAGAAGAATGATGGATATGAATGGTGATGGAGGAAGGGTACGAGGACAGATATAATATCCGAACATATAACAAAGATAATATCCGAATTATGTGACAGATGATATGAAAGATAAGAGTGTGAGTAAGTGGAAATGATAGAACAACGCCTATCTCTGATAACAATTATTAAGCTACAGGGCTATAAACATTGAAAAATAAAGATTTTTCGAATTATATCGGTCTCATTTTAGATTGTCATAGCCACCGCACATGTCCAGCAAACTGAATATCGCGTAAATAAATTGCCTTTGTTGTACGAATAACATGGAAAATACTGCCAATTTCGTTAAAATCTAAAAATAGAACAATGCTTTTAGCTTGGCATCTGCCTATTCCTATTTAATTACTTTACCATTTAAACCTATAATATTATTAAATTATGGGTATAATGTCAAGACATGTCACATTTAATAGAATCTTTTCAGTCAGAGGTAAATTTTTGTAATATAGAAGGTATACAATATGACATATTAAGTTATATGAAATTTTTAAGTAGTATTTGTATTTTTCTTTTGTGTCATATTTTGTCATGACTATGTAACGCTTTACAATAAATAATAATGCATTTAGTAAAAGCAATACCAACTTAATCTATGGCTAAATAGAAATTCTTAAATAAGAATAGTTTAAGAAAGCGACGGTAAAAATTGGATGAAATAATCTATACTAATATTATAGAGCTGAAGAATTTGTTTGTTTGTTTGGTTGAACGCGCTAGTTTCAGGAACTACTGGTTTGAATTGAAAACTTCTTTTTGTGTTGCATAGTTCATTTATAGAGGAAGGCTTTAGGCTTTATAACATCATGCTGCGACCAATTGTAGCGAAGCATTACTGGAAAATGTTGCAAAAACGGGAAAAATATTCCTTGAGAGCTTTCGTTGCCTGTGCTGCATAAACGGTTTAAGTTATGCAAAAATCATGTATGATGGAATGGTTGATGAAACCGGAAAGAGAGATGGGGAGGGAGAGGGAGAGGTGTAGGGGAGGAGGAGCGAGAGGGAGAGGGGTAGGGAGAGGGAGCGGGAATTTAATGGTATTGGCATTGTTAAACCTACCAAAACCGACCAAAGTTAAAAGTAATAACAAATTACATTCATTGCTTTTGTTAGGCGATACGAAGTTCGCCGGATCAGCTAGTAATTAATAAGCATGTTACCGTTGAAATATCTGTTACAAAAAATCCCAAATTATACAAAAATTATAATAAAATTACGTGAATTAGAAAATCCTGTCAGGTCCAGATAAGTCTCAGGTGGGACGGAATTTTGTGGAGGAGCACCTTTTTTAATATTTGCTGTAATTTGTAACGCTTTGGGAAGATTGTTAATGAATAATTGAATGGGATTTCTTTCTTATTTCACTGAAATAGATATTTTTTTTCATTTTGTTTAATTCAGATGATATTTTCTTATTATATTATAATAAAAAACGTTGAAAAGCATATCATAATTGGGGAATTCATACTCTGAACTGGTAGCCCAATTTTAAAAAATCACTTACTGGACAAACATGGGATGTGAAAACAATCACTTTTCTGACACAATAAAGTTCTCGAACCGGAAATCAAACCACAGACAGTAAGGATTACTACCAACACTACGAGGTCATTGTCTGATAAAGTGATTACGCAGGAAAACTATCTAGACTTTGAGGTCATTGTCTGATTATGGTTCTCTTTTCTCTTTTTAGTTCCACCAGATTCGCCTCGGATATACGACTCCGAGGGCAAGGAGATCCTAGGAACCATCGCAGGACCGTTCAGAGAAGGCCAGGACCTATTACTCTCCTGTCAAGCATCAGGAGGTGGGTGTTTAATTATACATTTTAGGAGTTATGTATAACTTACGTGGCCTTCACAGTTTATTAACATGCATCTTTCATAACATTTCTAGACATTTTTTCTTTTCAGTTGTATATTGTATTTTTCAGTACCTTAACACTATAATTCTCGTTTGATGATTTGGTACAATTTTTGAAGTTATACTTTTTTGACGTTATGCGACTTCCAACAAGTTTAACGCAAGCGTTAAAAATTTAACGCTCCTGTTATTCGTCGCGTACTCTGTAGTGTGGGGTATCGTTGTAAAGGTCTTCCAAAAATATTATGGGTTTTTTAAGACCCTTTTAGGAATTAGGGGTCTGGTTGCGAAATATTTGGCTTTGAATTTTGAAATATTTTATTTGAAACCGTTTTTTGAAATTGTTTTTTGTTTCATGCCAAAGAAGTACAACTTCTCACACGCGTACATAAGTACAAGTTTTTCAAATTTTTATTTTAGTATTTGTTCACACGTGCTATTTTATGGTAATAGCAGAAAATCAAGCTGATAACGTGGATACGCTATGGTAAGTGGCTGTCGTTGCGCAAGAACATCAGTAACACAAAGCCGTCAATGTTGCGTTGTCGGAACGCAGAAGGAGAGAAGAAAAAGAAATAAAGCAATAGTGACAAGACAAATTGAAGGAATTGTGTCGCTGTGACTAGAAAAACTCGAAAACACGTGACTAGAAAACACCCATGGATATCATAACACCTTATGTATCAATGACGTACTCCTTGCCAAGGAAAACCAAAGCAGTGACTATTAAACCCTCATCAAACACGACACAGGCATTTGGATGACTCAAGCACAGATCATCTAATAATTAGATGTTGCTTGAGTCAGACCATCTAATAATCAGATGTTCTGTTGACTTTAACATCTAATAATTAGATGTTCTGTGGACTCAAGCAACTTTATATTTACCCAGGTAAACCACCACCAAACGTATCCTGGTACCTGGGTGAACAGAGGCTGGCGATCACCCGGGATGGTTCTGTATGTCAGCTGCACATCCAGTCGATATCCCGAGAGATGTACGGAGCCAAACTGCAATGTCGAGTGGAACCGCCGTTGCTACAAGCGCAGTATAGAGACGTCATTATTAAGTTATTTCGTAAGTTTGTCTACATTTTAGTATGGGCTTTTGTTATGGTAAGGTATTTTACCCTGACTAGATACCACCCTTAAGTAGTTGTTGTGTTTTGGTCGGTTAAGTAGCGTGTAAACTACTCGTAATAATGCCTTTTCCTAATGCCTAGTGACTAGTGGCTTTAACTTTGCTACCCACATTGATACAGGATCAGCTAATGCTAAGCTACCATTAATTGAATTATTATAATATTATAAACTTATTACATATTGAAAAAAAAGGAAATAATGTATTGTATTTTGTAACATACATTACATAATACAATTTAGCTTTCAGCAGTTTTCCTTCAATCAATCTCATAGTCACGCAGCTAATAATGTTTCAAAGCAATGTAAAACTTTTTTTTCACGCATTACTAAAAAGGTTATATTCGATGATATATGAAAGCCAGCTAATTCCTTTATGTTTCATGGAGATAACCAAGTTGGGTTCTCAATAAACCTTTAGCTTAGGCAACAAAGTTAATAAACAAAGCCAAATGATCCTCTGACTGAAATTAACGGTCAACTGAATGTAATAATATGTAGTTCACGATTAGCATTTCATTACACGTACCGAATGTCTTTACAAAGGCTTTGAAGCCGTGTTGCATTATATTGAATATTGACTTCTCAAATCTAATGTAGTAGTCCTAATCTAATTATAAATATTTTTCCTTCAGTCAAGCCACAATTCGTCCGAGTCACAGGCACCGGAGCTACCAAGGCTGGCCAGGAGAGGTCCTTCGTGTGCACGGGGAGAGGGTCGAAACCACCCCCCAATATCGAATGGTTTATTAATGCGCAACGCGTGGATTCTACCCTGATTAAGGTAATAAAAAAACATGTTTTTTGTTGTTTTGAAGATTGTTTAATTAAATTGCTTACCGTAGGTATAACAGCTTAAGGTTTTCAAAATTAATAAGATTAAGAATTACAAAATAGAAATGAGAAAGATATAAGCAAAAGGATAGTAAAAAATACATAAGTACTTCAGTAAGTAGGTAAGTACAACGCAAAACTGCCCAATGACTAACATGGGGCTCCAGTAAGAATAACCGCGGATAAAAAACAATTCGAGTCGCATTCACGGTCAATCAAGTGTTGGCAGACTTCACACATGTAGACTTTGAAAACATTTTAGATATTTCTAATAGTTTGAAGATTCTTTCACTTTCTCAATTTGTAAGTAATGATAAAACACGTGACAAATCTCTTCAACAAACTTTTTTAAAACTTTCCTTTAAATGTCGAAAATTTTCCTTTGTCACTTATGACAAAAGGTACGTACAATACAGTTTTTACAAACTGAATGATTGACGTAAACACTAAACAACACTCTCAAAACCATGATATTATTATGAGTAGAAAATGTTCTTCTACGAAGTGTCTTATTGATTCGTCTTCTGACACTTCTCATTGCTGAGACTCTAAAGTGATGACGTAACTTTCCAAAAGATAATAAAAATTTGTATCTTTGAACAAAAAATTCATTACTAAGTATCATTAATTTAATGTAAATATAAAATATAGGTAACATAGGTACTCATACTACTCATATTTTAGAATTTTCCAGTCGTTTTTTTGAATACACGTGAGCATATTATAGTACCTTCAGATTTTCTTAAGAGGAAACAAGAAAAGAGAAACTAATAATGATAATTTTAGCTAAAGCGTAATTTTCGTTGCAGTCGGAAGTAGAAGGTGATATAAAGAGGAGTATCCTCACGTGGAGAGTGAGAAGAGAGGATAGTGGAAGACAGTTGGTTTGCCGTGTGTCCAACCCCTGGTTTCCTGCTTACACCTTGGAGGATTCCTTGACTTTCGACGTCATGTGTGAGTATCATGAACATTAATTATAATTACGGGTCTGGAAATAGTATTTTTTGACTTGGATAATAAATCAACTAATGAGATGAGAATGAATCTAAATAAACATTTTAAATACACACATAGTTTAAATATACGCAGTTATGCAGGAAATTATTATCTGCATAATGGTATCGATTTATTGTATATCAAAGCTGGGAATCGTCATTTTGATGAGAAGATAGTTTTTAGGCCAATCTATACCTATTTTCTTAGGATACTTATGATTGCTCTGATGCAAATATGTTAGCTGGTTTTCCTAATAAAATACTGTACTAGAAACCACTGCACTGAGGTACTTACTATACCAAGTAAAATCTACAAAGTGCCCGACTCAGATATTGGTCGACAACAGACATATTACATACTTGGTATTCCGGGGGAGCTTCAATATTTGCCGATTCAGACAATCGAAGATTGTGTGTTTACGCCGCGTTTACTCAACGAGTATAAGTTACATTTACTTACCATTTTTGTTTTATCAACTATCTGTTTTATGAAATTGGATATCGAATATCGATAATCTTAAATTAAAAATTAAAAAACCCTCGACGATTTTATTTACACTAACTAAACATAGCCAGGAACACTCGATTAAGTCACCTTTCAGACAAAAAAAAGAAAATGTGTGCAATTCACACGTGGTAGAAGTGAAACTTTCTAAAATTTTGGTTTCAAGATAATGAGATGAAAAAGCAATAAATCGAATCTTAAAGCAATAAATTGAAGCGCCATCTATGAATACAACTTAGCACTTTTTAAAAATCTATCTAGCAATTCCTCGCGCCATCTATGAATACAACTTAGCATTTTTACTGTCTGTATAATCGGTCGGTCGATCGATAGAATGAAAGAATGAAATTCTTATTTTTTGTTGATAAATTCTTTGAAAATATTTAAAAGAGCATTTGAAAGTATTTAAAAACAGTATAAAAATAAAACAAAAAAAAATAAAACTAAAAAAAAGAAATACTGAGAGACGCGAACCTGCGCATCAGGTATTGTGTATCTACATCCTGACCATTGAGCTACGGACAAGTTAAATTGAATGACGAAATTAGCGGTTATATTATCTTACCTGTCGTTGCATCCGGTTTGAAATCACTAACGATTCTAAAGAAGTTTCACTTCAAAAACTATTCAAATAAGTTGTTATATATACGTATGTATTTACTTCAATAGTAAATTTTAAAACGTTACAAGTTATAATGCCAACAGGCCAACATTCCGAAAGGCATATTCGTCTGTTTCAGCCGGGAACGGACTACAGATATGTTTAACAGAGGATCACATTCTATTTGTGCTTCGTTTACTTTTATCCAAAAGAAAACTAGTTAAATAATTATCTCCGATGCTGGTAAATTGATGAAACCCTAGTGAAACCCTTCCACAACTATAGTTTATTAAACCCGCCCGTCATATCACTGTTCATCCCTTTGGGAGCTACGATGCAACAGACATACAGTTACACAGAGACACAAATACACAGACACGTCAAACTTATTACAATACAACCCTCTTTTTTCGTCGAGGGATAAAAATAATTTGAAGAAGTGTTTAAAAAGGTTCATCAGAGGTTTACTTCAAATTTTGATTATCATCCAACTTTTACTTTGTTAAACAAAAAATACACTCCATTATTGGTTTTTCTTCTCTTTCTTTTCTATCTTTTCTATCGAAATGACAATTAATAAACCTGTAGCACCAATTTCATTGTAATATTGTAATTGAGTATTTTACATTAAATGAATGCTATATAGATTACTGTTACACGTAGTGATACTGAGTATCAATATCCATAAAATATAGTGATAAGTATTTAATATTGGGCGGAAGAATTTACTCCCTTGTCAATCACTTGTCAATTCACCTCATATTTCTAATCGTATGAATGTTAAACTTTTTAGAATGAAATATATTGTATTTTAGTCATTCTCATAACTGTATGCTCTATCGGAGCTTTTTATTCGAATGCGCAACATTTGTGATACAGAATGCGGCCTGAATAAACAATGCATCGGTAGAGGTCAGTCAGGTAGACTGTGCGCTGAATTAGAATCCTAAAACTTAACACCAAGAAGTTTATATATATGTCGGAGAAGTGGGTGGTTCGGAAAATAAACACAATTGGCGTTTAAAATTTTAGTGATAAACTAATTAACACACAGGTTTTACACTCATTACAAATTGACAACGCGATTGCAACTGATACACACAACTCTGAACAGATTATGTTGTGGAATATAATGTTTTAAGTAAGTTAGGGAACATACCAAAACCACGTAACCCATTTTTTCCAACTTTTTACCCCCCCTTCGTGACTATCCGTAGTATATGAGAAGACCCCCCCCTCCCCCCTAGTTTTCACGTGGTAATTCATAAATACGGTTTTCAATACTTTTTTGCAAAAACAGAGTTAAAAAATAATAATTTTATTTATATTTGACGACTTGTGTGGCGCAATGGTTGCTAAAATATTGACTACGTGACAAAAACCTAAACCCCCCCCCTCCCCTCTGTGACCAATCGTGGTGTTTTGAAGACCCCCTCCCCCCCTAAATGGGTCACGTGGTTTTGGTATGTTCCCTTACCGCAATAATAAGAAAATCGCAAAATTGCAGATAAAATTTTTGCTTTGCACCCGTCGATATGAACTTATTGCTTAACATTATAGCGTGGTAATAATGGAAAAAGTTAAGCAAATATTTTTTTTACTAGATCCTCCAGTGGCCCAGATATCTCTTGTGGAACCAAAAGAGCCTCATTTGCTTAGAGAAGATGAAGATGCTGTTCTGCTCTGCTCTGCTGATGCGTCACCTCCCGCTTTCAACTTTACGTTTTATAGAGGATCAAAGGTAAGAGAACATCGTTTAATTATTTATTTAAACTAAGATAGTAACGTAGCCTTGGCTGAATACATAGCTTCGAAAGGATAGCGTTCTTTACAAACAACAGACAAGACAACTGATGGTTACTGTCACTCATGAATATCACCAACATAATCAATGATGTTTAAAAAAATATTGATACGTCATGCCCTTACAAATCAACCAAAAAATCTATCCCGGAAAGAACTACAACACACACACGTTTATATTTTGTTTCACTACACCAATCACACTACAATAATACGCGAACTTTTAACGTTGTATGTCAAATTTCAAGTACTTCTGACAACAACAAAACTGCCTATCGTCTTGTATTGACAGAGCGACTACGAGCATACGAGGTCGATTGACTGCTCTTACGATCTTCATCTTCGGCGCGCTAGTGACATATCTACCTCTTTTTTATTTATAATATCATTGAACATAATAGGTAATAGGTATTACATTGTTGCCAACCAACATAATAAAAGATAAGGAGATAAGAAGTTACAGCTGCTTCGAGCAAGAGGGATCACTTTAGCTAACCAGGACTCAATTATGTTGTAAAAGGTATATCTATAAAGAGCTCATAGTCCGATGGCTAAGTTATCGGCCGAGTTAAGCAACAGCGGATCCAGTTGGTTAGTTGGATGGGTGACAAAAAATTTTGAGGGTTTCCACATTTCAGAACTGACAACATTTACAACGATTACATTGTGAACTGTACAAAACTAAAAATTAAGACCTCTATGTAACCACAATCTTTGCAAATAAAATATTCATTCATTCATTCATTCGTTCGTTCGTTCATTCATTTATTCATTCATTCATTCATTCAGCACTTAAAGCTGTAGCGGTTGTTCTTGTAATTTCGGAGGCCTATAGCACAGCCTATAGGAAACATGAAAACATCCATTGGCCACTTACCCCTCCACCAATCCAAACCGTAGCAGTGTGGTTGGTTCTAGGCTTCCTCATGAGATACGCGTATTTAGTAGTGAACTTTTAATGGTATAAAGCCAGGTCTCGTTGTAAGAGAAGCATAAATGGAGAGTTATCTAGTCATGATGAGACGCAAATTGAATTGCATTTAATGAATTTGGGCCTAAAGTAAGTACTATATTTTTGATTTTTAAACTATGTCCCCCGCGTTTGTATGTTTGTAGGCTATAAAACCAAATACAACCAAATGGATTTCCAACGCGTAAATCAATAGTCATACTGTAATTAATCTATTCGTAAATAACAGTAGGAATAAAAATGTATGCTTAATAATAAAATAAATAACTAGTTAAATTAATGCATGGTGTATAATAAATATTTTGAAATAAATAATTAGAGTACATGACTATTATTTGTTATTTAATCAGTAAAAGCAATTACGTTTTGTAATGAATCTGTAGTCCCTAACTCAGCTTGAATTTCTTTCTTCGATACAGAAAATGTAAAAGATCAAAGAAATAAAATGAACCTTAACTAGTTTTGAACCAGACACCTTTGTAAACCAAGCAATTTAATGTAAATATATTTCGAAAAGTAAGTTTTATCTTCAAATAATTCTGAATCTGATAATAAAGCTTTAATTTTTTGGAAATAATCCAATTTTCTTGAGCAATTTGATCCGTAAGCTCCCTTGGCTATCAAGTAAAAATATCCATTTGTCAGAAATGTTTTTATTCGCATCAATCTAGTTTTTTTCTATTTTATTCCTCACTAAAGTAGGAGTTCTTCAAGGCGGCGTATTATCTACTCTACCTTTTAATTTAATACCAATCTTTATTTCTTCCACAGAGAATACTATAGCAATCCACAAGTCTAAAGAACACCCATGTTGTGTCGTATACTCGAAAGACGTAAATGTAATTGAAGTTTAGCATCTTGTGTTGTTTAAGAGCTTTGATCATAATGTTAATTGACCATAAATGAGAGTACATTTGAAACGATTAGCCCTGACTCCAGAAAAGCGTGAGCTGTGTGGCCTGGGAGACAGTTCTTTCCCAATTATTTTGTTTCAATTATAGTCTTAAATGTAAGGTTACTAATCGCCTGTACACATATAAAGTTAAAAGAAGAAAAACACCAATATTGAATATGAAATACTTAAACAGTATTAAACGGGTAGGCTATTTATAAATATCAAAAAACTACATGTGGGTGCGTGCGTTTATGTAAATTGTATGTGTGTGTGTTTGTGTGTGTTTTTTAAAAGTACACCACCATTCTATGATTTTTTTTCATTGATTTTGTATTTGGATAAATTATTACATTATAATTTGGTTATTACATTAGCTAAGATATTATTATCACAAAATACTTAATAATTTACCTCTATCGTGCAATAGTTGTGCTAGCAAATTTATAGATTATCTAGACCAGTTAATAAGCGTTCAAGTAATACTTAGCGAAATCCAATTTGTTACTGACAGAAAGTAATAACTTATAATAACATTCCATTAACTCTCCGGCACTGTTAAATTGCTCCTCTATATAAATCGCACGATTGGAGGGAAAATGTTTTCTTATAAACTTAATGACTAGTCCCATACAGATCGTTAAGCGAAAATATCTTATTTTGAGGAGGCTTAATCCATCTGTATTTGAATCGACCTCCACAAAATGGTACATCCTTTTGAATCCGAGAAAAATCAAACTTATTAGGAAGTAATGATCATAGCCCATGATTTTCGTTTAAATTTTAGTAACACAAAAATCCGTCGCGTTGTCGTTAGAAAATGAAGAAACTCGTAAAAGGGACCCGTATTATTTCTGGCTACCCGACATCGAAACCGCGATTGATTTGACGGTCGATTTTATTAACGACATACTCGCAGGTATGGTAACCGGTAAACACATTAGTAACAAGAATTACTATCGATATGACTTGCAAACCACGTAGGGTTTATGTATGTCCCACGAGTTGTTCTTAATACATAATTTTCGTAACTTATTCCAAATACAGAGGCAATCATTGTGCAAGCAGGTAATAGTCCTTCAGTCCACTTTTATATATTTCATTAAACTGGGTTAAGGTTAACTTTTTTCAATCTATTCACGACTAGAAAATATTTTTAAATTCAGAAGATTGTTAAAAGATTTTAAAAGAAGTACGAATATTGTGATAATCTCCAGGAACAAATACAAATTTTGCAATATACTCGAATATCAGTCATTCGCTGCTACAGGTGTCGTTCGGTATATTTTCCAACTAACTATTCATCCCGTTGCTCGATGACAGTGAAACGTGTCACTTGTTGTGATTTCTGTCTGAGAAAGGTCACGTTTTGCATTCAGCTTTAGATTAGTTTTGAGGTAGACAGATATGGCACGTGGCAAAATTCTAACAACATTTTCTTACTTAGAAACAACGTCAAGACTTGCAATGCACTTTTGTCTATTATTAAAATGGATGATCACTAAACTTTCATTAGAAGATTAAGATAATATCTTCATTATTTGAAGATACTTTGCATTATAGGTAATAAGTACATCTGCAATTCCGTACCTAAAAGCAAAGCAAAAGCAAAGCAACAACCCATAATTGTCCCACTGCTGGGCTCGGGGTCTCCTCTCACAATGTGAGGGGTACAGGCCATAGTCTACCACGCTGGCCAAATGCGGATTGGTAGACTTCACACACCTTTGAGAACATTATGGAGAACTCTCAGGTGTGCAGGTTTCCTCACGATGTTTTCCTTCACCGAAGCAAGTGATAATTAACTTGTAATACGCACATAATATTTGAAAATTAGAGGTGCGTGCCAGGATTTGAACCCGGGCCCCCGCGTTCGGGAGACCAACGTTTTAACCACTAGGCTATCACTGCTTACCTATTCCGTACCTACAGCGACGTAATACATTATTCTGCTTTACTGTGCTTGAAGAAATAATTGCATTAAAAACATCCTTTTTTTATTATCCATAACAAATACATTTGTATAGAATAACCTGTTACCTTAGTATATAAAATTTATTATGTTTAAAAACTTAATCTTCAAAACAACACAAAACTTCAAAACTCAACGGAACAGATTTTAATAAATATTGAAAATGTGAATAATTGATTCGCACTTTAAAGAGATAATGGTTTTGTATCAGATAATTGGTGCGTTTTCCTTTTGAGGGATCATAAAACCCAACTATTTTATAGCTACAATTAAAATACCACAAAATGACATCTACTAATTACAATGTTTGCTTGATCAAACTTTGCAAGTTGTTTTACGTTTGTGTAACATTTCCAACAGGACCATGAAATACGAGACGACCCTGTAGGAGGGATTGCTGTGGAAGGAGACAAGGTATTCCTGAAGGGTCTCCGAAGACATCACTCTGGGAGGTACCGGTGTCGAGCGAGGAACTCTGAGGGTAGCGGTCTGAGTGAACCCTTGACCCTCAATATACTGTGTAGGTACTTGAATTAACTAATTATGTCATAATTAAAAATTTGTAAACTCTCCTTTTTTAACTAACTTCAAAAAAAGAGAAAGTTCTAATTCAACTGTACTTTTTTTTGTTTGTTACCTCAGAACATTGGACTGGGTGAAGCGATATGGATGATTCTTTTTTAATCGAAAGCTGGTGCTTGTCGTGTAGTTCCACATAAATTTGAGTGAGATCTAACAATGGCATCCATGTCAAAAGCATATAAGTCTTAAATTTGCATTAAGTATGTGCACGATAAATGGACAAATAATTCAATATCGCGACAACCAATATCGATGATTGTTTTTTTATTGGATGTACGTATACTTCATTTGATGTCGGTTATTTTCTTGTTAAAGTGTCAGATTATTAATTTCGTAATTGTGCATTCACATTGCAGTTACTATTTGTCAAACGTTTGATACCAAAATGTTAATAATTATTGCGAAGTTATTTTTATGTTCTATATTATTCTCAAAAAAGTCAAAGGTATGTCTCTTACTTGAGAGCAATAACAACTAAGTAATTAAATATAATACTATATCCGCTAATTAATACAGTCAATTATACATAAACATATGGTACTCATCCAAAACATTTATTTACTTAATAGTGTAATATAATTAAATAGATCGGACTAACTTACCAAGTGACGTCCGATCCTCAATTATGTGAAGTAATCTCGTCCTCATATTTTGTACTATGTAGTACGTGCTCTGTGCTACTTGCCGTCACAATGTTTAAAGATAAGCGCGTTCTTCATTCTCTGTGGTACGTCCCTAGCTCCATCCGTCCACCACTGGCAATGTCATTGTTTCAAAGCTCTACAACACAACTTTCAGAGAAGGGGTTAGAGTAGGCAATACAGATCATTATGAACGTTACTTGCGAAATACAAATTATTCTTCAAAGGATATCAGCAGTATGTAGGTATATTCTTTTAAGAATATTACCTGGGAAGGGTTGGGTCTAGGATGAGGACGAGATTACTTCACATAATTGAGGATCGGACGTCACTTGGTAAGTTAGTCCGATCTATTTAATTATGTTCCGTAATCTCGTCCTCATATTTTGTACTATGTAGATGTTCAAAGAAGAAAGTTGGGTTGATAATAATTCATTCATTAATAATATCGTGATGATAATCACATACAATTAACAAATAATATTTGTATTAAGTAAAGAAACATCCTCTTTTTATTGTATCATATATACCACAGTTTTAAAAAACACGTAAAGAAATGATAATAATAACTGTTAAATTGTCAGTCTCATACTGTGTAGGTGTCTTTATGCAAAGAGCATACATTTTGAGTTAATTGATTGAGACCACTAATCATTGGTCTTTTATAAAATAAAGCAAAGGTGAACTAACCGGCTGCTTTCCTTATTTATTTATTTATTTAATTCACAGGCTTAACTAACATTACAGGCATCCCCAATTCGTTAGTGTGCCTAATAATTATAACCTCAATAGTCCACAATAATGCCGGCATACGAGGCTTTTGAAGTAAAGCATGTCTCTGGCTTGTAAATATGGAAGTGTCTCATCCACTATTAACCCGAACCTGTTTAATCTATCGGCTGATAGTTGCAGTGAGGTTGGTTGGTGCTGTTTCTTAACAGTTAGAATTAATGATTTACAATTTTGTCTCACATATTTTTGTAAGTGTAAATAATATAGTAGGATAGTTAGCCGGGCAGATATCTGTATTTTGTTTGAAAAACTGTAAAGTTAAATTATGTTGTATTTGATAAGAACCACAAGTTTTCATAAATTTAATTTTGAAAATTTTGATATTATATAATCAGAATTAACAGCAATATCCTTAATGCAGATAAAAGACAGCGTTAGTAAGAAGTGTACCTCTAAGCTAAGAGTCTAGAAATAATCTAGAATCTACTATACTTGGATCCCATATACTCGTAATATCATATCGTATTATGCCGAGTTGAGGACCTTATTTTATTACGGAAATTGCTGACCTGATGGTATTCATTGAACTATATGAAACAACCTTCCAAAAGGATCCACATTGTAGCTCTGGCAGTGTGAAATTCATGCACCAAGAGCAGACCCGTATTGTTTCCTGATAATAAGGCTAACATTATATCCATTGAGAAAGCAGGGATTACTTTTCTTAAAAATGTTCTCCTAACTATATGGCTGCAATCAGAGTAAGGCTCTTATATATATAACGCGTGCAAGTCTGTAGAAGGAGATAAGAATAAATTAGTTATATCGAGGTTTAAATGTTATTTTTTCAGATATAGCTATGGAGTTCTAAAGTGGATACCAGGGCTGTGAGGGCCACATAGAAACCACAACTTTTTTCTTGTCTCCTATAATTTGCTTCAGCACTCTTCTTATAAGCGTGTATAGTGGAAATGCATACAAGAACATGTCATTCCATCTCAAGATGAATGTATCTATAGAATATGCTTCTGGGTCTGAGAACCATGTTATAATTGTAATCCCGACATTTGGTGTTATTCCTATCAGCAAAGAGGACCATCTGCGGTTCATCGAATCTGCTTAGTATACTTTTATTTTATTTATTTATTTATCTTTATTAGATACACCACTGACTTATCACTATGCATTGATAACTATAATTGTAAGTAAATTGTTATAATTGTTCCATCCAGTGTGATTTGTCATCTAAGGCGTATACAACTTTCATAATCAATGTCACTCAGTTGGCATTCGATTTCAGATTTTGAACGTCTGGATTCACTCTCTGTGATGGAGTTTTCTTTTGAGCTGATGTAAAATGCATACACCCTTATGACGTGTCTTCTCTCATTCCACTGCCATAGCTCTCTCGCTAAGTTATTGATATGTGGAAACCTTGTAGCTTTCATTTTCTTAACGTATGCTATAGCATTTGTGTTATCTTTCCAAAGCAAAACCTCGCAGTAATTACTTTAGATGCAAACGCTTTTAAACATTTAAAAGCTGTTCCTAATTTTATTTGAAAAGATTATCTTCTTCTATCCTGTGTCCGTGACTCCTCACATTATTACAGACAAGTCCGCAATCTGCGAAGCATCTGAGGAAATCTGTAAACTAAAATTAAATTGTATAATTTTCCTGTTATTACTTTGGATGTGTGATGTCCACCATTCATTCAGATCTGATTGAATCCCTTTTCATAATATTATTGTTGCATTATAATTTCCATTATAATCTTTTAAAATCACTGTATTGTAGTTTTCCAGGGTTTTCGTATAGAAGATACCATATTCTATGGATTTACAAGCAACTACAAGAAGACCAAGTAATTGGGCAAATTCCAAAGTATAACAACTATGTTTTGATTATTATTATTACTATTATTATTTATTTTTATTTCATATCATCCATTAATATACATATTATAATAAAACTGTACTTTTAGTCTGCTTGTCTGCGCGTTTGTTCCGACCAATCTCAAGAACCGCGTTTTAGGTGAAATTTTCACTGATGTATTGCAGTAAGCTTGGATCACCATTCAGTGCCTGTTTTATTGCAATTGGTTCATAAATAATAAAAAAGTCATGTCAATTTAAAAAGTACCGTCCATACATTTATTTACTCAAGTGTGGTTACCAATAGGTTTACCGAAGTGAAGCAAGGGCGTTTAGTAGTTGTTAACAAATTCGATAACATGGTCCCTCTTCTAGGGAAGATGATATTAGATATGGAACATGGAATAAAATCTAGCATAAATCCTAGATAAAGACAACCATGACTGAGTTTTAAAGAACTTTTTTGTGAGTTAATAATAAATCTTAGATTCCCCAGTAGTCAATGTATTCTGCACACAATCATCATAGAAGTCTGCAATACACAAAGTATAATAAAGGTGACACCAAATTTTATAAGTTTCTTAAGGTTAAGTATCAACCTTCATGTCAAATTTGCCTCAGGATTATGAGGACAAAAATTGTCCCTGAGCAAGAAATCATGATTGTATAGAACCTAGTTCCAATAGCTGTCCTACTTCGAGAGCAAACAAACTATTTTCTATTTTAGAAAAAATATTGTACTGTGGACAAAACAGTTCGCGTGGTCTTGCGTTTAAATAGCATTGTATAACCCCTTATACTGCCAATAATGGTTGGATTGGATGTAATATCACTTTTCACACCATTGGTTATAAAATAATCTTAAGCCACCGCATTATATCTGAATCATGGTTGCTCTTGACCCCGATGTCGATGATGATGAGTCACATAGATGTTCAGACCAGGAAGAATTAGTGTCCTATCTGTAACCGATCATGGAATAAGTCAAATAACAGCCTTATTGAATCACTCAATACCTCAATGTGCTGTTTATTATTCGGTGACAGAATCATGTCATTGAAGCCTCCACACTGTAGAGATTGCTATAGATAGGACCACTTGCTGGTCACAGATTCTATTGTCACATTTGATACCACTGTCATTCATCACTGCCATAACTTCCCCAATTAAAATTGGATGGTACTAGAAGACGTAAGTTCGAGAGGGGGTCGTGTTTCTTCAACATGGTAGCTTTTAGGTCTGCATTGATGATCTACATCAGTGAGAATAGCTGACCAACGTGTAGCTATGCTCTCATATAAGTATGTAGAATTACACGTAGTTTGCTTACCATCCTGACCTAGGAGCTCTTCGCCGTCTGCTGGCAGAGAGCTATCGTTCTTTACCTGGTGTTGTTGTATTGGCGAGGTACCTGTTCTTCCGTAGTAGTCTGCCCCCCCCCCTCTCTTTCTGTCTGACTGCGTCTCTGTCAGTTTTGGAAGTCAGAGTCGATGATCGGCTGTGGATATTAGAATTGAAGGAAAGGAGCGGCGCCTGCTTCTATGATTTCTCGAGCATCGGCTTGATCGACTCCGATCATGAGGCGAACGGCTTCTGGTTGTGCGACTAGAGTCTGTTCCATCCTCGTCTCTCGTAAAAGCTCCATGAATCCCTTCTCGCCGCGTAACATGCGGCACCACTAGCTAACCTCTCGTGAAAGCATATGCGTGGTGTGGTACCTATTTTATAGGTGGTCACAATATCCTGTCGCGTTACATGCGGGACCACTAGCTAACCTCTCGTGAAAGCATGTGCGTGGTACCTACTTGTAATAGGTGGTCACAATATCTTATCGCGGAACACGCGGCACCACTAGCTAACCTCTCGTGAAAGCATGTGCGTGGTGTGGTACCTATTTTTATAGGTGGTTACAATATCCTGCCGCGTTACATGCGGGACCACTAGCTAACCTCTCGTGAAAGCATGTGCGTGGTACCTAATTGTAATAGGTGGTCACAATATCTTATCGCGGAACACGCGGCACCACTAGCTAACCTCTCGTGAAAGCATTAGCGTGGTACCTATTTGTAATAGGTGGTACCAATATCTTGGGGCGTAAAATGCGGCACCATTAGCTAACCCCTCGTGAAAGCCGAAATATGGTAGTTACCTATTTGTTATAGGTAGACACAACATCGTTCTCATGGTTAACCTCTCGTGAAAACTCCAGAGACTAGTGTGTGCAATAAAAATTGTCGAAGTAACATCAGGGGCAAAAATCTGCGTTTAATTAAGCTATCAAAAGTTATCAAAACATACCGCCGTTTCTAAGACGGGATCTATTCCTGCGTTTTTCCAACTCTAGAATCCGTTGACTCAATTATTTTTCATTTTCACTTTTCATATTTTCCCATATTTAATTCAAATTAGGCGTACTATAATAACTGAAAAAGTACTGTAAAAGGAATGTAAAAACGATTAAAAAATTCGAAAATAAAATGAAAATAAAATTTCGTGACAGCACGTTTTGCACAAAAAAGCACAATGACATTGCCAGTGGTGGACGGATGGAGCTAGGGACGTACCACAGAGAATGAAGAACGCGCTTATCTTTAAACATTGTGACGGCAAGTAGCACAGAGCACGTACTACATAGTACAAAATATGAGGACGAGATTACGGAACATAATATAAGTTAAGAAACATTGCCTAATACATATTTAGTAAAACAACTTTAAATTTCGTAACATTTTTGGCATAGATTGTTTCCGTCCGCAGAATATAATGCTCGCTTGTCGCAAAATGTATTCTCCTCCTTGCTATTTTTGTTGATTGCGGTGTGTTTCAGTAACATTCAACAAATGGTAACAAGCGGCTGTAATATTATACAAAGTTATCGTATTTTCGGGGACACCATAAAAGAAAGTTAAGCATAATATACAACACAAAACTTAAGCATCGTGTCTATTGAAATATGAGCCGAGAAATTAACACCGATAGATTTCATTGTCTAGACGGCCTAATTAGTCCTTATAATCTCTAGATAGCTGGCGTTAAATCTTGGCAGATATTTATAATACAATTTCCATTCTATGATTAAAATTCAATGTTTATCTAAATTTTCGAGATTTAAATCCTAATTGTAACATACCCTTACTTTAACACGGGAAAGAAGTGAAGGCATGTTTGACTTTGTTTATGTTTGTAATATGTTACAAATTACAATGTTATTATAGAAAATAAGTCAGAAATTAACAATTATAATAATTATTATAATAATTAACCCTTTAATAAAATAAAGTCAGATTTGGACGATAGAACGGGAGTTATTATTAGATGTAAAGAAAAAGGAAATACATTGATTCGTTCTTTGGAAATTCGTGAAGTTTACAATTTTAATGTTCATTATCTTAATTCCTCCATAGCTCGACCAGAATGTTCAGCAGGGAGCGTAGTCCAGCAACTAGCAGGTGCACCTGGAGGAGAAGTCAGAGCAAGGTGTTCAGTCTCAGCCCCTTCTGCCAAGGACGCTGGGCCGTTGAGGTTCTATTGGACCTACAATGGCACCAAAGATGTTCTGCCGGTTAGTGGAAATTTGATGTTTCTGTCTTTTCGCTACGAAAAAAAAAATGCCCTGGTAATAAACCAAGCAATAAAATAATGAAACTGTCCACAGATTCCTGCATCCAACGTTACTGTAATGGGAGCCAGCAGCACTGTTATACATGGCTTACCTTCTGACGCTGATGACGACTTAGGTTGGCTCGCGTGCTGGGCTAGCAACGACGTGGGGAACCAGAGGGAACCTTGTTTGTTCAGGATAGTGGCTGCGGGTAACTCTTTTGACTACATTTACAACCTACATAATAGACATTTTGATGTAACCTGTACCAATCCTTACTGGAGCAGCGTGGTGTATGCTCTAGGTTTCCACAAGAGAAGTTAGTGGATTAAAGCCATGACTGATGACACTAATCATAAAAAAATTGGTTGTCTGTAAAGTCGGTTTACGGACAATGGTTTTACGTGATAACGTCTATTTCATAGAAGAATAATTTATGATATAAATAATGTAATGTAAGAACGTAATGGAAGCCCTACGCACGGAGCCGCGGTGCTACTCGCCAGTTGTGTCAGCTTGAACATGGCTTGACGCGCCACCGCGACCCGCGTATCTAGCTAGATTATAATATTAAATTTCATACTAACTATACGATTTTAAACATATTTGAGTTGAAAATTTGGTTTAAATCGTTTTAAATATCAGGAGCTGCGCGACATCTGTGATTTTCTTGACTACAACTAAAGTCCGAGTCGATCTACTGTGTAAAGTTCTTTCAAGTAGTTCATACCTATAAACAGAGATGACGCTATTCTAGATTTTCTTCCAAGCGGACCTATTACGCTTGAGTGGGAGAGAGACGGCCGGTCTAGCGTGCCTCTCTCTCTAATGCTGCGCGCGCTTCCGTGACGTTACTCGGTTTTCGTGAATGCCTCCCAGGCTCATCGTCTTTATAAACGTTATCACGTTAAAATCTAATCATCAAGTAGTAGAAAGTAGTTTCTTTCAAAGTGTTGCAAATAATGACCTTTGAATCTTTGTCTCATGACACATGTAAAACTGTATCGTTATCTTGTCGTAGGACATATTTATATTATGATACTTACCAATAACTTCAATATATTAATATAATAATATATGATATTTTTTTAAATAAAAACTTAAAAGTTTACTTAATATTAAATATGGCGGCACTTTTTTTCCATGTTCTAAACTTAATTGGATTAAAATATTGTACTAATTTTCTTCACCTTCATTATTTGTACCTTCTTCAATTAATCTAATCTTGTTTTCCTCCAATTTTCTCAGCATTCCCAGAACCGCCCAGTAACTGTGAGATAGAGAACGAGTTCCTCCACTGTGAGCCAGGCCACGACGGTGGGCTACCACAGCGCTTCATCCTGGAAGCGCTCGAGGTACGCCCCAACGCACCGGTGCGAGGCGATGAGACCATGAACGATCAGGTGAGGTGGTGGAGCTTGGGACTGGTGAGGTTGGCTTTACTATCCTAGTTTGGTGCATGGTTTTTTCATATAATAATGGCTGGGGGCTTGAGAGCCAAATTCTATCTTTCCTTTTTTCTCTCTTTCTTTGCCGGTGACACCAAACGCATCAGTATGCCTTTGGATTGGTGATGTGCATGAGCGGTACCGTATCACTTACCATTAGGTGGGTCGTCAGCTCGATTGCTGGCTATTTCCATAAAAAAAGCTAATACAGTTATGATGGTATTCTCTGTACACTATTTTTGTAGCTAGCGCAGACGAGTGACTCTTGTCCTCGGATGACAAACATCCCCGATCTATGTATATAAAATGCAAAAAATGTTTGTACGGATGTCCTTCATAGATTTTTATACCATCCAACCGATTTGCCCCAAAATGGTATCATTTGAAAAGCAATAATGAGAAGGTGGTTTGAGATCATTAAAACAATGCATTAGGCACATTCAGTCTATTGATAAAGTCGATTTTCCACTTTTCCCATCAAATAATTTGAAGATAATAATGTAAAGAGACTGTTAACATAAAAACAATGATCTGTCATTGTCAGCAGAATTTTTTAAGCGTAGTAGTAACATGCTGGGTAGCCACTATTTGTATATAAAGTTCTCCAACAACATATTATATCAACAACATATTACGTATGCAATGTGAATATTTTCGAATGTTGTACTGTTGGTCGATTTCCCTAGGTGGGGAATTATGCAGTTACTTACCAGTATTTACCTTATGAACACACGTGAGTTAATACAGTATATGTAAGTAAGCTGTAATACGACGAAAGTACCTCGAGTATCGTCCCTCGTCTGCGTCGGCTATTATGCTAACTTACCTAAGCTTGCTACCATTGTATCGAATCATCTTGAATGTAGCGCAAACCGCTTTCTCATCTAATATCTTCAGGTAGAACTGGCAATATAAAGTGCGCTATTGTAAATATGAACACTAATTTAAATGGAATTTCACGTAAGCACCTAACCACATCAACATTATTAAGTTTAATATTAAGTTTGTTTCCTTAAGTCAGAGAAGCTGAAACTAAAATGTCATGAACGCCGTTTATTTGTAAATTGTTGAAATTGGTGATGGTTTTGCTCAAATGTAATGTTGTGATTACATAAACATTATCTTTTCTCTATACCCAGGGTGTTCTATCCGGAAGAGGTCTAACCGAAACAGTATATAGAGCGAGTAACGATGTAATGCCTCAGTTTCCTCTGGACTCTTTGTCCCCTGGAAGGTACACTTTTCTCGTCTACTCGGAGACGCCGCGTGGTAGATCACAACGACCAGCTGCTTTGCATAGCATCTCTATACGATCTGAGGATGACTTAGATTTGGACCGTCCAGGTAATTCTTTTTATTGCTTCAATTGTTCAAAATTAATTACTTTTTGTCTAAATGATTGCTAACTTTAATTACGATAACATGCTACTGACCATTAAGTACTATTAGTAGACTTAATTGGGCCATCTGCAATTCGATTGCATATCATTAACAGAATAAGCTAATAACGTTGTCAAGGAACTAAGTAATTAATGTATTGCACTTTTCTTTCTTTAGGTTTACAAACAATGACTCCCGTACCGCCTTTGCCACCAACAGCCAGCGACAATAGTGTAGCACTGCTTGTGGGAGCCGCATTAGCATTGATTATGCTGACTATTTTAACTACTTTATGCGTATCTCTAGTCATCATGTGTAAGAAGAAATCCCGACCTATACGAGATCCAGAGCAAAGGTAATTATGAATGGCAATAATTTGTATTTTAGAAATCTTTATAACATAATAAGAACTCTTATTTTCATCCTATTCTACTAATATTACAAATGTGAAGGTTTGTGTTTCCTTTACCTATGCGTTTACTCTTGAATGAATTAGGGTAAATCTTGACATTTAAACAGAACATTATCAGGATTAGGACATGGATAGATTTTATTCCGATTTTATGTTCCTCTTGGATGATTTTGATGTTTATATGTTTGTAATCTTATTTTATGAAACCACTCCTCCGCAGGCGAACCTGTAAGCTAAAATTAATATAACAGTTATATAAGACTTTTATTAAAGTGACAATATTTTTCAGTACCATTCTACGCAGAAACGTGGGCGTATCAATGTATAGTGGATCTTCAATAACTCAAGGGGTAGTACCAACTGTGGTGGTGAGAGGTCATAGAGGATCCAGGGTGCTGGCAGCGAGATGGTCAGGAGTGCTTGATGAAGCACCGTTAGCTGTTCTTGCTTTGGACACAAGGCCACATGGTAATCGATATTTTTATATTGCCTGATGATTCCTTAAATTTATAGTTATACAGATCTTTATTGTTCAAAACTCTCACATATACTAACGAACAAAAAAAAACACTATAACTTAAACTGTAAAAAAGATCTTAAACTAAAGCGATTTAAACGAAAATTATAAATAAGTACTTGTGTATTTTCAGCTGACACAGACTCAAATAACAGCGATGGTGAGGTAGAAACATCACTTACAAGGCACATGGATGATATGGAAACCCAAACGGACGCTTGAGGCGTCAATGACGAAATTAATTCGAGTAAAGTGTAGATCATATTCCATTGAACAAATTTTGGTTTAACCTTATAATATGATGATAGTACAGCATCATTTGGAACAACTATGAAAGATATGTGGCAACACTAGCGGCCGAGAAAATTCCATCGCCGCGAGCGCCCGGCCACCGACCTGCCATCACGCCGCCCCGCGCACCTCGCCGTCGCCCCATTGCGAGACCGGCTCGGACGGCGAACGCACGCGCTTCATATAGTTACTAGTTACTCATTTTAACCGTTAGCCTATTTGAATCCATAACGATTGTAATTTCTAGTATTTTCCAGTTCTCATCTTCTCGAATAGTAATTTGTTTTGTCAAGCATTAGAATCCTACATAATATATCGCGGTTGTAAAGTAATAATTGTAAAGGAGTCGCAATACATAATTCAAACCCTAATTGTGGTTGCAAATTATTTCACCGCCTCCAACAACCTCAACCACATTAATTGGTGACCCCGACGAAGAAGAATGCTGAATACCCAGAAGATGGAGAAAACAACGGGCAACGAAGCAACCGCTGGCGCAGCGTTACAAGGAACGGACGTATTTCGTGTCGCCGTGCGCGTTCCGCCATTTTACCCCGACGACCCGGAACTATGGTTTGCGCAACTTGAAGGTCAGTTTGCAATTTCAAATATTACGCACGACACTACTAAGTTCTATCACGCAATTGCACAACTCGATCACACGATTGCGGCGCATGTAAAAGATATATTGTGCCAACCACCGCCTACTGGAAAGTTCGACAAGCTTAAAGAGGAACTCATAAAGCGACTTAGCGTTAGTAAGGAAAATAAGCTAAAACAACTTTTCGTGCATGAAAATATGGGTGACAGGAAGCCGTCGCATTTTCTTAGACATTTACAAAACCTAGCTGGTCCTACCGTTAGTGATGACGTGTTACGCACATTGTGGTCAGGTCGCCTACCCCACAGTTTACAAACGATTATAGCTTCGCAACCAAGGCTATCGCTAAGCGAGCTTGCAGAGCTGGCAGATCGCGTGCATGAGATCGCCCCATCAGTACCATGCCACGTGGTATCAACATCAACGTCAGATCACAATATCAGATCGACGGAATCACAATCTACATCACGCATCGACGAGCTAACTCGAGAAATAATGTCACTAACGCAACAAGTTGCTAAGCTAAATACACATGTTTACAGTCGTGCGCGCTCGCCGTCCGGGTCGGGTCAAGGTCGTTCACGGAGCAGAGCACGACCATACCACCATCGCAATCGGAGCCGCAGCCACTCACGACGCTCACCACCACCACCAGACCATCCTCACTGCTGGTACCACTACACCTACGGAGCCAAGGCCAGGAAGTGCAGCGAGCCATGCCAGTTCAAGTCGGGAAACGCCACGGGCAGCCGGAAGTAGCGGCCTACGACTGCCCAGTTCAAACAGGCCGTCTGTTTGTCACTGACCGGGTAACGAAGATGCAGTTCTTGGTGGACACTGGTTCGGACTTGTGTGTCTTCCCACGGTTATCAAGTAAGACGCCTTGTATTAAATCTAAATATAACCTGACAGCAGCAAATGGTACTACCATACACACCTATGGACAGGTAGACCTACATCTTGACCTCGGACTGAGACGAGACTTCAAATGGAAATTTACTGTAGCGGACGTGTCGAAACCGATTATTGGAGTTGATTTCTTATCTTTCTATGATCTGCTTGTAGATTGTCGCAAGCAGCGCCTGATTGATGGAAGGACGTCGCTCTCAATTACTGTACCTCGCAGAGTCGTCCCTGAGGACATAGCCTCCATCAAGACGGTCAGCGGTGAGTCGGACTACCACAACATTCTGAGGGAATTTCCTGACGTGACACGTCCTGCTGGAATGGTACGTACAATTCAACATAATACAGTTCATCATATTAATACAACGCCAGGCCCACCAGTTGCTTGCAGACCGCGTCGCTTAGACCCAGCACGTTTGAAGGCTGCAAAGCATGAGTTCGATGAGATGCTGGCTAGTGGCATTGCTAGGCGTTCAGAGAGCCCATGGTCATCACCACTGCATTTGGTGAAGAAGAAGGATGATGGTTGGAGACCATGCGGTGACTACCGAGCACTCAATGCACGAACCATCCCCGATAGATACCCAGTACGACACATTCAGGATTTTTCACATCAATTATCAGGTTGTAACATATTTTCAACAATAGACTTAGTGAAAGCATATAACCAAATACCAGTTAATCCCGAGGACATTCCCAAAACTGCTATCACCACACCTTTTGGTCTTTATGAATTCAGCTATATGACTTTTGGATTGCGGAATGCAGCACAGACGTTCCAACGATTTATAGATGAGGTTCTACAAGGACTGGAGGACTTTGCTTATGGATACTGCGATGACATTTTAATATTTTCACAATCTGAAGAGTCACATAAACATCACTTGCGACAAGTACTTACACGTCTTGAGAAATATGGCGTTCTCATAAACACTTCAAAATGCGTGCTAGGAAGGCCTGATGTAAAATTCCTTGGATATCATGTTTCAGCAGCTGGTACCAGGCCCCTGGAGTCGAAGGTGCAGGCGATAATGGAGTATCCAGTGCCCAAGACGGTGAAAGAGCTACGACGGTTCCTGGGTATGATCAACTTCTACCGCCGCTTCATACCCAACTCAGCAAGCCGCCAAGCACCACTCAACGCCCTGCTATGTGGTCCAAGCATGAAAGGCTCACAGGTAGTACAGATGACACCTGAGCAATTACAAGCCTTCGAAGACTGTAAGTACTCACTCGCTAATTCTACATTACTGGCACACCCACATCCAGAAGCTCAATTAAGCATCGCAACAGACGCATCTGACGTGGCCATAGGTGCCGTCTTGCAACAGAAAATCAATGATGCATGGGAACCATTGGCTTTCTTTTCAAAGAAATTAACTACACCGCAGAGCAAGTACAGCCCTTTTGACAGGGAGCTCTTAGCTATGTATGAGGCAATTAAATATTTCCGCCACATGGTTGAAGCACGTGATTTCTCAATTATCACAGATCACAAACCTCTCACACATGCATTCAGAATAGCAAAGGAGAAATGCTCACCTAGGCAGTATAGACACCTGGAATTTGTAGCTCAATTCACTACGGATATAAGGTACATACCAGGCAAAGACAACATCGTCGCAGACACACTATCACGAATCGAAGAGGTTACACAAGGCTTAGATTATGAGACACTTGCACGAGCTCAGGATGAGGATCCAGAACTGCAAGGTCTCCTGCGAACAGGGTCATCTTTAAAACTAAGAAAAATTAGAATACCAGATACAGATACGTATGTATATTGTGATGTTTCATCTCAACCTCCACGACCATACATCACACCAGCTCTTCGACAGCAAGTCTTCAACTCCATACACAACCTCAGCCATCCCGGCACTTCAGCTACAGTGCGACTGGTCGCACAGAGGTACGTGTGGCCAGGGATACGCCGTGAATGTAGAGAGTGGTCTCGACAATGCCTATCATGTCAAGGCAGTAAAATCACCCGACACACCTCAGCTCCACTATCCTGTTTCCTTCCACCGACATCGAGATTCTCACACATCCACCTCGATATTGTCGGTCCGCTAACATGCTCTCATAATTACAGGTACTGTCTCACCGTCATCGACCGATACACGCGATGGCCTGAGGCGTACCCCATCGAGGACATCACCGCGGAGACCTGCGCGACCGCGCTGGTTTCCGGTTGGATGGCCCGGTTTGGTTGTCCACTCAAAATCACAACCGACCGGGGCCGCCAGTTCGAGTCGCACCTGTTTCGCGCCATCGCCGCCATGGTCGGCGCGCGCCACTACCGCACCACCGCCTACCACCCTGCTGCCAACGGCATGGTCGAGCGCCTTCATCGCCAGCTGAAGGGCGCCATCATGTGCCACGCCACACCGCAATGGACAGAAGCTCTTCCATTGGTACTCCTAGGCATAAGGAGCGCATGGAAGGCAGACATCCAGGCATCACCGGCTGAGTTGGTCTATGGGGAGCCACTCCGACTCCCAGGACAGTTCATAGCCCCTTCCGACGACTACAAAGCAGCAGACTTCACAGACCTCGCAACACGCCTCCGCAGTCACATGGCCAAGCTCACCCCTACACCTGCTTCATGGCACAGAAACGGTCCATTCTACATCCCCAGAAACCTCGCTGACTCATCTCATGTCTTCCTGCGACAGGACTTCGTGAAAAAACCACTTGACCCGCCATATGCTGGACCATACAAGGTGCTAGAACGACACCCCAAGCACTTCAAACTGGATATACGTGGTAAATCAGTAACAGTAAGCATAGACCGCCTGAAACCTGCTTATATGACCCAAGAAGCGAAAGCACCCTTACAAGCGCCTGAGACGCTACTGTCACCACCTCCTGCTACGACAGGCGACAACCAGAAGACGACCAGATCTGGCAGACGTGTGAGGTTTCCTGATAGATATCGCCCGCAGTAGCGGTCTCAGCAGGGGAGTACTGTGGCAACACTAGCGGCCGAGAAAATTCCATCGCCGCGAGCGCCCGGCCACCGACCTGCCATCACGCCGCCCCGCGCACCTCGCCGTCGCCCCATTGCGAGACCGGCTCGGACGGCGAACGCACGCGCTTCATATAGTTACTAGTTACTCATTTTAACCGTTAGCCTATTTGAATCCATAACGATTGTAATTTCTAGTATTTTCCAGTTCTCATCTTCTCGAATAGTAATTTGTTTTGTCAAGCATTAGAATCCTACATAATATATCGCGGTTGTAAAGTAATAATTGTAAAGGAGTCGCAATACATAATTCAAACCCTAATTGTGGTTGCAAATTATTTCACCGCCTCCAACAACCTCAACCACAGATAAAAGATAACTTAATTTAGGTAATTATAAGAAGTCTAGTATTTATATAGTTTTTTTTATAGTGATGGATGCATGCAGTATTATTCATAATAGTGATAGACATATTAAGCATGGAGTGTTTTGTAAAGTATAGGTTAGTTAACATATGTGAGTAGCAGCAAGTAACAGAAAGTAATTGTGACAATTTAGTGGACGCATAGAAATCACAAAAGAAGAAGTGCGTATAAAGGATCAGTTTGAAAGACGCTGCTAAACTTTTAGTTGTACTTCTGAGCAATTTTACAATTTATAAATAATAAAATCTTTTTATAGATATTTTACAAACATATCCAAGTGTGGTGTTAGAATTTTCAATGTTGAATGGATATTTAAAACTTGTATTTTATTAAATCTCGTGAAATACTTTCTTTCACACCTTATCGTTTTTCAATTGAAAAAATCATGTTGTAGGTTATTTTTTGCATTTTATTGTGTGGAATGTTAAGAGCCTCATCTGTGTTGCTATTTCCGATTGGTGGAGTATTTTATGTGTACACCTAAAAACTTAAAATGAAAAATATAAGTAATGTCGTGTAGTGGTCTTTTGTATGAAATATTTAATGTAACTTGTGGTAGATTTACGAATACGGGTATTACATTTACAGTATATTGAAACTTAGCCAATATCTGGTCTTTTATAAATGTAGTGTTTAATCTCACCGACTAAGCTTTACGTTAAACTTAAACTGTATGATTTGTTTTTGCAGTTTAAAATATTTATAAAGAGCGTGATGTGTTTAAAATTATTTTGTCAGTGGTAAGCCAAAAACTAAATAAGGTATATAAAGCCTTGCTTACGTACAAGCGACAAATTATAAACGTGAATAGTTTCATTTTTATTTCTATAATAGACTATTTCTTTCTGTGCCCTTCATATATCCCTTCAAATTTATGTAAGTTTGATTAAAAGTAAAAAACAAGAAAATGTTTCATTTGATTGGCTTATTTAAATTTGTAATTAATTTGGTGTCGCCTTGTTTAGATATTATAGATTACTTTTCTCCGCGATTCTTGAACGTATATTTGAATAATTACAACTCCTTCAAAACTGACTGTTCTATTATATTGATTTTGTAAAGATATTATATTGTGAAAATTTGTTAAATATTCACACTTTTACAGCGTATTATATTTCATATTTTTTTGTCTTTTCTTAGATTTTTTATGTCACGTTTATGTCATAAATAAATTTATCATATTAATCGTATCAATCATAAATAAGTTATTGAAAGGAGAAATTGAATAGTAATATAATCCAAATATTAATTTAATGTTCAGATGTTTCAAAAATATCCTATTTTCGGGTGACAGATGAATTTTTAGACGAATATGAAGTGTAATACATCTAAATAATTCCATGGATATTTCTGTCCATATAACAACAACTGTTTTATTTATACGTCTCTCTCTGTGTAGACTTTTATACAAATACATATAACTTTCCTTACAAGCGTGTATTTATTACTTTCAAGTTTCCACTAATGGATCAAAGTCGTAAAAAGTTGTCGAAATGTTTTGCAATTTCAAATGTATACGTTTTAGTATGACATTTTACCAAGCGTTTAGAAATAAAAGAACTTTATATTTTTATCTGTTGGTAGTTTTATTTCATGAGTATTGATAATATTGTAATCAAATAAATAATGATAGTGAAAAACTAACATGTCTACTAATATTAGAAATGTAAAATTTTGTGAGGATGATTGTTATTCTTTCATTCAATAATTACTGAACAGATTTTCAGGAAAATCACACAGGTATACTGTGATCTGGAATAGGACATAATAGGATACGTAATATCTTAGCAACTTAAAAACTCAGACAATTCGCTGGCAGAGCGCTAATTGTGAATTATATGGACTGCAACAGAGCAAAAATACTTTTGCTTTTAGGCATTCTTTTAAGCCATGTTGGAAGCCTACTGGCTGCATGAAAACTTCCGGCATTTGGGTTCCAGCGTGGTGAAGTGTGCTCTAAGCCTCCTCAAGAGGATATACCCGCTCAGTTTTGGGCTATTTATGGGTTGTAAGTATGTATGGGTGGTACCATCTAACATAACCCTGCGCCAGGTGTAATAGTATCAGCAGTACCAGCTGTGACTAGACCTCTCAAAGAGGAGACTCGTGTTGAGTAGTGGGCTGAAGTCAAAGTAACCAGGGTTATATTTTTTGTAATATTTTCTTTTTTTAATATTTTTTAAAAAGATGTGCTGAGAAGTTTCTTTACGGCTTTTCTTCTCCTCCATGACAAAGCATCTTTCCGAAAAGCTGGTAGATAAAACTGATGACGTGCATAAGTGTATCTAACAGTTACTTTAACTTTGACTATGTTAAATAGTACCTACCCTTTACAATAAACCTGCACCAGGTGTAGTATTAGTGCAGCAGTGACGTCACCATACAGCGGTGATCAAGTGACTCGGCTGGCGCGAGGCCAAACGCAGCGCGCATCATAACTCGCTCCATGTTTTTACTTAATGCCGATTTACTGCTGTTGCGATTTTGCGATTATTAGACTTTTGTTTTTGATTTTTTTCTTAATTTACCGCAGCGAAGTACCTAGATCCGTAGTGGTAGAAAGCTATAATTTGCCATGAATATACGTATACATATATATCGGTGAGGCCATGAATCTCTAGTGAAGGTCCAGGGACGGACCTCTTTATTCTACAGCGCTTGTCTGATGCAGAGGCTGGCATATAAGAAATGTCATGTCATATTTAGATTAGGGAATTGTCAAGAATGTAGGACAGATTATTATGGATCACGTAGTGTTGAAGTACTTGGGAATATTGATGTGAATGTTAGGAGAACTGGAAATATATCATGGTGCAAAGTAAAAGGAATACCATTTCATAACCAATACCATAGAGTACCTCTTTCTGCTATATATACATATTTGTTAAAACTTTAAAATAGTGGAATAAATAAAATTGAAAAATATTTTTATTACCTTCCCTCCCATACAGGTAATTAAACTTGATGGATGAAGTTTTTTTCGTCGCCCATCTCATAGTGTGGGTGTACCATTGAAAATATCTTTAAAAAATACTATGGTTGTATGTAGCAAACACCAGTTTTGCAATTCAGGGGCCCGTTTGAGAAATATATGGTTTAAGAACTTTATTCTCATTACGAATTATAACAATTCATTTACATGAGAACTTAAAAACTAAAAGGTTATTATACAGTTTATGCGTACAGAAGCGTGCGTTTGTTACATAAATTCAAAAGTATTACATTCATACAATTTATTGCAATCAAGATACAAACAAAATGTAGGTAGGCGCAAAACAATTCTGCGGGTCAAATGATGTGTAATGCATTCATATGGATGTAAAGCGACTAGATGCGGCTTGTGCGTACCTGATGGTTCAAGGTAAGTACATGTTGGTGACAAGTTATGTTTACTTATTAATTTTATTTATATTTATTTAACATTACATACATAGGTGACACGTCTTTATTCATAATTTTATTTTATGTATATAAACATAAATGTATATATATTATAGGTTTCATTGAGAAAATAATTTGTTTATTTTTAAGATATAATTTCTTACAAATATTTTCTATTTCGACTTAAATGTTATATTATATATATTTATTATATATTATAATATAATATGTTATGTATATGTTTATTTATTTATATATATACATACATATATTATTTTGTGTATTATATTTATTATATATATTTGTTATATTATGTGATAATAAATATG
The DNA here is from genome assembly GCA_963932265.1 of Thymelicus lineola. Classification (NCBI taxonomy): domain Eukaryota; kingdom Metazoa; phylum Arthropoda; class Insecta; order Lepidoptera; family Hesperiidae; genus Thymelicus; species Thymelicus lineola. The sequence goes on along the minus strand of OZ010699.1, from coordinate 1,493,719 downwards.
AGACAAAATTTGATTTTATTGCTTAGTTATTTGTTTATTATTCATACAAGTTGGTTTGTGTAATATTTAATTTTCGTTTTGTAAGTTCGATTTTTTTTATTATTTATGTAAATTGTAAATATATATTTACACAAATACATTTTTGTATAATATAATACTAAAATGCTTAATATTATATGTAATTATATAAAATATTGCTATATTATATATTGTTTAATTTATATCTTGTAATTTAATATATATTGTGTATATATATTACATATTTGCTCGATTTTCTGTATTTACGTGAAAACTCTCAGCTTATGGATAACTTATTATTTATTATATAGTGTTTTAATAGTTTTTTAAAGGTAAGTATTGATTGTAAGTTTTTGATGTCATTCGGAAGCTTATTATAGATTTGGGCTCCTTCGTACATAATGTTCTTTTTGCCGTAGTTAGTTCGGGGAGCACGTAATACTAGATTATTGGCATTCCTTAGTTGTATTTTTTGGACTTGCATTTTTTTGGTGAAGGTGATTTGCGTATGTATATTCTTTGTTAAAATTTTGCGTATTAGTAAACAGGTGAAATATGTGTACGTTTGAGTAATATTTAGAAGCCGTGTTTTTTTATATAGTTTGTCGCTAGGAGTTAGGTAGTTAAAGTGAAAGAGAATTTTAATCAGTTTATTTTGTGCTCTTTGTATTGAATTAAGGTTCGTTTTTGCAGCTGAACCCCATATTTCGATCAAGTAATCGACATGCGGTTTAACAAGAGCATTATAAATGAGATAACGTACCTTTTGGGGAGAACATCTTGTGATTCCTCGTATGATTCCAGTGAGAGATGCTAGTTTATTTTTTACTTTTTCTATGTGTGCCTTGAACGTTAAGCCGCAATCCAGGGTGAGGCCCAGGTATTTCTCGGAATCAACTTTATTAATTTTTTCATTATTTATTCTAAGAGGTTCGTAGTCTGTAATTTTCTTATTCTTAGCCTTAAATATGATGTAATTTGTCTTGGAAATATTAATAGTCAATAAATTATACTGAAACCATTTGTGGATTAGATTTAAGTCATTTTGTGCATCTTTTATTATTGTTTGAATCGAGTGACCGAAGTAGAACAAAGACGTGTCATCAGCATACAATGTCACGTCACCTTTTAGACCAATTTCGTGTATGCTATTAATGTATATCAGGAACAGCATAGGCCCTAGTATCGATCCTTGTGGAACCCCATATGTAATAGGACTAGGTTGGCTTTGACTATCACCAATCTTAACTAATTGCTTGCGATCTGATAGGTAAGACTTAAACATATTATATGCTGTTCCCGTTATTCCTAGATTTTCTAATTTTTTTAGAAGAATTGCGTGACTAACAGTATCGAACGCTTTTTTCAGATCGATAAATATTCCCAGGCCTATATGCTTCCGATCAATATTATTTTTTAGTTTGGTTACTAGATCTATTGTTGCTGCTAGTGTGTTTGAATTTTTTCTAAAACCATACTGCTGCTTCGATAAAACATTATTTGTATTTAGGTATGTTTCAAGTCGGTTATATATAATCTTTTCATATATTTTTGATAAAATAGGTAATACTGATATTGGTCGATAGTTACCCGGAATTGTTTTGCTGCCTGATTTATAAATGGGTGTAACTTTAGCCAGTTTTAAACTATCTGGAAAGGTACCTACTTCTAAACTTTTGTTAATACAGTTGGTAAGCTCTTCAAGAATTAAAGTTTTAACACATTTAATAGCTTTAGTGCTAATATTATCTACACCAAAAGCAGTATTACAATTTAGAGTTTCAATTATCTTACTGACTTCAGTCGTGGTTGTTGGTGATAGCTGCGAAAGTTCTGATGAAGCCGATTTGGTGCCAACAAAAATGTTTTGTTTGTGATGATTGATTGGTATTGCGTTAGCCAATGTTTCACCGATAGTAGAAAAAAACTTGTTAAGATATTCACAAACTTCCTGATTACTAGTGATAATATCCGTTCCGATCTGGAGTTTAACTGGTCCAGTAGCTGTCTGTGTTTTGTGGTGGCACATGTTATTTATAAGGGACCACATTTTCGCTGGTTTTTTTTGGCAGTTTTTAAATGTTTTGTAATAGTATTCTGCTTTTTTTCTTTGAATAAGTTTTGCTACATTGCTTTTTTGCTGTAGAAAATCCACTTCTGTTTGGTTATCTGTCGGATTATTTCTAAATTTGAGCCATAAACTATTTTTTTTATCAATTTCGGTTATAATTGCTCTATTTATCCAGTCATTCTTCACTGTGTTACACTTTTTCGTTTTAGTAATTTTACTCTTTTTTATGCTCGTAATTAATTTTTTTTGTAATATTTCAAACTCATAGTTCTTGTCGTTATTATTACAGGATTCCATAGTTTTGTATAGTATTCCATAGTCTATAGCTTCGTATTCATATGACTTCAAGATCTCTGGTTTGTAGTTTTTAATTTCTAAATAGATTTGCTTATGGTCTGATAAGCTTGATTCTAGTATAGCACAATGAAATTGGTTTTGTTTGATATTGGAGCACACATGATCTAAAATAGTCTTAGTTTGATTTGTTTCACGAGTACAATATTCTTTCTCTATTTTATTTATTATAATAAAACCATTTTCTTTTAGCATATATTTATAGTCTTTAACAGATTGCCCAGGGCTAAGTAGGTCATAATTGAAATCTCCGAAGACAATTGCCCTTTTTCTTTTCTCAAGTTGCATTGAGTAGAAGTCTAAGAAATCTTTATGGTTTGTACGTCCAGGTTTATAAATTACACCTACGTCTAAGCAAAACTTGTCCACATGAACCCAAAGGTAGTGGTTGTCATTATGAGAGTGCTCTTCGATAAATTGATGACGTAGACTATTGTGAGCGAAAATAGAAACCCCACCACCCTTTACCTCCTTTCTATAGTTGTAGTAGTGTGTGTAACCTGGTATCTGGGTCCTATTTGCTTCATCCTCGGAGTAAATCCATGTTTCAGTTAGTAGTATTAGGTGGATAGTAATATTTTTGAAAGATTGAATAATACATCTCAGTTCGTCTAATTTCCCATAGTTTACAATGCTACGAGCATTCGCATATAGACATTTTAATGATTTTTTGCTTGTTGTTACGTCAGTACCGCTAGTAACAAGTTGGAAAGAGGTGATATCACAGCTATTGTTCCGGGAATAATTATTAGTGGTATTTAGTTGTTGTAGTTTTTTGGAAGAGTAGAGATTATTTTAGGTACACCCTTTATGTATTTTATACGTAGGTTAGCTTCACCATTTTTCGTACGACATGAAAGTTCTTCTTTAAGGGCTTTCATGTAATCTTGTTGCTGAGGTGTTTGGTCGGAAAATATCTTAATATTATCATTTTTCACGTTCGATTTGTGTTGTAGTATATATATAGCCATTTCCTGAGATTCGAAACACACTTTGATGGGACGTCTTTTGTCGGGGTCATACTTTCCAACACGAAATACTTTTACAGGTTCAGTACAGCCAGCGTATATAGTTTGTAACATTTTCCATACCATAGTTTTGTCGCATTCTTGTCTCTCAGTCGGGTTTGTAAGTGTTGATTCAGCTAAGCCAGAAACCAAAATATTTTTCGACCTTAAATTGCGTTCATTGAGTTCAATTATTATTTCTTCACGTGTTTTAGTTGCGGTAGATGCACTCGATGTAGTAGCATGAATATGTTCAATGCTAGATTTAATTTGTTCAATTTCTTTTCGCGTAGTACTATTAAATTTTTGCATAGTTGTAATATCACATTTTAGTTTGGTTTGTTCTTCAGTCAGAATTTCTGTTTTTGATTTCAGATCCTTCATTTGTTCTTTTATAATGGAGATATCTTCACTTATTTTAGATAAGTTTTCGAGTTGCATAGTATTGTTTGATGTCAGGTATGTCATCATTTCGGTCATTTGTATTTGAATTTGTTTTCTCATTTCTGCAAATTCCTTTCTCATATCGGAAAACTCGGCTTTCATTTCTTCAATTTCGTTCAATTTCCTTTTATTACGGAGAGTAATTTGTGATATGTCACCCGATTCCGACGATGACGAGGGCTTTGTTTTGTTTGAAAGATTCGGGTATGAATCACTTCGCATTGCAGCATTGAGGCCACTTCCAGTCAGAGATCCCTTTACGCTCATGTTGATCTGTGTTCTACTCTCAAGTGTAGGAGCGAGTCAGAGAATAAAGAGCCCGTTTCGTTCACTACGGCTACCGCCCGCGTTGTTATCACAGAAGTAAAATGTGATTTGTCACTTGATTTGCGTAGATCGAAACACTGACTAATTACTGTAGGATTAATGGTTAAATTTGTTTGACAACGATTTGCTTATATTTTAAAATAACCAGTAACACGTCCACTCTGTACGCACTGTAACGACGAACTCTATACGAAATATTCGGCTTTAAAGTGCCAATTTTGTTAAGAGTCAAGTGTTCCCCCGCCATCTAAACGGTTGGAGATGGATTAGTGAAAAAATCACAAAAATAGGTTATGTAATGAATTTAGAAGGAAAACTATCACGATAGTCGATAAACTAACAGCTTTGGAACCCTACATTGTACGTGGCCTGTCACGCACTTGGCCGGTTTTTTCAATTTGTCTTCCAAGTTCTTGGTTGTGTAAAACCTTCATCGAAATCAATAGTGAAATATATTTTACGCAGTATCAGTATTGGAGACAGGCTCTCTATTAATTAACCACTGAGAGAGCAATCTGGTTATTGTAACGGATCTGTGGGTAGTGGTAGCCATTTACCATAAACTGAGACGTCTAGTCAAAGGGTTAGATCGTAAATACATAATTATTGAGCGTATAGGTATGGTAAAGTAACTTAAGTAGCTCAATGGAGGCAGTATCATTCCAGTTACTTGTGGATATCTAAATGTTTTGGTTTTTAGAATTTACAATTTAATTATTGAATCGATTAGAAAGTCTTACAATTTTGAATCGATTTGTTGCAAAAATTGGTTCTTTCGTGAATCGATTTTTTTTGTACATCTCTAGTGTCACTGCGATGACAAACGACAAATATGCATTCTTAGTTCGTGGGGACTATAGTACTATTATTTTTGTACGGATTATACGAAGTCTGAGCAAAGCTTAAGAACGATTTATACGATCTCACCCTAAGCTTATTTTGGAAATTAAAAAATTCTATGTACTTTAAATCCGAACTTTAGCATAGGCATGACAGTGGTCCTGTTTGTAAAAACTTTCTTTTGCTTCTCTCTTTCTTGGCCGGCAACGCATCAGTGATGCCTTTGGTGTTGCTGATGTTCATGGGCGACGATAGCCACTTACAATCAGGTGGATCGTCACCTCGATTGCCGGCTATTTCCATAAAAAACTATGCACAGCAAAAATTTTATATCCGCAGAATTAAACATAGTCGCAAAGTCGCAGTACTGCAGAGATGCAAAGGCCCATACACACCCAAACTGGTAGTTATTGTATATTTCGTTTCGGTACCCGTAAATTTTTAGCTGTGACATTATTGTGAGAAATGGCGCAGAGAAATTCCGTAGAGGAAGTTAATACACTGTCCTACGCCGGCAAACACTTACGAGTTGTGATTTATTACATGCGAATTTTTAACTTATTCTTGTAGTAGTTAATAGTATGCGGTATTATATAATTTATTTTTTGAAGATTAATGATGATGCAGATTATATTTACTATACCATCAATAACCGATAGGCTGGTTTGGTTATATCAAGCGTGGATTTTATTAAATTTGTATATACTTTTGTACTTTATTATTTATGCTAAGGGAATAAAATCAATTGAACTTAATTTTCATTATTTTGCTTGGTCCTCTATATGAGTAATAAAAACTTTTACTAAGATCATTAATTATTTATACTAGACGTATTATTTTAATTAAGAGACCCGTAAACCGACGAATGCAACAATTTAACGGCTCGGTGTAACTGCTCTCGCTGTAAAACTTTTGTTATTGTTATCTAGAGAGAACCGGTTTGTGCCAGTTTCAGCCGGTTTGAAGTGGTACATTTTATGTAGTATTTTGTACCAAACGTAGTGATAATGTACTGAAAGTAAGTTTCATTATACGGTGCAATTGAATATTATCCACAGAAGTATTTAGATTTTGACCAGACCTGTAGGATTTATAACAAAGCGTACAGGTAATATTAATAACTAATGAATCGAAAAGGCTTTAAATCTCGGAACGATTTTGTCGTCTGAAAGTTTATAAGTGTGCATAAATTATTATCGAGGTAGTTATATAAATATTTTGAAGAACTTATGTTCATATCCGTAGGTAGTCTAATTATAATTATTCAATTTAACTTCTCAGCGAATGATGCTAAATGTAATAAAGTTTTACTATATAACTTTAGAAAATCTAGAATCTATTTTTTCTAATTTGTCGAAATAAATTTCATATAACCCAACGAAACCCCCACGTAGAAATGGTAAGATGAACGTGACATTCTTGCATCGAGAATTTAATAAACCTATGCAACAATTTAGTGCCCCGAGGCAAGTAGGTACGCCGTAAAATTGGAGCAAGGCAGTAAAATTGAAAGAAGATGAAGTGACACTAAGGGACTAAGAAAAATAGCTTCAAAACTTTTGGTTTAAAAAAATATTGAATTTATTGATCTGTACATGTTTTATGAACCTCTTTTTTCAATTGTATTCCTTATTTCTTTCTTAAATCCCCCTCCTCCTTAGTCGGTCGCTCTTGACAGAGCGGTCGTGGTTTCATGACGAATGTTTTTTGGATAAAACAGCTGTCGCGATGCGTCTCCATTCACTGCGGTCTTCAGCGTAGCGGGAACATTGGACTATGGATGATTGCGTGGCAGCTTTTATTAAGTCTGTCCAACGCGTTGGCGATCGGCCGCGTGACCGCTTGCCTTCCATTTGCCCTTGGACAACGAGTCTCTCCATGGAGTGTTGGTTCCGGATAATGTGTCCGAAGTATTTGAGGACTTTTTTTTGTACGGTCGATTACAATCTCTCTTTAATTTTCAGTTCTTCCAGGATTGAGACATTGGTCCGAAACGCTGTCCAAGGGATCCGCAGCAGTCGTCGCCAGCACCACATTTCAAGTGCATCAATTTTGCGTCGGTCTTTCAGGCGAACCGTCCACGTTTCTGCGCCATACAGGAATATGGGGAAGACTAAGCTTCTCATCAGACGAACTTTCGTGGCTTTCGTGATGTTGCGGTTGCTCCAGACTTTCTTCAGCTTCTCAACGGCAGATCTCGTTATGGCACATCTCCTTCGAATCTCGTCCTCACATCCCCCAGTGTTCGTGATCGTGGAGCCGAGGTACACGTAGCTTTGGACAATCTCACAGTTGCCAATCATAGAGATTTCAGGTTGACTTAGTTCAGCTCTATCCACGATCATCATCTTGGTTTTATCTCTGTTTATCGCGAGTCCGAAAGAGAGGCTTGTTGTCTCAAGGCGTGTCAGCAGCTGTTCCATATCTTCTTTTGTTTCAGCGAGAAGAGTTGTATCATCGGCGTATCTCAAGTTGGATGTCTTCCGTCCTCCCACTGAAACACCCTTGTCCCATTGCTCCAAAACAATTCTCATAATATACTCCGTATAGATGTTGAACAGGAGTGGAGAGAGTATGCACCCCTGTCGAACACCAGCATGTGTCTGAAAGCTTGTTGAGTCAACGTCTTTCTTAAATAACACAGTAAAATTGTAGTCATACAATAGCTGTGTTCAGAGCGAACCAGGTAGTTCTAAAACAGTACATACAGCCTAGCAGGAAAAATAAAGTTTCCATTTCATAATGTTGGCTGCTGGTTTGTAGCCCCCTTGGGTTGGGTGTACCTGAGTTTTGTTTTATTACCCGATGTATGAGGATATAGATCTTTGAAAATGTGCATATTTAACAACAAGCATACTCGTATCCGAAGTTGACGACCCGAGTGGCGCAATGTTTACCATACTGGATCGCCGCGCTAAGGGTCCTGGGTTCGATTCCCAGCGAAGCGGAAATTTGAATGATGAGTTTGAATTTCTGTTCTCTGTCTAGGTGTGAGTGTCCTTGTCTTGTGTGTTATCCATGGTACCCACGACGCAGGGAATCTTAGTGTGGGGCTATGAGTGTGAAGCGTAAAGTACTTCAACACTACGTGATCAATAATTATCTATTCTACAATGTTGACAATTCCTTAATCTAAGTATTGAGTTTTTCTTCATAACATTTATTTTATGACAGCCCCTGCATCGGACAAGCGTTGTAGATAAAGAGGTCCATCCCTGGACCTTCACTGGAGATTCAAAGCTTGGCCGATATATACATGTAAAGTTATTTGTAATCTTACTGCACTTTTTGTCCTTTTATTCGATTATTTAATTTACGTCTTTGAAGACACAATCATACTCATACCTTCTCAAGATAATCAAAGTTTTTAACGTAGTATTTTACTAAAAGCTCATAATCTAATTCACGCCCTCAAACAACAGACCAACCCCAAACAGGTCCTTTACAAAATTAGCCAACAGCAAGAGGTCTAAAACTTCGGTGCTTCACACTGAATAAACATGGAGTATTAACAACTATACGTCTCCATACATAAGCTTGGTCGTTGTTACCTCGTAAAAAAGGGATATTTCCCTCTAGCCCATACAATAAACACAATCCTTCACAGTATTATATCGCGAGCATAACCGACCTTGCTAATTCACGAACAGAGTTCAATTTCCTATGTCCTGAAGCGTTGAATAATTTTGTCGCTCCATACTGTGTAACGTCTCCTTAATTCCTCCATAAAAGTATAGCGCACTTTAGTTTATTGCAATCCAAAGTTAATAACTTTGAAGACGGTTCTGCAGGCTTTGATGGTTTACGACGCATTATTAAGATCTTGTCCTTGCTTTTATGTTTATAGATGACTAACGTAAACACACGGATTTGGCTATAATCCTTTTTCTATTCTCCTATGTTGATTTTGTAACATAGACATATTTTATATCTTCTTACATACTGCAGATTAAGACGAGTCCTACTAGCGGATTGCTATGTTACCACAGACATATATCTAGAGATCTATGTCTGTGTATGTTACAGAACTTATTCTATAGAGTACAAAAATTTAATTAAGTCAAAAGTTAATCGTAACAGATGCTACATTGATGTCTGTCTATCTGTGAGTGAGATTTCAAATAGATGGTTATTTTTGATTCGCATTAGTTTTTGTATCCACCGTTTCGACTCATTCCCACTTGAATTGATCTCCAGATCGTAAATAACGATATGTTATGTTTTATGCAGTGGCACTAACTTTCTTAAATGCACCGATCGTAAAAAATTACAAATAATTATATAAGAAGTAGGAGTGGTAGGCCTAGACCATATTCCACCATGCTACTTGTCGAACCAATTGCTCCGTCTTTCAACAACATTTCAATAGATAGCGTACATAATATAATATTTTCAGTTTTTCATTAAATTATTTTTCACTTTTTCAAGCCATTTTGTTTTCAATTTTGATGGCGGTTCTGTTCGACTTTTTATTTAAAAGTTTTTATTACTTCTATTATTAACTGGGATTATCAAGTCTAGAAAATCTAGACCATGGCAACGTACAGACTAAAATACGGATTAACTTTTGTACAAGTACCTAAGATGAGCTAGGTAGGCGTTATTAAATCTGGGAGATCTAAAATAAAGTCGCAAAGGGAAATCTGAAGTTCACGACCATTATTGTTGCTAAATATTTGTTATTTGTTTAGTAGCCTTGGAAAATCTATCATTTAGTATCCACCGAAAGCATTTTTTACACAAGCTTCTTTAAATTATGAACAAACATTCTAGGAATCATTATTGGTAAAAAATACCCCTAAATAATAAGTTTTCTCAAATACATATTTTTAATTTACTACAAGGATCACTGCGCTATGCTGTGGACGGACTGAAATGACGATACTATAAGGGTTTTGTAGTCGAAACGGATCCCTTGAGCAGCAGATGCAATACAAATACTTTCATAACAATGTAGGCTATTGTTCTTATGATCCGTCTGTTCAAACGGAGGAAAATAATCAGTCGCAAAAAGAATAGCTAGAACTGTCCAAAGGCAGTAAATAAAGAATTGTTAGACGTGTACAGTTTAGGCTGTATTCAGACAGGACGATAAAACTTTAGAAAAGTTTCTTCGCTATTTCTTCTCCTCCACCATTTCAGAAAGATAATGTTTGTCAAAGAGGAGAATAATTTGTGAAAGAAACTCCTTAAGTGGTAAGTGGTCACCGTCACCTACGGACATGAGCAATACCAGAGGAATCACCCATGCAACGCCGGTCCTCAATGAGAACTCGTGTTAAGCCTCTAAAAAACCCGATGGTATAGTAATTCTGTGTAAATTACTATACCATTAAATAAATTACCTATTAAGTTACAGTGACTTTTCTATTATCTGCTACGTGAATTGTGTTATTTAAGTTGTAAGATTCCTAAAGGTACTTTTAACCCCATTACTTACCCCCTTACTTTAATTGTCTATGAAAATTAGAGAGCATAATTAATAAATACTCTCTAATTTTCATGTCTCTATCATCTAATTCGGTCTTCATATTCAAATTGTTTTTAACTGTTTTTAAAGTGGATAAACATACAGGGTTAGGCATAAAAATTCAACTCTTACAGATTGTGTAAATGACACAAATTCTGAACAGAGCCTAAATATTTTGATTACGGTCGGTCCAGTGAGAGATGGCTGTTTTAATAAAAGACACTGACGAGTAAATTATGCTTTATCACCAGGCATTAAAGCTCAATTTATTACATTGAATTAGGTTACTTTTAGCAAGCACGGTAAGGGCAATTTTTAGGATCGAATAAACTTAAAACAGGACTTCATTCAGTAAACAGATTGTGATAGCCAGTTTTACGAGCCAATAACGATTTTCCAGGAAAATCTTAGAAGATATTTAGAAGATATTAGATAAATAGGTAGGTACCTACTCTAAAGATTTCCCTGACCTAATCTTTCGCCTTTAGAAAACAAATATTGGATTCCCTTGGTCACTCTCAATCCAAGACCAAACATTTATTGATGTGATATGTCAGGTGGAATACTGTTCGTCTGACAAAGTGATTGTATTAAATAGAGCCGAATTTGGTACGGGGTGAGAATAGCTGTTGCATTTACGACACCACAAGGATGGCTTTGCCTAAGAGCCTCGCAAGGATGGCTTTGCCTAAGAGGTTTATCAACAAATTACGACACGGATTCTGTAATAACAGTATGATTTTTTTCAGGTAAATAAAAAATGTTTTATGGCGTAAGTACTACGCTCATTATGAATACACGCATAACTTAAAAAAAATTAGACATATTAATTTATGTGCAGGATTTGAACTTGGGCTTACGTGTTTGGGAAACCAAGGTTCAAACCACTGGGCTATCGTTGCGTTTTAACTTGTAATTTTAACCGTAGTCCGACTTAAATTATTCGTTTTATCAGCTTCAAGACTATGCTACCATTCAACAGATGGCGTTATTTTAATTTTTTTTTTACTAATTCTTCATTCAAACATGAGTATTAGAACAAGCTGCCAGCCCTATTAGTTTCATAAAAATATTAACGTACTCAATAATTTCTTCAATATTTTCGTTATCGCAATCATTTAGAAATTTGACTGGAAGCATCGCGAGTTTTCATTTCCTCGTTGGAATTCAAAATGTATTCTTTGAAGCGATGTTTGATATCTCCTAACGATTCTTTAATAATCATTATATTGCCTTCGTCTTCGTACGTTGGGTCCTGCGTTTTGGAGATTATTTCTGCCGTTTTACTGGCCTTTTTGATATAAAAAGCTTTTATTTAAACACAATATGTATGGGTAAGGTCATGAAATTAATTTTAAGGTAAGTATTTATATTTAAGGGAATTAGTAACAATAATGATAATGCAATTATATATAAGATTTGACGAAGTTGTAGCCCTGTTGAACTCTGAGTAATCTTATCTGCAAAGTATGAGGTGCCAAGTTTGATTCCCAGCGGGAAAGGTAGACGTAACAGATAAAATTAAATATTTTTCTCACTTGCTATTTGTATGATTTACTTGTATGATACAAACATAACGTAACACAAGATCCTATTGCAGGTGTGTGAGTATTGAGTTTGCGTCAGTGGCTTTAACCAATGACCGACACAAGTCTTTAATCACTCACGTCTTCTACTCTTAATCTGAGATGGTGAGAGGTCAGGATAGCCTGGTTTTTTTGGCTGTATTGAATTCCGCTTTTATTATCTTCCATTCGTCATTTCTTCTCTTCTCTTTGCTCTTTCACTTTTTCAAAATTGTAGAATAATGCATAACATGCATAAGTGTATCAGTGACCTATATGAATAAATTATTTTTGTTTATGGGGCTTAGTATAAAGAAGCAAATAGTATTATAAAAGTCATCTCAGTTCAATGGGCTTATCGCTGAGATTTGTGAGACCTCTCAACCATGCAGCTTTACGTTTCTTTCTGCAGAGCAAATGATAATTAATTTCTAAAATGGATATTTCTTCGAGGAACAGAGTTCTAAATCCGTAGGAAAACCCACGAGGGCTTTCATTTAATGATAAAGGTCGAAATTACAAGGCGGAGGTTAATATTATGCTATTTTATTAATAACCCAGAGGAAAAAATAGAATAGAATAAATTTATATTCCCACAGCCATACACACAAACACAATCAAAAGTAGGTACAATTATATTTGAGAAAAAACGTAAAAAAAAACATAAAATTATTGCTGCATTATGTTCCAGTGGGCCAGAAAATGGAGCTCATTCAGCATAATTTCGTGGTGTTGGCTACGGCGCTGATTTTCAGTGAGTCCAAACAGTATGTCACGGAAATCTGTCTTATCATAATAGTAATCTTATAGAATAAAAAATATTTTAGGATTGTTATTTTAACTATAATAATAGCTTACATTACGATGAAATAAAAATATTATAAAAGCAATATTCCCAGAACAGTATTGAGGAAAAATCTTATGAAAATATTTCCTCTACAAACTGTTATTACTTTATTTAAGATACTTCTTACAGCATTCTCTTGTACGCAACATGTCATTGACCTCATAGAATTACCTCTCATACAAGTCTTCTCCTGTTATTGAAGCGTGCGTTATCTGTTTATAGAATGCTCATCTACGCTTTGTTATGTAGTCTACGAGCTAGTCAATGGTTATTTGGTTGTCTAGATTGGAATTGAAGTTCACTGTAAAGTCGGAAGAAAAACGAGTGAATTTTAACTATCAGTGCTGCTTGGGACACTCATCTATGTATATCTATACTAATAATAAAGAGGAAAGATTTGATTGTTTGCATTGAATAGGCTCCGAAACTATTGAACCGATTTGAAAAATTCTTACACTGTTGGAAAGCTACACTATCCCCGAGTAACATAGGCTATATAATATTTTCAAAAAAATTAGGGATCCTTAATAAAACTCCAATAATGTAACCCAAGGTGTAAAAAATAAAGAAAACCGAAGCAAAGCGAGGGCGGTTACTCGTATTTTATATACTTTATATGTATATTGCCGATAAACATTGCTTGTTTGGTTGCCTGATGGGAAATGGTCATCGTCGTCTATGGGCATGAGCTACATCAGTTATGGGATAATTAAAATGTTCTAATACCACAACAGAAAGTAAATAATGAGGGAATGTGTCCAAAAAGTGAGTCACAGGCATTATAAATTTTCCTGGTTTGGGCTATGATTCCTAAGTTCATATGAAGAGTAAAATGGCAGCTAGCGCTATCTATCTGGCAATAAAACGAATCTTCTATGTTGTTTCTTGCGCCATCTATGAATACAACTTAGCACTTTTACTGTCGCGATGATGACGCTTTTTCGTTTCATCGACTTTCAAATCATATCTTGGCTAAAGAAGTTTTCATTTCATAATCTAACATTTTAACAAAAAATTAACCGACTTCAAATGAAGTACATTGTACTTTTCACATGGATGCCATTGTCAGATCTCGTTCAAATTTATGTGGGACCACACGACAAGCACCAGCTTTCAATTAAAACAAAAATCATCCAAATCGGTTTACCCAGTCCAAAGTTCTGAGGTAACAAACATAAAAAAAAAAAATACAGTCGAATTGAGAACCTCCTCCTTTTTTTGAAGTCGGTTAAAAATTTCTAGATACCGTCGTTTTTACTCGAACCATAATATTGGCATCGTAAGGTGTTGTTGTGGGAAGCCGATATTGTGAGTTATTTATTGGACAGACTGATATCGAACACGGATACGTAAAAGCTCTTGGTCGATAGTAATAAAACATATCGTGCTTGCATCCTGGTAGAAATACCGGTGAGCGGACCATTATGTTTGGGTACTCGCTAAATATGTTGTTATTTCTTTGCTTATTACTTCGGGATTGTAAGTTTTATGTTTCATTTAACTGCGGAGGTAAAAGTGTGCAAGCAAGACAGTTAATTTTTATAGACATATAGACAGACAAACTGATAGACAGACAAAAAAAAGAAGTAATTCTACATATAGGAAGGGTTCCGTTTTCCCCTTGAGTTACGGAACCCTCAAGAGGATGAAATTGTTGGATTCCAAGAGCTTGGGAGCTTGAAGGTTATTGCCGAAGTCTCTCTGGTATTCCATTAGGGCCTATCACAAAAAAATACGACAGAAACTCAGATACAATGACAACAACTGCGAATAGCTTAGAATATTGACGTAAAACAAAACTCTCGAGCATCATACTCGTAAATAACACCACCGTTTAACAACGTCGATACGTTTTGTTGAGGTACTCATTGTTATAGGTCCCGCTATGGTCATTAGGGGAGTGGCTTGTGTTGTTACTTTTTACGCTTAAACATATGGGCTTAATAATTTAGAGACATTTGTATTGGAGGTACCTGGCTGTGCGTGATGTGTGAAGAAACTCAAGGCCTAGTAGTGTAATATAAAATAGTAATAAAAGCAAAGCAAGCAAAGCAACAACACATAATTGCCCCACTGCTGGGCTCGGGGTCTCCTCTCACAATGTGAGGGGTACAGGCCATAGTCTACCACGCTGGCCAAGTGCGAATTGGTAGACTTCACACACCTTTGAGAACATTATGGAGAACTCTCAGGTGTGCAGGTTTCCTCACGATGTTTTCCTTCACCGAAGCAAGTGATAATTAACTTGTAATACGCACATAATATTTGAAAATTAGAGGTGCGTGCCAGGATTTGAACCCGGGCCCTCGCGTTCGGGAGACCAACGTTCTAACCACTAGGCTATCACTGCTACAAAATAGTAATACATGGATGTAATGTATCCCTTGCGGGTGAATTGGGAGACGAGGATGAAAGGGAAGTATAACGCAATAATCGAGGTTGTATCAACGTAATAATCACGTTTTAAAATCTCTGCCTTAATCATAGATTTTACATAACTAGTATAAAAGGTCACATTTTTTCCTTTCTACGGGATATTGAAGAGAAGATCAACGAAACAGTAGGTCCAATAATTATTTTTTTGTATGCATATAATTGTAAACTGCCGAAAGATTAAACCGTAACATATTGCTTAAAATTTAACGCATTACTTTCAGTAGATTATAATCTATCGAAGTGAAACTGTTAAATGACAATCTGTCGTACGTTAAATTGTCAACGTTGCTCTCCTGAAGGGTTTAGAGACTAAATAAACAATCTGGATACCATATTTCATCTTAGTTAGCAGCTCAACACGTTCAGGAAAACATTAAGGCGTGGTTACGAGTCACGGCGGTCGTTCGGACCAAAGTGCAGTCTCTGATTCACTATTCTCTCCGGGATATAAATTGGATCAAACAATTCTTTTCCTCTGTACACGTAATGCTGTCTTTTATCTGCTTTTATTTCATTTAGAATGGTATAGCGATTGAGTTTTTATATAAGTAAATGTAATGCAATTAGATGCAATAAAATTTGAGTTTATTAGACTTTCTTACTAACGTAATTACAGCGCCTTCTATGCTTCATTATAATGGAAGATCTACTATGCATTTATTTTTACAAAAGTCATCTATTTTAGATAGTGTGTAAGGACGCTCGTGCGGAATGACATTCCGGTCCGGTTACGGCCGGGTAAGTTATAATAAACCTTTGATTTACACGAGTCTCGTGTAATTAAAAGACGCGGGGCTTTGACGTAAACTATTTTTTAAAATAAATAATAATAATCACTCACACACTAGGATATATGCGGCCACATTATCCATAACTACCATGCCTAAATACATAGCTTGGCAGAAATAAGTAAGATAGCGAAAAGTAGTAGTGAGTAGTATTAGATATTAGAAATTGCTTTTAATTGATCGACCGATCGATTTACCTAAGTTCAGCTTGGTAGCATAACCATCAGTAGCAAAAGTTCTTGAATACTTACATGCTTCTGAGGACTCGTTCATCCTTGACATTTCAACGTCACGTACACCAATAATACATGGTAAAGTATTGTCTATAATTATTCAATGACATGACGAGATTCGTACGATGCATTACGGTGCTAATGTATCAAAAGCAAAGTAGATGAATATTTCATTGCAGAGTTAGAATAAGATAACATTAAATAGAGGAGAATAACCCCTTAAGTCAAATATTTAGTTAGTGTAAGCCAATACGTTAATTAAACCTGAACTTTAAGTTGCAAACGTCTGTGACCCTAGAAAATTACTGAGTGTAAAGTGTCTTAATAAATCAGTCAGCAATTATAATAATACGGCAAACTACAGCAGACGATCCCAACAAGCCTTTATTCAAATGCAATTTGAAATTCCTTAGCCAGCAAATTTACTCCCACAGTATGTCATTCTAGAAACTATGTGAACTAAGATACAAGTATTTCATTATAAGCGGAATGCTTATATTGGTATCACAATATTATTCTGAGCTATATACTTGAACAGGCTATAGGATTCATTCCTTCTTCTTGCTTCCTTCCACAAACCACCCGTCATCATTTCGCCGACTACCAAAGCTGTCAAAACTCAAAGACAGTGATTGACACTGACATACATCAAATGTCAAATAGGGCAAAGTAGTTCGAACTCAACCGTTGCGCCGGCCTGCACGAAACATTTCCCCCGCGCGGGGAAAGTCGAGAAAACTCTAATCCAAGGAAGAAAACCTTATCGCAGTGTATAGTGTTGTGCAGGTCTCCCGTTATCCTTTAAATGTGAGTATCTTTCCACCAAATCTAACATCCTTAAAGCCTGGGCCGTGAATCTAGCGATTACTTGCTAGACACATTTTTTAACAATACTAATGGCTTGTGTTGTTAATTATCCAAATAAAATTATAAATGTAAAAGTTTGTGAGGATGTATCGATATTTGTTAATTTTGAAGCAAAAACTACTGAATAGATTTTCATGAAAATGCTGATATCCATAAACGACGATGACTTAACTAGTTGCCCGACGGCTTTTTCGTTAGCCCTTCAGGAAAAAAATCTTTCAGAATTAAAGAAGAAGAAGGTAGAAATAAAGAAATATAATGGTACCACGTGCCGTGGGTATTGTAGTGGGTATTAGTAACTTAACACCTTACGAATCACTAATACGATAGCAATCAGAAAGTAAGACAAAGAAGGAAGAAATAAAGTAGAAAGAAACTAATATTAGGCCGTGGTGCCACTTAACACCAGATGGCTTCTGCCTGGTTAACTGGCAGGTATTTAAATAAAAATGAAGTTATAGTTACAGAAACTCTTGAAAAACTTTTGAAACTGAAATAAAAATAAACTACATAATATTATAATAGTTGCGGAAAGTTTCGAAAAATTTCTGAAACCATTCTGTATGTAACCTCCTTACATTTTGTTCATAATTTACACTTCTATCAATGTAGATTAGAATGAATATTATAGTAACCCCGCATTGTTATTTTCGCTACAAAACTTTGAACTCGAAATCACTTTGGTAAGTTTTAGATGGTGGTTGTTTTATAAGTGCAAGTTACAAGCGCAAGTCCAATGCTTAACAAAGTAAGTTTTGTGATGGTAACTTATATATCTTTTACTAGTTACCACAGCATTATAGACAAACACAAATATACCTTATTTACACAAACACAAACGTTCCAATCATGAGTACCAGGGAAACGTACTATCGGGATACACTTTGGATATATCTGCCAAGTTTCATGTAAACAACGTTTAGCGCGGGACCTTTCATATTTAAAATATTTTATAGCCTGAAGGGCTGACTGAAAAGCAGACGGGCCACCTGATTGTAAGTGGTCACTGTCACCTATGGACATGACCAATACCAGAGGAATCGCCAATGCATCGCCGGCCCTGAACGAGAAAACTTTTTACACTTTTTTCGAAGAACCCGATGTCATACCACTCCAGGAATACCTCAGAAGGAAGTAGGATAAGTATTAGTAGGATAAGTATGATTTTACTGCAAACTTAAGTCTGGATGTTTGTTCCTTTTTCACTCAAAAGCTACTGAGGCATTATTCTTGAAATTTAGCACACAGGATCATGATATGGAACAGGATTAGGGTTATTTATTATCCCAGAAAACGTGGGCTAATTTGCGGGGAGATCGCTAGTTTCTAAATTTGTATAGCTTTATATTTTACACTTTAAAGCAATGCTGCCATAACTTGCACCACACCATGGGCCACTCCGTCGTGTTATCGCGGCCTCCGAGACGTAGCGAGCCCAAACCGCTTATTTCTACTTAAAACTTACACTGTGCAGTGTATTTCACGTATTAAGGACGTAACTCGCTATAAAACAACATATTTAATATTACGGGACTCGTCGAAGTTTACTCATTACGTTGGGAGAGAAAGTGATAATCAATTCCTTCATAATTCGTTTGTTACTTTGATAAGGGTGGGAGAAGTATGAAATTTAGAGAAGCTCTCATGTATGGAGCAATAATTTATTCGGATGAAATGTATATGGCTGGAGACAACATTTTTAAGTAAATATTAACGCTTCATACTCATAGCCTCACACTAGAATTTCATGTGTCGTGAGACCCACGGACAAAACACAAAGACGAGAACACTCACACCCAGACTCAATCATTCAAACTGCCTCGCTGGGAATCGAACCCAGGACCCTTGGGGTGGCGATCAATCAAGGTAACCATTGTACCAAACGGGTTGTTAATGTATAAACGAGCAAACGAGATCTGATAGTAAGTAGTACGCATGGATGTCAGTAACACCACGGCCTTACGATGCATGGCCGGAGAAAACAAAAATGGCGTCACTTATTATTTTCCTTCCATGTTTTCTGTCATGTAAGAGATTGGCTTGGGCTTGGAAAGGATGAAGCTATTACTAGTTTTGTTGTTTCAAAACAGTTATTCTCTTGTTATTCCAAAAGATCCTGATTCTTTGATAACAAATACTGTTTGACTCCCTTCAACCAATACTACTCGATGTATTGGATCACATGCAAGACAAACACATACACAGACAAAGACCAAGACTTGCGATCCTGCCAACATTCCATTATTAGCCATTTTGTATTGTTCTCAACTGAATAGCAATCAATGACAATACGGACTTCTGTTACATAGTATTTCTCAAGTACAAGCTTCTCTGTGTAGCAAGTGAAATTGTGTTGTGATTTGAACATAATTTTTAGTTTAACCGTCTTCTAAAAAAGGAAGTGATTCTTAATTTTGTTACAATTTTCAGGTTTGTTACTTTACTCGTATAAGTCCGTCATTTATCTACTTATTTGGAAAATTCTTTTAACTTGAAAGGTTATACTTTCAAATTGCTCTCATATACATTGAAATTCAGTTATAATGGGATTATGGGATCCATGAACTTCCCAATTAATAAGCATTATAATAATTTTATTTATCAAATTCAACGTCAGCATTCGAATTTCCGCCTCGCTGGGAATCGAACCCAGGACCCTTGGCTAAGCGATCCAGCATGCTACTCATTGCGCCGTGAAAATATTGTATATTTTTCAAGACTAGGTTTTTGAAGTTAGAAAAATTCTAAGTAAAATTAGTTATGTAAATAAACGCACACACACTAAGATATCTTGTATCACGGATCCTAATATATAAAATTAATCTAATATAATCTATTCCCTCATATTTATATTTAGAAGAAACCAACGTGCAAGATCCACATAATTATTATGTGTAATTGTGTATAGTGTTACACAGGTCAATTAGGTCTCCACAGATAATATGTAGCGCACCTTGTGCGTTGTATTATAGTTTATTACGATACGGTACATAAAATAGCCTTGCAATAAATAATTGACTACGTACGACACGAGTATCGTATATTATTTTATAGCACAGTGTGACCTAAGCCATGACTTAAAAGTGACGTTTTCGTGACCAAAACAGCCCTATTTACACTTTGCGATTTGCCCGACCGTAGCGGTAGTTGCTACACACCGTAGAAAACTCAATCACAAACTACCTGTAGAAAAGGGCTACTTTATGCACGGAATAGCGTGACCTAAGTTCCCGTTTAAGTTACAGTATGTTATAAATATTATAATATAATGTAATTATATAGTAATATTTTTCACTAACTTATAATATACACTAATTTAGATGTGTCAGTAAACTGTGTGGCGTTATTGTTTTTATTTCGATATTTTACACATAATTCTTATATCAACTTTAGTCATAAATTGTCTATCCGCTCAATATCGGTTTCAAGTTTTCAAATTTTTAAACTACACCACTCATTTTCGTGACAAATTTTATTGCAAACTGATTTTCAACAAGCTCTTCGATCAGCGCAAATAACTGTGAAAACGGGACATTCGACACAATACCAACTCATTATCTCGTTAATGCGATACAAAATTCAATTATTTTAATCGTCCTGTCTATAGCCAACAAAGCGGTGTCGGAAACCGAAAAACCATTGTTATATCGTGCTTAATGGCAAATTGAATCCGTTTTGAGGATTTTAATTTGTTTGCGGCGATAACAATGAGTTGATGATCGGCGACTCTCCATTTCTCCGCGTTGCTAAAATAAGCTGAAATATATTCGCGGCTATAAATATTATTGAGGCTGTCTTTTGGTTTCAGTGGCTCAGTTTTGCGTATTTATTGGTTCATGTGTATTCTGTCACTTGTGCAAAACCTCCGTTATTTTGGACAACCTATCCTTATTGGAACGAAGTTCCTTATCGCGCGTTGTGAAAGGGGGCTAGACGGAAAAAATTCTTACGAAAAGTTGTCACGACACTTTTTGCTATTTTACTTATGTTAGGGCCAAAGAATCTCAACAACGTGATTCAGAAAGTTGTACAGCGCCATCTAGTTTCATATTGCTGAATCACACTGCTGAGTGCGTTAAACAATACTTAAATCGAAAGGAACTTCGTTCCATCCGGGTGTCCCTTGACACCTTTTAATTATAATATTACGAGTACATAATTTAAGATGTTAATTTATGAAATTATTAGTAGGTAGGTAGGTACGTTAATTTATGAAAAAATCCAATTTCACGAAGTAACTCATTTCAAACTCTTTCTAATTCCACGTAAAGGCATTATGCACGTATCCTCGTACAGTCACGTAGAATATTACCGCACGATACATCTCCGGCCTAATTCCGACGTTGCCGCGTTGTTCACCTGTTGTGTGCACCTGTATTGTTCATGCTATAATTTACTTAAACGCCCACATTCCCTTTGGAATTGAGACGAGAATCGCTTGCACTTGTCGTGTATAGAAAACTTCTGTTAACTGAAAGGCGGTACCATTTGAATCGTTCTGTTTAAAGTGGCATCTGTTGTTTTTATTGTTTGATATGATACGTTGTGTGGGGACGTAACAAACACGAGAAAAGTCTGTATGGTTTATGATTCCTTTATAATACGTTTTTTGTTTACTTTAGGTACTGATATGTACAGTCGGCAAAAGAAATAGATAGGGCATGAAACAAAAACGTTCGGTAATGTTTAATAATATAGAATGTTTGTGTTATTGTCAGTTTTAATTCATACTTTGCCTATATAGGCAACATTTTACATTGATTACAACGTAAATACACAGAGATAAACAATCATTGGATTGATATATAATCTAGCACTCAGCCCGGCGGCTTGTGTCGATCCTAAGTAATCAACAAAGTAACAAATTGTGCAGTCGGTAGTTGGATGCAGTCCCGGATTTGTCAATAGGCCGTATAGGCCGCGGCCTAGGGGCGGCAGAGTTCTAGGGGCGGCAGATTTCAGAAGATGATAATTATAGATGATTTTGCTATTAAAAAGTGCCGTAAAAACTTCTGGACATGAGAAGCATTAGGTCGGATGTGTAAAATGCTAACTTTTCAGGAGAGCAAAAACAAAATTGACAAACATTTTTTCTTCAGCATTATTGAACTATAAGTATTTCAGTCAGTATTCTTTTTTTAATATTTTGTAGGCAATAGTACCTTTTAATTTTTATTACAAGTATCACCCTAACTGTTAAAATGAGTTTAATACAATTTTTAATCTATAAAATTTTTGTACATCAGACTTTATGCCTGAAATATATTCATACAAAACATTACTATTACAACAATAAAATCCTATATTAAGAACAGACTTTATGCCTTTGTAGCGATAAGCAACATTTTTTCAAGCATAATACTATATTTGAAGATACGTACTACAATTTGAAGTAAACTTTACAGGCATAAATGCATATCTGCTGATGCTACCAGCGTATTAGGCCAAACATTTTTGATTCATAATAGCTTAAGTTGAAATACGGATCATAAAACTATTAATAATTTGGTGCATAAAGATTTAAGTAAATATAAATGCTTATGGCTCTCGGGTATTTGAAAAAGTCTGTATAACCGACATTATGCATGAGTGTATCTTTACAACGGTAAGAGATAGAGATACCACGGTCAGATCGTTGGAAAGAGAAACAAAAACTTAATATCGGTATACTAAAAAGTCATTTTCGTCGTATGTGCACATCCGACCTAATGATTCTCATGTCCAGACTTGTAATTCTTGTTTTTTTTACGCACTTTCTTAGTGACTCATTCAGTGCCTTCCTTATTATGCATGGAAAATTATTATTTTAGAAAGGTACATGGGGCGGCAAAAATAAATTGGCCTACACTGATAAAAAATATAAATCTGGCACTGGTTGGATGGGTGACCGCAAGTGACAAATTTTCAAAAGCGTTTCTGTGCTTCGGAGGACACGTATAGACGTCATGGCGGCGAGGACTTGGCAGCAAGGTTAAAGGTTTTCTTCTTAATTCAAATGCCGGCTATATTGTGGGGCGTTTAAAAAGTTCTGTAAAAATACGATACAAATAAGAAGACTCTTTCGCAAAATTTCATCCCAAGTTGTTTTTATTTGTTGGGGTTGCATGTTCGTTTTGGAAGCTAGCAATTTCTAGCTAGCAATATTTGTATTTTGATCTGATGTAGACAAAATTTCATGAAACTGAGCGTATGCATAATTAATATTATGTTCTCCAAGACTTTGAATAATTTATACATTTGATTTAATATTCGTGTAATGAAATATTACTGGAATTGAAAAGCGATGGTTTAAACAATGAACAATTACTGAACAAATAATGATAATAAACAAAGTCAAATATTATATTTTCTTCCTTACATTATGCTAACCAGCTTGTAAGTAGTGGTTACTGCAACCCATGGAAGGTATTACCCCATGCCCCCCCCCGTGAACTGTGTTTCGACTACTTAACAATTTTATACACTCATGGCCCTGCATAATTTCTCTAAGTCCCGGGTGGTGTACCTGATATTTATGCAACACAAATAAGACATCAAAACACCAGCCTTTCTTGGCTTTATAACCAACTTCAAAATGTGGAGGAGGAGTTCGGTTGCATTTTTTATGATTTTCACCTCAAAACTCTGTCATTTATGAACTGATTTTGAAAATTAGTTTTTCATTTGAAAGATTGGTCCCATATTTATCAGAACTTAGTTAATTAAATTCATGAGGAATTGAGCAAACTTATTTATATTGTTATAGTTTTATTGAAGACTTTTTTCTTTAACGTCGATTTTTTGGTAAAATTTTAATTATCTGTCACATAAATGTTTTTTTAGGAATCGAACTGACATCACTAGCCTAGAATATTTTAAACTTGGGTTAAGTTTCGTGGACTGATCACATTTTACTATAATGGTCGTAGCGCCCATATCAATGGTCATAGCACACATATCAACTCGTAAACGGAACGTAAACGTATCAACTCTTGCATGTCAGTATTCTTTGTATGAAACTCCCTACTGTAAAGCACACTTATCGGATTCGTAACGTAATCGCCTCGCCTCGAGACAAGCTCACGAACCGCGGTACGGTGCGTGGACGACTTGCCGTACCCGCGCTTACGTCTCACCGTACGCAATCCGTCGACTTTCCGTTTCCTCGTGCACGCCCCGCGCCGCGGCTACCGCTGCGTCGCTCGGCGAACTGCTGTCATTCATTCCGTCAACCAGCGGCCGGCGAGCCGTAAGCGCGGCGTCGCCTAGCCGTAAGCGCGGCGTCGCCTAGCCGTAGCCGAGCTTACGTTAGGTTGACGGCGAGGCGATCCGGTGCCGATCCCTTTCCGAGTTGATATGTGCGCTACGACCATAATACCACCCGCATTACAGTATAAATTACGATATTTATTTTTTGTCACAAATTCTGTGTACAAAATGAATGATGATTTTGTGTACAAAATGAATATCGTGAGTACCCTATTACAGTAAAATGTATCCGTAGCTTAGTAGTAGTCCCCTACGTACATCTATTTCAAATCAGTCTCAAAAAACCAAAATAATCACAGCACCGACATTCGGATTCCAGCTAGATAGCGTCCTGCAATATTGTACGTGACGGGAACACGTGCTGAGTTTATATGTATATTTTACAATGTTTGAGCGAAACTATTTCAGGTATCCTGTACATTGACAGCTTACCACATTATTTATATACTTTGTGGATAGCCAAGCATTAAACGATATATGAATCTTGGTTATCTTGGTTTATTACGCGGTTAGTGTTCGAATCTTGCTAGTGTTAATAGGTCAATCACTGACGTATTTAATTGTTTATTTATTTAATAGTTTATGCAAACAAAGATTAATTATTAGTAAAGTTAGAACAAAGGTCCTGCTTGTTCCTTATAAAACTTCTTCCAGCATACCTGAGTGGAGAGGGGTTGGTCCGCATGCCTAAAATGTTAGAAAGACCGTGCACAAAATGCAGTAGTTACAATAGAAAGTGTACAGATTTTATAAAAATACATACATGCCAAAACGAGCATAGTAAATATATTATATATTAGACGTTGCTTCAACTTATTAATGGCCCACGACTGGGCATGGGTCTCTCCTCTTAATACTCCACCACGCTGTTCGAGCGCTGAACTGGTTGAGATATTGTGATACGATTAATAATCCTACTGCAAATCCTATATTGC
The DNA here is from genome assembly GCA_963932265.1 of Thymelicus lineola. Taxonomy (NCBI): domain Eukaryota; kingdom Metazoa; phylum Arthropoda; class Insecta; order Lepidoptera; family Hesperiidae; genus Thymelicus; species Thymelicus lineola. The sequence continues at coordinate 1,468,269 of OZ010699.1, read as the reverse complement.
AAATGTAAAAGCTTGTGAAGATGTTTGGGTTTTTATCACGCGCTAAGCGTTTATTTATTTATTTAAAATTAGGACACCCAACACAGATAACACCATTACAATACTATGAATAAATAATTGTACGGAATAAGATGAAACTTGGCATATAAATAGAACATATCCAGACTTAAAATATAGGTTTAGGTTTAGAAAACTGATAATACTCAGGTTATCGGATAGGTACTATTATACAATTGCTATAATTATAGTCTAAGCCCAGCAACTTGGATGGACCTGACGTCAGCAACGTCACACCTCGGCTGTTTAGCTCAGTCAGAGCAATAGAGGTATGTTTTAAATACAAGGATGGATAAAGCTTATTAAAACTCATCTTTTCACCTTGTACCTGGTGATAAAAACTTTAATGTTAATCAACAGCATAGTTTCAGTCTTTTACTACACTTGCAATGCAATTAATTTATTATTCCAATATAACTCATTAAAAATTAACAAATACATTTATTATCATGCTCAACCTGATGTGAAATTATTTACAGCCCAACGCCTGATAAAATATATTAGCAACAGATATGCAATTCACAAAGCGACGTGAATTTTATGGCAGGGGAATTGGTTATACAAAATTTTAAAATTATTTTTAATAAATAACACTAGGTGAAAATAAAAAATGCGGGTTTGGAATTACGAAATAATAATGAGAATGTTTTATTTGGTGAAAATAATCACCTCAGAGAGATTTCATTACTCGCTTGGCAAGAGAAGAAGTAGCTATCAATGGGTAACTAGTGACAGTGACTTCCAATTCTTTATTAATAAATAATCCAGTTACCCATTATACTTATATATAATGCTTAAACGAGTATGTCCTTCAGGATACTTAATAACATTAATTAGGAATGTAATTAGTGAATTATTAATTATAAATAGAAAAAGAAGGGACATAAAGGCTGATGCATGAATGGATATAACATCCAAGAATAGGTAAGCACCAATCACAAATTGCAACAGCTAGCAATTGTTTTTTGACTTACCACAATTTTCGCAATTTTGCAACGCGATGAAGGCAAAAAAGTAACTACGGGAGACCCCGTATTTTGTTAAACATGGGTCCAAGTCTTATTAGTTACATAAACATATCTAGTTTACCTGGCACATTAACATGTGTCCCGGTCCCCCACCCCTTGTCTGTTGGGTCACTAGGTCACCAATTAAGCTACTGTGAGGAGAAACTAATTAATTATTGAATATTAACGATTAATTTCATATTAATCGCGTCATAGTGACAACTGTAGGTAACTCTATTCAAGGGTTTGAGTTACTCACGTCCATTGAAAACGATGACCATTTTTTTACGTCTGCTTGTTTATAGGATATTTACATAAAAAAAAAACGAGTAAAAACTGTCCCATTAATAGGATCTTCTCTCAGAATGAAAGGAATTAGTAATAGATAAATTTCATACAGCTTAAAGCATTACAGCTTTACTGTAGATCAAGTTTCCCCGTGATGATTTCCTTCACCTGCACACCTAAATTCAAGTGTACGTTACTAGGTCATCTTTTTATTTAATTCTGAAATAGTTTCGAGTTATCAAACATTGTGTAAAAAAGTGATAACTAATTAACTTGTAATACGCATATAATAATTGAAAGTGCGGTGAGTGCTAGGATTTGAAATCTGTCCCCTGCGTTTGGGAGACTAATGTTCTAACCGCTAGGCTAACACTACTTACAAGTTACAAGTTAATTATTATTTGCTTCGGTGAAGGAAAACATACCATACGTGGTAGAATGTATTGGTCTTTTATACAATAACACCTTTGTAAAACTACATTCTGGCAATAAATGAATTATGAATTATGAATCGTAAGGAAACCTGCACGCACACCGGAGAGTTCTCCATAAAGTTCTCAAAAGTGTGTGAATTCTATCAATCCGCACTTGGCCAGCGTGGTAGACTATGGCCTGTGTACCCCTCACATTGTGTGGGGAGACCCCGAGCCCAGGACTGGAATAATTATTATGGGCTGTAACTATGCTTTGCTTTGTGTAAAAAAGATAAAACAGGGTCAGTGTTGGAATGAAGAATTCTCGAGTATATTATTAAGCTAGGGCGACTACATTAGAAGTTATGAATGAATAATTGTAAAAAAAAATTAAGTATTTTAACTTACAGTACATTCGTAGACATCTCTAGTTCAATAAATTGTATTTTTTGCAGTTGCTTTCCTAGTAGATTAATATCTTAAAATTAGCCCAGTATTATCAACAGCAGGAAACCAGATTTAACTAAGACTGAGAATTAATTAAGAGAACCGAATTAGGGATAAGACGATTGTCGACAAATAGGGTCACTTACCCTCATAATACTGTTATACCTGGCTTATATTAAATTACAGGCACATATGCCTAAGTTACAAATCCCAGAGTTCTGTACCTTTGAAGTTTGGATGAGTGCTTTGAATAAATAAGGCTTCTAGACTATTTACAAGTTTGATATGAAGAAATTTTGTAGTTCTGTATCAATAGCTATGAATGTGCCAGTTAATCCATACTAGAGTAGCATGGTGGGACGACCTAGACTAGTATATTTATCTATAGTACCTATAAATATAAATGAACGTTGCTAAGCGCATAACTCGAGAATGGCTCGACCAATTCGGATATTTTTTTTGTGTATATCCCTTACAGTCCACGGAAGGTTTTTACAATATTAAAAAATTAAAATAATAAAAAAAAAGTTTGCAACTGTTAGAAAATTATTCCCATTGGGATCAATCCTTAAATGATGCTGTAATTTCTTCAAAACCTAAGCAAATACGAACAATTTTTGAACATTACAATTTGGCGCATTTTTTCTTTTCCCATTCATGAAAGATACCCCACTGTAGTTCATTTAGCAGTCCACTTAGAAAATGGCCAAAGAGTATAGGTACTTAGGTGAAACGAAGTTCGCCGGGTCAGCTAGTTTACTTAGAAATATTAATATATTATGGTTAACGAATTATTGCCAATAGCCATAAAAACGTGTGTAATTTGGCTTTGAAAAATAAATTCATGAGGTACTCACTAAATGTTATATTTTATGCAACACTTACTTATAATAACAGTATTAGTAATCGTATTTTAAATATAAATTAAAATTGTATATCAGCATTCTTCGTTGCAATACGTCCTTTCGTGTATGTATACGATGAACTCTATGTATACGATGACTTTACATAAACATTATGCAACTCAATTTGAGTCAAGATGCTTCACGGCGTAATATTGCTGACACCAACTTGTCCCATAAAGTAGTAGGCAGTATTCAATATAGTGCGGCCTCTAGTGAGAGTAAATGAATGAAGAAGCACCGCTTTTTGGTTGTCAGGTTCTCCAATCCCTTTAAGTCCAAAATCTCTCCTGTCTCACTGCACCCTAAGGTGCACCCTCTTGAACCATAAGTATATGGCAATAGGTCACTCCTGTTGAAGGTCATTGGCTCTATAACATCGGCCTGACTAGTCATGTCTACATTTAAAGTTGGCCAACTTTAAATTGACAACATTGTGTTTTGTTTCGGCATATCCTTCCTTCCTTTCCGTTCCTTTAGTCCGGGAAAGCAATGATGATTCAATTGAAGTCACTGACGTATGTGGGGACGGTGATTTGGTAGGCTATTTACATAAAATATTATTTAAAAAAACATCCGCAATATGGTACATTACAATCAGATCAGACATCCGTTTTGTTTGGTACTAGAAGAGTCGTCACATAATCTGTAAGTATCAACTATTGTTGACATTAAACTGTCATATTCTCTAGCTGAGCAAAGTGGAGTATCAACTTGTTGGATTTCAGATAATTTAGAAAAATCTACGGCATACGCCAACTTATCAGCGTTAAACACGACCATTGGAAGAAACCTGTGCCCCCACAATATGTCATGTTCTGTGAAACTCGATCTGGCTTGGACTGGCTGTCCAGTTGATTCAATAATTCCCTCGAATACAACCAATATTTCTATTTTACTGCACAACAAATCCGCTGCTGAGATTCCGTACAAAGGACTGCCTTGTTTTATTAAATGTACAACTGTCACAGGCCATAGAAAGAATGTGGATTCACATTCATCTATTTCTAACTTCAGTTCTATCTGTCTCGCTTCGTCTAAGTAATCGCTGTCTGAATTGTACCTTATGATAAACGCTTGTAGCTCAATGTTCAGTATTCTAGATGTCCTTATATCTCCAACACGAAATATCAAGCAATATGTTTCATTTCTTAAACTAAGGGCTGCACATTTACTGAAAAGTATTGTCTGAGTCCGGCTTCTTGGCCTGGTAAGCTTGACAAATAAAATACCTACCATGATGGATTGAAAAATAGAGCTAACCATGCATTGAACACACATAGCTATTATAGTCTGAGGGCATTCCAAAGTAATGGCCCGTTTCCCATACGCTACTGTTGTGTGAATCTCAATGCTGAAGAGAAACGTCGAAGTAAATCCGTAAGTATTACTTATGCAGGGTACGAAATCTGTCCCATTTGAGTCCAAGTTTTCTTCATCGAAATCTTCATGTGAGTAAGAGATCCCCCAGTAGATGAGTCCAAAGAACAACCAGTTTAAAATAAATGCCAACACAAAGTTGATGATAGTCCAGCGCCATCTTGCCTCGACGAGAGCGACGAAGTAATTTGCGATCTTAAATCCTTGGTTTATATTGGTTTGTATGTTGATGTCTCCAGTTTTGGAGACGATTCTTAAAGATTTATGACGCGATGGTTTCTGACACTGGTCTGCTGAAAATATATAAAATTAAAAATTAAATTATATGCATATTACATTATAATTATGATAAAGTAGGTACTGTTAAATAATAAGTATATTGATAACTTTCTTAAAAGCAATCAATTTCCCTTAAAATTTACGAGATATATGACTTCTTCTCATATGAATTTTATTATTATTAAGTTGGAAAATTTGGAAAAAAAACTTGGAAAATTCACCCTGAATACTTTTAATTACTGTAGTGCATGTTTCCGTCGTGGGAAGGAGGAAGGTGGCGCGCAAGTCTTAAAGCATATAACATCATACATATATGTATGTTAACCGCGGATTGTTGCAAAGTAGACTAATACCAACTTAATAACAATGGATTTCTGCAAAGTAACGCCTGATACTATCAATTTTATTATTGTTATTCTAATAACAATCTGTTAGAAAAAAATCTTTTACGTCATGAATTAATTTCTAAAATTGATATCATCTATTTATAACGCAGGTCGATTAGACTCTTCGTCTCTTTTTTGTCTTAGTCTTCATAATAATATTATCACAAGAAACTTACGATTCCTGGGGTAGTATGTACCAGTTTTCACTGGAAAAGAGTCAAAGTAATCATTATTCATATCTTCGAAATCCTTTTCTTCGGCGCCATATTCTGTCATAATCTGTGGGAAAAGGGATCTTTGTGAATGACAGGGTTTAAAATTCGAGACTTTATTATTTTAAAAGAATTTAAAATTGAAAATTTCACTGATATCTTTATTTATTTTTTTAATCTAGAGTATTTAATATATACACTTCTTTTAATATGTGTTTGCACCTATAATTGAGGTGACACTTAGCATAGGTAGTCAAATATTGTGTAAATAAATTGTAAGTCATAGTGTACACTTTGTTGGAGCAACTAATAAAAATAAATAAATAAATAAATAAATAAATAAATGTGGTGTTCATTTATATCAATTTGTATTAAATGTATATTTTCAGATTTAAGTAGTTTTGATTTTGTCGTAGAGTGAAGTGAGTTTTGATTTCACAGAGACTTTTTAGGGGTTTAAAAGCAATGAATCTGGAATACATCAAGTTAATGATATCGATGAGATATAATTAGGAGATATAAAATAGCAACGTTACTTTAAGGCTTCCCGCCCACGTCCGATAATCGGTGACCGATTTTCTGTAGGAGAAAAATATAACGTACTGATAGCAATGGTGCAACGCACACGTCCTACAAAAAGTCGGTCAGAAATAAAACTGACTCACCGACAGTCGGTACAAAAATCGGTCACCGATTATCGGTCGTGGGCGGGAAGCCTTAATGGACAGGTTTAAATTGCGGAAATAAAATTCGTTATCAGTGGAATCGTAACAATATTTTGACGCTAGAATTCCATTTATTTTTCGTCTTTGTCAATATCATATTTTTTTGGAGACATTGTTGATTCTTCGTTACTTAAGTATTGAGACAACTAAGTATTTGCAACGTTTTGGATACGGATGGCTGAGTGCCAGAAGAGGCATCCTGCTTGGCGGGCGACCGGTTCTGGATTTATCTCAGTTGAATCAATTATATGACAGATAAATAAAATATTTATTCTCAGGTCATTATTATTAGTGATAACTATTGTAGACGAGCCCTTGTTTTAAGAAATAAAGATTAGATTAAAGTATTAGACTATGTTCAGACATATGTTAAGGATGGAATAAGTTCAAATCCTTCGATAGCAAATGATAACCAGATTAGTGACCTTAAAATTTATCACAGTGTTTTATGAGACTGACTGTATTACTATTTTTTAAAACTTGAAATTTTTTGGAAGAAAGGATCTATTATTATTATGTTATTCAGGTAAACAAAGTCATAAACAAAGTCATACAAACAAAAGATTTATACAAAATGATATTAATTATGATAACAATGCGTCAGAATGTACATTAGCATGAGTATTTAGTATTTAATTGTTTGTGTGTTACGCTTTTGTGTTTGTATTTACAAACAAACTAATGAAAACTGCTTAGAACTAAATTTTATCAAGAACTGATTGAGGTCGCCAGGTTACCTGACACAGAAGGCCAATTGCGTGTACAATGAATTTCTCATTTGAAAATTAATTTAACCATAATGAAGAAAATAATACAGGAACATAAATGTTAATTGATTTAGAACCTATATGTTGTGGTGCAGTTGTAACATTGTAAGATTAATAGCCTTTTATACTCAAATGTAAAACAATAACAATATTGAGAATATATTTAATACAAAAGGCTTTATCTACGCTCTTGTCTTTTCTAGACAATCTTAAAAGATGTGGAGTATAGAACATAGTAACTAAGAAATTTAAATAACGTAATTGTAACTAGATTAATTTTTTTATTTTTTATTAATTTTTTTAGTGTGAAGCGTTAAAAAAAGTCTTTATGCATAATGCATGATTTTTTAAGGGATACAACATTTTTGAGGCCACTGACTTCTACTGGTGGTATAAGATGACGTCTCGATGGTACTTAACCACAGTGGTCTTTTTATGTAAAAACAAAACAAATAACATAGATTATTATATTTATTATTAATTAAAATACTGAAAATACCCACCTCTACCCCGACCATTCCTTTATTATGTCACATAAAGAGCGAAACTTCCATTAAGTTATTTTTGGGTAGTGACAAAAATATAAATACCTGACTGATTTGGTAACTTCAACGTATTTCACTCGTTGAATTAATTTAGGAATCGAAGCAAACTATCGGATGTTATCGTTAGATAGCGATAAACTATGTCGGAGGCACTCTCAGTGGAATAAAGCATAAGTCGTGTTACTTTGAATTTTAGTTATTAATATGATCGGAAAAGGGGCAAAAGTTGCATTTTTTAAAAATTTTTATCAATAATCTTGACGGTTTTGTGCAAGAAATCGTAATGTAAATTCCTTTGACTAACTACTTACTGATATTTAAACAGTTTTTTTGCTCTTCTGTAAAATTGCGATTTTCATCTTATGCCCTTTTTCCACTGAGTGTACGAAATATCCGATGCTTGGATAGGCCACTAGAGTAGCGTGGTGGAATAGCTCTAGGCATCTGTTATAAGTAACAACCATAGAATAAATTATCTGATAAAAAGTAAGAATTGTTTCTGATACGAGCACAAATTTAAAACAAAAGAATTCGATTTCGCAAAGCAAAGCGCCACTGAATTAGCAGTAGATTATAAGACAAGTACATTTTAACCGATTTTTATATGATAGATTCAAAATCAACATACCTTAAAAACGAGTGTTTCAAAATCATCGGATTTCGTAATAACAACGCAATAATAAGCAACACAGATTGTAAGCGTTTGCAATTTCCACTACAAGTGTTGAGAATAAAACGAGGTGATTAAATAATACCGTTGTCTTGAGATAACGGGAAATGTTTGCCATATGACGCAAATATTACTAAAATATAGTCTATAATTATAACTTCGTAAAGTAATTCATAAACAAAGAAAGGATAATTTAGATTTCCTTTTTAGGTTTTAGTGATTTGATGAATAAACGTGGGCGTTTTGGGTTCATTCAGTTCTTTTTATCACATCCAACTTTTATTAGTAGCCTGGACATATTATTTAATAACTTTAAAACTGTTAATGGACTTAGAAGAATCGGCATCGGGCATTAAAAAATCCTCTTTATTTTAGAAATTAATTACTGCAAACTGAAAAAGAAAGATCAAAATAGACCATCTTACCCATTCATTCCAGGAATACAACGTGTGCAAAAATACTAAGTGTTTCTCGTAATGCTCATAACTCGATTTTTATCAATCCTAAGCCGTCGACTGAGTTAACTCAAAACTGTAACAGTAACAGCAGACGCGAATTAGTTGAACGAGAGGCCTATAGTGGCAAAAATTTCTTGAGCATTTCCGTGCTTCTGAGGACACATAAAGTCGTCGGTCATGGTAGTTATTGCAAGATAACAGTCATGTCACGTCAGAGGCTTTTGGGCAGCATGAAAACTTCCGAGTATTCTTAAGGCCTCCTAAATAGAGAGAGAGAGAGAGCCTTGCTGAATAGTGGGACAAACCAAGTGTATGTTTACACGTGCGACAGCGATAAGAAAAAACCTCACGTTGGTGGGCGCAAATATATACGAAATTTAAATTACTCTTTGTTTTATACCAAATTCTGCTCTACCTGATTGCCAAATTTCATGTAAATTCGTTCAGTAGTTTTTGCGTAAGAGTAACTAACTCCACATCAACCAACCAACTCTCACATCTTTAATATTAGTAGGATAATAACATTAATTAATATTACATATACGGAACACTTCACCTAGCAAGTTCGATTCCAACTTGATCAGTTTATTAATTTACATTGTTGCTGGCATTATACAAACATTCGAAGAAAGTATTTGTGGAGGTTTCCAGCGTACTTGGCCAGGCTATAGCGCTGCTCCCGCACAAGTTTTGAGGAATTAACTTTTACTGTAGCTATATTACAGATAATTCTTTGTATTACTCAATCTTTGCTTGATCGCGTCTTATTTGAGTAATAGATTACAAAAAGTCAGCATAAACGATATTAAGTCATCGGGGTCACCGGCTGTGATGGGTGTACCGCAGGGCTCGATCTTGGGTCCGTTTCTTTTTCTGGTATACATTAACGATTTACCACATTATGTAAAGAACCAAGCGGATATTGTACTATTTGCTGATGATACATCACTAATATTTAAGTGTGAAAGGAATAAAGTAAATTTCGACGACGTAAATAGTGCTCTTTCGCATGTATCGCGTTGGTTCACTATCAATAATTTACTATTAAATGCAAAAAAAACGAAATGTATAGAGTTTGTGCTACCTAATGTTAAAAAAGTCAGCAAATCTCTTAAACTAAATAACGAAACATTGCATATGGAGGAATCGACGGTCTTTTTAGGGGTGACCTTAGATAGTAAACTTCAATGGGGCCCACATATAACAAATCTCGCGACAAAACTCGGTAGGGCTGCTTTTGCTGTTAGGAAAATAAGGCAGTATACAGACGTCGAAACTGCTAGGATAGTCTATTTTGCTTATTTCCACAGTGTTATGTCTTATGCCACCTTGCTGTGGGGCAAAGCAGCCAATATAAAACAAATTTTCATACTCCAGAAACGGGCAGTTAGGGCTATTTATAAACTTAGATCTCGGGAATCTTTGCGTGAAAAGTTCAAGGAAATAGGTATACTTACAGTAGCTTCCCAGTATATCTTTAACAATGTAGTTTTTATACGGAAGAATATAAACGCGTATAAACAGAATTTTGATATTAATAATCGCCATACGAAAAGAATGCATCAATTAGTTACGCCTTCGTTCCGCCTAAGTAAAGTGCAGCGATCTTTCATAGGGCTTGGTATACATTTTTATAATAAAATCCCAAAATTAATACGTGACTTGCCAATAGAAACTTTCAAAAAACGTGTAAAGACACAATTGTTAGGCAAGGGATATTATAGTGTAGACGAGTATTTAAATGACAAAGACGCATGGAAATGACCAGCTCTGCAACCAGTTCCGCTCAGAATAGTAAATACTTTTGTATTATTATCTTTTTTTGTAATATTTTTTAAAAGATGTGCTGAGGAGTTTCTTTAGGCTTTTCTTCTCCTCCACGATAAAGCACCTTCCGAAAAGCCAAAAAATGACGTGCATAAGTGTATCAGTGATACCTATATGAATAAAATATTTTGACTTTGACTTGACTTTGACTTTGACTTTGAGGGTGCCTTCTCATACTGAAACGCTTACATATATTTTCACTCCTGATTTTACGATCAATAATGTTAAATTAAAATTTAAGTAGTATAAATTAAAAAAAAAACCCCTTGCTGTCAAAAAACCTATTATGATATACTTTTTTGGAATTCTTATGGTGTACTGATTAATTTCGTCGGGGGATAAAAAGGAAGTTACAACTTATAATTTAAATTTAAAATTTTAAATGAAAATATTAGAAGAATTAAAATATTACAATTTAAAATTAATTCTAAATAATGATTATGCTGTCAAAACAATATTTTACTGAACTTTTGATAATCCTTCCATGATCAGTGATCACGTATATGATATTCTGTTATCCGCTTCTTTATATTTCTCTCGCTTTATCTCGCTTGGCGTTTATCCGTTAATAATGAGACAAATTCCTAATATTACAAGAATGTTATCTGTCATACCGCCAGGCATCAACTTTTAAGCTCTGGATTACTTTATCTATGAATCTTGACAGTTATTTTTTATTTAAAATTTACTGACAAGGCAATTTTGCACAATCAACGTAGTGATTAAGTACTCTGTGGCAATCTAAATGTAGGTTCAGGATATTTCTGATACTTTCATAGTATCTACTACTTATATTAGATGTTTATTTACGTACCTATTTACTTCAAATATTTACCTTAATACTTGAAATTGGTGAAGCCGCCGAGGCCGAGTGATTAGGCCTTATTAAGAGATGCGCTTCATTATTCAGTTATTAAAGAATTTTACCCCTTTCTTCTAACCTGCTCTTGCCTCACTTCAGAAAAGAGAGTTATTTTATTTATTTTATAAGTTCCATTCTAACCACTTATATTATGCCGACTATATGCATTTATTGACAAAAGCCACATAAAATCAGAAGCCGACAGTACCGATTCTTGTTATAGTTATTAATAGTTCAGTCTAGCTAGCAGTTGACCTCAAACTTCCTATTCTTCGATTGGCTACACTAACCTCTCTGTCAACTGTAGGAAAAGCTGTTGGTTTGAACCCCTTAACTCCTGTTTGAACGAATTTTGGTTCTTTGCTTACCATAAAATTGAGATCAATAAAATTAACCTTATTATTTACGTCCTCATGCGTTTATCCGTTTATGTTACCCTTACTTTAGTTTTGTGATAAGATACGAGTAACACCTAATATTTGCACAGCCCTTCCATTTTTAAGGTTCCTTAGCGAAATTACGAAACATGGAATTATTTTTTTATGGAAATATCCGACATACGAGCTGATGATCCATCATCGCCCATGGTCATCAGTGATACCAAAGGCGTCACTAATGCGTTGTCGGCCAAGAAAGAGAGAAGGAAAAGAAAGCAAGAACTGACTTTCACATTCCCAGCCGGAACACGGCGAGGTGGACCCCAGGAGAAGTGATAACAGTAATAATGGTATTACTGAACTATTAAAATGAATATTATTAACATACCTAGTCTCTCCGTAGGGCCCTAACATCAGCGGGCCGGATTTAGTTGCCTCTTACTACACCCATCGTGCGTGGCATTGGGGTTAGCTTACTATGCCACTCCAATAGGTACGGCTTATAATTTCAATCTGGCCATTTGCATATTCAACTTGAATGTTTTGTATTGGGATGTGTAATAATTACGCTTTCAAATGTAATTTTAGAACATTGTCTTCAACACTTTCAAAAATAGTCTTTTTTCCAAACTAATAAAGTGCAAAATACAAAATAGCTCTTCAGTCTCGTCGGCTGGAAGAAATTTCATAAGAAATAAGCAGTTCATTTGTTCCATCCTAACTTGATGTTTATCTGTAGTGTTTCTATGTGTGCATAAATAATTAAATAAATAAATAACATCCATGGATTCCGAAACCTTTCATTCTATGCATTACCTAATACTTAATCGCTCTTTCTTTTATCCTTATCCCTTTTCCCTTTCCTAATGTATTCAAATATGGACGAGATATTTCCAGAAAATACCGAATTAATCTGTGTTTCAAATTTCAGATTGTTTGTTGATGTAATATTGGTTGGAAAATTTTTGGTATTACCTAAGTAATTTTATGTATACCATACGTAAAAAGCAACGATAATAATTCATCGATTTGATGGAAGTAAAAGGCATTTAAGAATGAGATGAAACAGACGAGACCCATTTTTTAAAAAGTAAACTCTTGTTTGGTTTTTTTCAATCAGCCCTGTAAAATTTAAATGGGTCTCGACCTATGCTACAGAGCGTCCCGATGAAATATATATATACGAGTACATACATACATACATACATAACCCTTCTGGTAAGTCGGGTAAAAATAAATAGTCTTTATTTTGATAATGAGGGTCTCAGTGATTATCTAGTTTATACTGGGATAATCGGAAAAAATCCATCTAAGATTGATACAGGCTCCAATGTGTTCAAGTGAAAATTTTTTTCACGCTGAATATTTTATATTTTCATCTCTAGAATGGCCATGAAGTATATCATATAAATAAATGAATACATTAAATATATTCAAAAGTTATATATATTCTTTATTGTTATTGTTATTATATAACTTTAACATTTGACCACTCAACAGTTCACTCTTCCACTAGTAGCGCTTGTAAGCAACAAAATGTGAAAATGTCTATGATTGCTAATTAGACGGTAAGTTCTCTATCTACCTATATATTATGGGCGAAACCGATTATACCCTGTCCACAAATCTTAGAGACTAAATTGACGTTTCATGGGTGACCAGTTTCGGGCGCAAATTAAATAGTGATGACCATAAACCGAAAAGTAAATCGGAAAAATGTTCGCCGCTTTTACGGTATGTTAAATATTTGTATTAAAGAGTCCCTAAAACTGGTATAAAAATAAGTTTAAGCAACCATATCATATATAATGATATCCATAATATATTTATCGTAATTAACTGAACTTAGAAGTTATTTTACTTATAAGAAAGAATATTTGGTTATGGCTACATTCGGTATACAGCTAATTTTATACTATATAGCCAAGTACTAAATATATAGGTAGATATGACAAATAGGCGATTTTCTCTCTCTCATCAGTGGGATTGAATAAATTTAATTTAAACGATGAAGTATTTAGTAATAACTTAAACACATCAAGAATATTTATAACATAACTTTATTCAGAATCAGACCTAGTGCTATCACTGTAAAATGTATCAACTGATTCACTACCAACTTCTATTAAAAACTATTTTAATATATAAAAATTGAGATATACGAAATATCTCATCGACTATATGCCCCAGGCAATAAGTTTTAAGTGAAAATAAGTTTTATCATCTTATCAATGATAATATTGTTACTAACTGAATGTTTTTTTTTATTTAGTTCAAACTTCTCATTATTCTTATGACATGGTTTATGATTCAAAAAACCGGAAAAGTAAATCGCACAAATTTAGCTGGTAACATTATTTCGAACTTTGACATTAGCGGTTGTCATTTTAGTCTCTAAGATTTGTGGACAGGGTATAATCCAAACCATCAAGATTAAATAATAAGTTCCATTTATTAATTATAATTATGTATGTAACTTTGCAATCGAAAAAAAAACTGGATTTTACCACAGCTACAGATAGATGTGGATTTCACATTTCCTTTTCGCTATAGTCGGAGAAAATTAGGACGCAATTCATACTTCGGTCACGGAAAAACAACAATGAAACCACTCAGCTTCCATTGCTAATTATATTCTAAAATATATACAGAGGTATACCTACATAGCATCAAAATAAACAAGGCTTCCGTGAAATAAGATGTCGAAATTTCCTTTTCGCGAGGGGAAGAAAATCAATTATTGTGTTAGCCACCTTGTTTTCATCCCCTAAGTGGCTAGACAAAACAAGCCCCCTAGCTATCATCGTACCATCCACCCTCGGCATCCGATAATTCATTACAACATTAGATATCGTACATAAGAAATTGGAAAACATCAATGTCTGTTTAAAGAGCAAAACGACGTAACTCTATTTTCAAAGAATGATTAAGGTAATAAAATATCATTATAGATAACATTCGGATTTAGCTTGTAAAATATTATTTATTTTTAATTGGGTAACACTAGATATTTGCACTGGAGTTGAAATTTGACTATATTTCAGTTTATCAAAGGCATTCACAATGACACATACTTCAATAAATGTACCTATCTGTAACACATGTATACGTTCTTCACTTATTCTTTGGTATTGTGTGATATATGTGTCAGGTCCTGCATACCTCTCTCGCTGTGTGTACATACCAAACTACTTCCAACAAGACAAAATAAGTTATTGCGTCATCTGGAGTTTAGCAGTATAGCCATAGCAAAGCAAAGCAAAGCAACAACCCATAATTGTCTCACTGCTTTGCTCGGGGTCTCCTCTCACAATGTGAGGGGTACAGGCCATAGTCTACCACGCTGGCCAAGTGCGGATTGGTAGACTTCACACACCTTTGAGAGCATTATGGAGAACTCTCAGGTGTGCAGGTTTCCTCACAATTTTTTCCTTCACCGAAGCAAGTCATAGCAAAATAGTTAAAATCATAATTCAATAAATATTGAGTTGCATCATTTTCACTACAGGGTCTGGCACTCACTAACAAGTTGACAGCTGCCCCGCTGAGATGTTTGTCTATCTATTAGAGGATGGCGATGATATAAGTAAAATATTGAAAGTTTCCGTACATATAACTGACGAGTAACCGCCCTCGCTTTGCTTCGGTTTTCTTTATTTTTTACACCTTGGGTTACATTATTGGAGTTTTATTAAGGATCCCTAATTTTTTGAAAATGTAATATAGCCTATGTTACTCGGGGATAGTGTAGCTTTCGAACAGTGTAAGAATTTTTCAAATCGGTTCAATAGTTTCGGAGCCTATTCAATGCAAACAATCAAATCTTTCCTCTTTATTATTAGTGTATAGACTACCCGTGTGACGTAATGGTTACCATGCCGGATAGTTGCAATTTTAGATTCTCAGCGAGGCGAAAATTTAAATGAAGAGTTTGAATTTCTATTCTTGGTCTGGGTGTGTCTTGTCTTTGTGTGTTGACCATAGTACCCCCAACATAGTACTGGGGCTATGAGTGTGTACCATTATAAAAACTATATTTATAAGTTTCATGTACTGAATCGAAAAAGTTTGTTACAAAGAAGTATTTTAACATCGTATTCTTTATATATTACACAATGGCGCTCTTTAAGTATATTGTGGCCCTTGATTAATTGGTGAACGCATTTGAGGGTAGAAACAAAGCTCTGAATGAAAGCTTTTAGCAATGATTAAGTAGATAGCTACTGTTATGTTTGTTTATTATTCCTGTATTATGAAACTTATCTCTGTTGGGGTTTAAATAGTGTCAGTCTATATGTATTTTGGTGTTACGTATTAATGAAGTCTGCAGCGTCGACAATAATCATAAAATAATATTTGGATTCAATAATAATTGGACCTGTAATAATTTGTACTCTGCTAAAAACCAAAAAAATTAAAACTTCCTGGGGATTTTGTTAACTTGTAAGGTAAAAGTTTGTTTGTATGGACGTCTCATTCACGCAAAAAGTACTGAACGGATTTTGTGTTTAGCACGTATGAATTCTAGATCATGGTGATCTAGAATAGGATACAGGGTACCTACTATCTGGGGAAACGCAGACAGGAACATAGATAGAACCTTAGTGACTCAATCAAGAGAAACTGTTATAAAAACCCGCTAAGAAAAGAAAGTCATCTTAGTTAAAGTAAATACAAGTGTATATAATGGGATCCCGATAGCTATTCATGCTACAAGAATGTCCGCTAATGCCATGACGATAAAACAAAAAGATTTTGCATAAAACTGGAAACAGCTGTACCTACATTAAATATTCCCTGCGGAAATATAATTTCATTACTTTCCAATGTTCCAATACTCAATCCGAACATTAGAAAGCTTTTACAGATATCGAAAAAATTAAATTTCTATCGGAGATAATAGAATACAGAGAACGCTTGTAATACTGAATATATTGATGAGTTCGGGAATATAGTTGAAGTAAAGGTACTTTTGAAGTAATGGACAGATAAAAAGACCCCTAACGGAATGAACGTTTCCTATGGAAATTACCATTACCAGAAGATTCACCAATACATCGCCAGTTTTAAAGAAGAGCATGGTACTTACTTTTACTCAATTTTAGTAGAAGACTGGAAATTAGCAGTACCAGAAGATTCGCCAATACATCGCCAACTTTAAAGAAGAGCATGATACTTACTTTTACTTACTTTAAGATGGACTCCAGAATTCACACACGGCAAAACAAACGTACAAGTACGTACTACGTATACAAGTTATTCCAATAAAGTTAGTTACTGAGAATGAAAACGGTTTTGAAAGGTGATGCACGCAAGTTCCAATGTTATATTGATTTTTTTTTCTGTTGCCCGTAGCTTCGCACGCGGAAGTTATGCTTATCATATTTATACCCTATTTCACCCTTTTGGGGGTTGAATTTTGGAAAATTCTTTCTTAGTTGATCCCAGGCTAATAGGCTGAATATAAGCTTTTTATAGCGTTTATAACTATGTAAATACACGAAGATTTTAAATAAAGTGGATTAGAAAGAAGGATTTATCTGTAACCGCTTCTTTGTAATGGCAATATAAAAGACAGATCTAATATTGTTCCTCATCTCAGCTGAAAAAATATTTTCTAAGCTTATCTCTTTTTAAAGTAAATCTCAATGGTGCAGATAACTTTTTTATTAAAAAGGAAAATTTAAACGAAGCTGACAAATTCATTTCTCTGCGTTTGTTTTAATAATAAACAAACTTCGCCTCTCAACTCTAAATCCCCAACGTTTGATTAAAATTTCATAACAATTACATTAAAATGGTTTGTTGAGAAATACTTTGAATTGAATTTTTGATGCGGCCGCGAAGAATTTTTGGGGTCGTGAGAGAGGAACTTAAAGCCAATAAGGAAGTTTTGAAAATTGTAAAATAACAAAAATAAAAATGGGGCGAGGAAATTCTGATACAGCAAAGGAGGTGGCCAACATGTACCCCGGAAATGGTTAAAATACTCTTATTTGTACAAGGTTTTAGTCCCTTGAAAAGACATGTTTTCCATTTATTAAAACATAACTAGAATTTTAATTTTCCTCTGAACTCCGCCATTAGTAGTCATAATAAATTAAAAATAAAAATAAGTTGTATAATCTTCTACTTCCTCCATTGCTATTACTGGAGGTTGACAATTATTGGCTGACATAAATGCAAATGTCTGCTATATTGACCAGTAGAAACGTAGTGATTAAGTACTCTGTGATATTGACATTTGATTTTTGAGTTTGATTTCTGCAAAATAATAATTGTGTTTAATTTTTTGCCGTGAGATGCATTAATTGCGCGGTTGATATTGAGTGCATGGCGCGTCACTCAATATCTTCGCTAGCAAGAAACCTTCAATCCATATTGGTAGAATGGATCACTGCAGTACAGGTATGGCATTTTTCTTTACTATTAAGTAAGTAGCGCTTACAGCTAAGACTAGGTTCACGTGGCAATGTACAATATAACTATGTTTTTATTGCAATATTACTCATAGAATATCTCGCTATTTTTACAAAAAAAATCTCTCTTTCAAACACTTTTCCACAATTACTTATGTTTTGCAGAATGACAAACTACAAAAGCTAAAACTCTCCGTAAAAGGAGAATCTCAAGTTCTGAAGATTTTTATTGACAAAATTATCAAAGTAGATATTGTAAGCTTTAATGTAAGGTAAAATTAAAATGTGTACATTATATTTCACAAGTGGGGCAAATGCCTATACAGATGTTGGCCATATCCTTTGTAAGAAATTAAGTTAGATGTGGTTTTTCTTAAAAGAAACAGTTTTTTGTTTAATTTTAAACATTGGTAGGGATATAATAATTAAAATATAAATAAATAATTTGTAATCATATACAAAAGTGTTATTTTTACGTGTCTAATTCAGAACAATTAAGAATTTTCTATTCTACCATTTTATGGTTTAATTAAAATATATAATATACGTATATCCATAGCAGAGTATAGGTTTCTAGCACTAAGGGACTTTGCGCTATGCTGCAGGTGGACATGACGAAACTATAAGGGTTCCCTACTGACTGCGGAACCCTAAAAAGTGACCATAAGCACTAAGCGTCAGATTGTCCTTTCGTCTGTTACTTAAAGCATTCTCCATGTTTCTAATGAACTTGGAGTTATATAACACTTTCATTCCATCGTTAAGATTGGACTTGGTAAACCGAGGTACTGTACTGTTGCGAGTACAGGTACTGCTTCTGCCCCTCAGAATAGCAGACGTTGCTTGGACGTTGGTCAAAGTATGTAATTTCTTTTTATTTAAACTGTTGGAGCCCTAGTCACCCTAGTATACATGGTTAGACTCAAATCCGGCTGCTTGATCACGTCGTCTTTATCGGTTGTTCATTGTTACGGACCATAGCTAAACCTACCTGACATGGCGCTGGTGTCGCAAATCTACGGAAACGGAAGTAGAAAATTACGAAAAGTGAGGTATAGATAGCGCAGGCGGACTAGATGTAAGTGACTAGTACGTATGGAACCGGATGCCACTCTTATAATTAGGTCGAATAACGAAATAATACTGTTAAATGTTATATTATTGAGAATGAGAGGTTGGGCGATCGAGCAGATTTTCTGTCTCTATACATATTTAAGAAGGTAACTCTAAGGAAGGTAAGGTTTTTTTTTTCGTGGGTAGGCGTCAATAAGTGAACAGCTGTTTTCGAAATTTAAAGTGATATATTATTTAAATATATTTATACTCACATTTTTTGCATTAAAAGTGTTCCATATAAGTAATAAATTGTAGTTGTACTCAAGTACTTCAAGTTATGAGACTGGAATAGTCCTTAGTACACAAACTAGCACCAACCACAGCTTCAACAGCACTTTACAATCACTGAATTGTGTTTTGTTTTGTCACTTTATTCACTCACACTTCACGCCATGGCACTTGGATCTGATGTGGAGACCATCCAGAAGGAGTTGGAGTTATGCTGGACCGAGAAATTAGCAAGTTTTGAACAAAGGCTTACGGCTGCAACAACGTCAAGCAACCCAACACTTCAGCAGTTGCGTGAGGATTTCCTGGCCTTCAAAGACCTTGTTATCGGTAGGATCAACTCATTAGGAGAGCAGGTCCGCAATATCACCAAAGCCATTGACGTAATTGATATGCGAAGCCGGCAGAAGGTCCTCCTGTTCAACGGTATAACGGAATCAGCTGGTGATATGGAAGTAAGTGTGCTCAGAATCCTTCAGGAAAATATGGGCCTCTCGCATGTTACGGGCTCCTCAATCAAACGATGTCACCCCCTGGGTTCCAAGGATAACACCAGTAGCCGCTCAATCCTCGTTCATTTTTGTGATCACCGAACCAAAGCAGAAGTCTGGAGGTCGAAGGCCAAATTGAAAGGTACACCAGTATCAATATCGGAATTCCTCACTAAACCGCGGCAGCTAGCACACAAAAAGGCTCGTAAGCATTTTGGCATGAGAAATGTGTGGACTCTCGACGGCACAATCAATATCAAGCTTCCAGACGGTACTCGTATGAAGGTCTGCAGTGAAGAGGAGCTCATGCCGCTCATAGCAAAATATCCATCAATCGAGGCCTCCGGAAGTTCGAGTGGCACCAAAGGTATCTCCGACGATGTCAATCATCTCGGTACTCAACAGCAGGATGAACGGCGAAAAAAGGCCAATCCCGGTGTCCAGGCCGATGACTCGAAGAGATCCAGGCGGGCTGGGCCGAAGAAGTGAGGTTTTTCTGTCCCGTTACTCGTTTTTCTCTCCACATAGTGTTTTCTTGGTTCGTTTTACAATAGTTTTGTTCATACAACATAAAATCTAACACTCTTAAAAGACATTAAGTTCTATAACTGGCTTTATTTCGTTATAACCTTGTGAATGTCGTCCGGCCGACCGCAAATTGAACCGAGCTGTGAGTGAAGTGAAACACAGGTGATTGTTATATAACTTCAAGTGAGCAACAGTCCAATCGTTGTTATTATCTCGTTTCTAAGATGCTCAATGCATTATTGTTAATTAGTTATGCTCTCCCATCATATCACAATAAACTGTTTATTATTATTATTATTATAGCGATGTTGACTTTTTAATCTTCTTAAAATAATAAACTCGATTCCGTCTGAGAGCTAATCAATTATTGTATATTAACAGTTTTTATTCATAGATATGGTTTTAACATTATCACTTTTGGTTTTTAACAAATAGGTACGTTATTATTGTTAATAACTATATAAACTCCTTGATTTGGCTTAGGAATTTTTATCATTGTTTAGTGTTTGAATGTTTTGTTAAATTAGCATTAATGTATTGGTTTCATTGTATAACTTGAATTCACCTACCTATATTGTTAAGTCAGCTGTTGGGTTGGTGCTTTATATGAAAAGGCAACTGTAATTAATATAATAGTAGTGTTGTTTTTAATTTATACAAATTATTATTTGCATATAATATTTATAATACATATATTCATTTATTTATATAGTATATATCTTAACATTAGGTATCATATTTTTTGTAATGTCAGACGATGATTCTTTCTATTCTGCCAATGGTTCAGATATTTCCTTCGCGTCATGTGATGAGTCCCTTGTTGATAGTAATTACGCGTTAAAAGATCAGCTGGCGTCTGCTTTTCAGGGAACGGAAAAGTGTATGAATGTGTGTCACATCAACGCTCAGAGTATTCCTTGCCACTACGCAGAGCTTGAAAACGTATTTACCTGCGACCACATTCATGCAATTCTTATTTCAGAAAGCTGGCTGAAGCCATCACTACTATCATCTTCTTTCTCTTTACCGGGATTTGTACTGATCCGGAACGATCGGACTGGTAAGAGTGGTGGCGGTGTGGCCATTTACTTACGGGCGTCAATTCAATATAAAATTATATCAATGTCTCCGTCATTATACGCTGCAACATCGGAACATCTATTCCTGGAGCTCGATGTTAAAGGCATCAGGGTGTTACTTGGCGTTGTATATTGTCCTCCTTCCATTGATTATTTTAGTACATTTGAAAAGGTTCTTGATTCTGTCGGGTCTGAGTATGCACATTATCTAATTATGGGTGACTTGAATACCGATTTGCTTAAAAACTCTTTAAGAGCCCAAAAGCTTAAGGCCATTGTGGATTCAGTTAATCTATCAATTCTACCTTTATCCGCAACTCATCATAATGTTAACTCCGAATCCACCTGGATCGATCACATTTTCACATCCTCCCCTGATCGGATTCGATCCCACGGACAACTCCTGGCTCCCGGCTTCTCTCGTCACGATTTAATTTATGCTTCTTATAAACTCAAAGTCCCTAAATACAAACCCACAGTTTTACAATTACGGAATTTCAGGAGGATGGACTTGGAGAAGTTGAAGACGGATGCTTCTACAATTACTCTGGAGTCAGTAGCGGGGGCGTCTGCGGTTGATGATAAAGTTACTTCTCTCAACAATATTGTTCTCAATCTGTACGACGTCCACGCTCCTCTCCATAGGGTTGTATTAAGACGGCCACCGGCACCTTGGATGTCCAGAGGGGTAATTATGGCGATGAGAAGGCGGGATCGGGCTTTTCGGGTGTTTAAACGGAATCGGTCTGATGAAAACTGGTTGGCCTTTAAAACTGCCAGAAATCGATGCAATCAGATGGTACGTACAGCGAAACGCCGATATATCTATGATAACGTTTCATATTCTTCTCCTGCTGATGTTTGGAAATTCCTCAGATCCATTGGAGTTGGAAAGCCACAGAGTCACCGGCACGATCCCTCACTCTCTCTCGATGGGATTAATAAATATTTTGTCTCCTCCTCTTCATTGCTAGACCCTACAACTAAACAGCAAACCATTAATTTAATAGAGTCATTAACACCCTTATCCATCCCCTCCTTTAAATTTTTGCCTGTGAGCCAGAATGATGTACTGAAGACTGTTTCATCAATTAAATCACTGGCAGTTGGCTGTGACGAAATCGGTAGAACCATGATTTATCCAATTATTGACAACCTATTACCACTGATAACCAATGTCATTAATGGTTCCCTTGAAACTGGCGAATACCCCTCTTTATGGAAAAGGGCCTTTGTGCGTCCACTTCCCAAAATTCCCCAACCTTCCCTTCCCAATCATTATCGTCCTATTTCTATTCTCCCATTCCTTTCCAAAGTCCTGGAAGCCTGTGTTCATAAGCAAGTATCCACGTTCGTCTATAAACATAATCTACTGAGTCAATTTCAGTCTGGTTTTCGGCCGGGTCATAGCACCACCACATCACTAATCAAAGTTACCGATGATATCCGGACGGCCATGGATAACAGAAAGGTCACCTTGGTGGTGCTAATTGACTTTTCAAATGCTTTTAACACGGTCGACCACGACTTACTCCTCGCTATCCTCTCCCATCTCAAGTTTGACCCCATTGCCATTAAGTGGTTTTCCAGCTATCTTCGGGGGCGCCAGCAGGCTGTTCGTCTGGATCGGAAGTGCTCTGACTGGACCGATCTTCTAACTGGCGTTCCTCAAGGCGGATTACTTTCACCGTTATTATTTTCGTTGTTCATCAACTCTATCACCTCCAATATTACCTGTTCGTATCATCTCTATGCCGACGACTTGCAATTATACGTACAGTCCGATATAGATGAAATCAGTAGCGCCATCGAAATATTGAATCTGAATTTGGTGGCTGTACAAATGTGGTCGAAGCAGTACGGCGTGACGGTTAATCCCCTGAAGTGTCAGGCGATTGTGGTGGGAAGTCCAAGATTACTTTCTAGAATTGACACGGTTAATTTACCAGGCATATTTTACAACAAAGTTTTAATTCCGTGGTGCGATGCTGTAAAAAATCTTGGCCTTCTCATCGATAGTCGGATGACCTGGCTTACACATGTCACGGAAATAAGCCGTAAAGTAAATGCCTCTCTACAGTGTCTTTATAAACTAAAAAATTTTCTTCCCTTTAAAACTAAATTGCTGCTTGTATATAGTCTTGTCTTGCCTATTATAGATTATGCCGACGTCTGCTACCCAGACCTTACAGAAGTGCTTCTTGATAAACTAGATCGCCTACTCAATAACTGCATCCGATTTATCTTCAATCTACGAAAATATGATCATGTTTCCAGCTATCGCAGCCAGCTAAAATGGCTTACTATTCGACATAGGCGTAATTCTAGGATTCTTTTGGTTCTGTATTCAATTTTACATGATCCAACTTCTCCTTCATACCTCAAGGAAAATTTTCAGTTCATCTGCTCCACTAGTGACAGGGAACTACGTTCATCTCGAAATCTAATGTTTCATTTCCCACCACATAAAAGTGGTTTTTTCCACTATTCCTTTACATTTCAGGCTATACAGCTTTGGAACGCCCTGCCAAATGCCATCAGACAAGCTCCAACTAAATTGACGTTCAGGAGATTGCTTCGAGAACATTACCTTAAGTTATCTGCCACGGGTTAAGCATCAACGTACGTTTTATTTGTGTTGGCATTACATATTTATGTAAACGTATATTTGTAGGATATTATATATTTGTATATATTATATATATTTATATATATTATGTATTTATATTATTTGTATATATATATATATATATATATATATGAGTGTAATGGTATGTATTTATATATTTTATATTATGTCTATTTACAGTATTGGACGTAAGATATGTAATAAAAAATTAGAATTTTTTGACTGTTATGATCGACAGTTTGCGCCTATCTAAGATTTTCACCAGCACCCAGGGCTGACTGGTAGAGAATGCCATTAGGCATTAAGTTTTTGCCCTTGTATACCCTAGATTTAGGTGTTGCAAAAATAAATAAATAAATAAATAAAATAACTCAAAGACAGGACCCCGCTCTAATCTCGAGTTTAACGGCTCAAGTTAAGGAAGATTTTTCACATAAGTTAGAAATTGGAGCCATTAGCTGCAGGCTTCAATAAGTCAGGAAACCATTGAGCCGAAATGCTGCCTTAAATGTATTGGGTTTGAAGTTGTAAAGTCAAATCGTGTGACTATAGGTGAGTTGGGTTAGAGAGTGTTCAAATAAATTGTTAAATGATTGGAATGTATGCCCACACCCTTAAGCTATGTCCACGCCATTGCACTTCGGTTTAAAGAACTTTTTTTCTCATAGGATTTTTACATCACTTAAAATGAGAAACTTTTATGATAATCTTACGTCTTCACTTTACGTTAAATACGTTAAGAATAAAAGTGGTACGGATAATTGGTTTTTGAAAACAACACTAGTACAGCCATTGCTTCAAATAAAAAGCAAGCACACTTACACAAAATACTAAATATAATAAAATATTTTTCTGTTCACTTACAGACAACATTTTAATAACTCACTCTAGTCCTTGAAATACTATTTGCCAGTTTTTATCTTTCAAATAGCTAGTTAGCAAGAACACTTGTCTTCTAACATTTTAATTATTTCTTACTCTTAATTGCTTAAAAGTTTCGCAAAGTTGAAATTATCTTTGAAACAGTCAGAACACTTGTCTTTTTGTTCTACAATATTCCCTCTCTCAATACAAAAGTTATGCAAAATTATCATCTCGGCAAAGTTATTCCAGCTCCCGAAGATGACCAATGAGAACGTTGAGTGGACTCAAGAATTTCATTTGGCGTCTAAATTATTTCATCATCCAACGGACGCGGCGGACGATATTTGGGACATCACTCGTTCTGTAAGCATCTCATATCCGGGACCCACAGAGGAAAGAAAATGGAAAATGAAACGATGGAAACTGAAATATAACACAATGTAACAGCGCTTTCCTTTTACGAGTCCTTTATGCATATGCAGGTTGTGAAGGGAATTTATGGCGTGAAATAATGTCTTTTGAACAGAGGCGTGTGGCGTAATTAGTGGGGTATGAAAGTCAAAGCAGTTATAAGTCTATTGAGTCTCCCGCATGGGGATATCATATTTCGTTTAAACCTTAAACGATTTTTTACAAAACTGAGAATTATTTAATCATGTACTTAGCTAATATCTCAGTATAAACATAAATGTGAAGTAAAAAAAATACTTTTATTTCTTTCCGGTTAACATTACATTTTTAGTTATACACAGCGGGGGGCATCCTTTTAAGTAAATATACGAGTATATCTGTGTCAGGATGCCAATCAATGAGTAGTCAAGTCAAATGTAGAGCTTGAATTTCATGATCTGATGACTAAAATTTTAGGATTTTCCATTCAGAACTTGGTACCCTTTTATATCTCAATTCTTTTTTTTAAATTGGCTTCAATCTACATTTATGTTTTTGATGAAATATGATTACATTTTGTTTAGAAATTAGTAGTATTTATTGACAGGTAATAAATACCCATCTTTGTTTATTCAGGGAATGCTGGGATACGATTCTCTGGAAGTAAGAAGAGAGGTATTCTTGATGGAATATTTTTACAATTTAATCACGGGTAAAATTTCTAACCCTTCAGTGCTAAGTCTGATATCTCTGAACATACCAAAGTATAGCCACGTTCGTCCGCATACTCCGTTCACAGTCCGGGATTGCAGACTGATGTTGATGAGGGAGTCACCGCTTATTCGAGCATTGACTCTGTTTAATGGTGTACTAGTATGGGATCCTGCTCTAGATATATTTTTTTCAACGCCGGCTGTTTTTCGCAGAACTGTCAAGCAATATGTGGAGACATTGTAAACGCATTGGATTTTTTAAGATCTGTAATGTTTACAATAAAATTGTCTGCGTAGATAAATAAATAATTGTTAATTAATACCATCATTACAATTATTATTTCTCCATGGGGATCGTCTACCACACTTGAGCATGATTCAGCCGCCAAACGACTCGTCATGTTTCGGCTGGGGGCTTGAGAGCCAGTGTTCTTTATTTCTTTTTCTTCTCTCTTTCTTGGCCGGTAACGCATCAGTGATGCCTTTGGCTTAGCTGATGTCCATCGGCGACAATAGCCACTTACCATTAGGTGGATCGTCAGCTATTTATTTATAATAATGCCTGATGTAAATGACTAGCAATGTTTCGGGATCAAATACTTTGAGGACTTTGAGGCATAGGTTTATCAAAGCGAACTAGGGTACATTATACGGTTTTTTGTATTTTTTTTATATCATTAATAACTAAGTAAATTAATACAATAAATGAAAAATACTGTTTTAATAAAAAAAATGTTTTCACTTTAAAGTTATTTTGTTTTTAGGGTTCCGAAGTAAAATCGGAACCAAAGCGCCGAGACCCTTATTGCTAGAAAGCTGTAATTTGGCATGGATATAAATATTTATAAAGACTACAGAATCGCAGAACAAAATATTGAAAACATTTTTTTCAGGGTACTTCTCGTACAGAGAACGTGAGTATGAATGTATGTATGAATGTATGTATTTTTTATTCATCGTGTATCCTATAGTGTGATGTATCATTGAAAAGGCCTTCCAAAAATATTATGGGTCTTCTAAGACCAATTTTGGAATTTGAGGTCCGTTTGCAAAAAATCTATTTGGCTTTAAAGTACTAATTTTGGTTAGAGTCAAGTGTCCCCCCCTTTCCCTGTCGGCTAAACTGTTGGAGTTGGGCAAGAGAAAAAAATCTCAAAAATAGGTTATGTGATAAATTTACAAGGAAAACTATTAGGTACGGCTACATTAGCATAAATAGTTAATGAGTAATAGTCGATAAACTTGCTACTTCAGAACCCTATATTGTGCGAGGCCTGACACGCACTTGTCTAGTTTTCTTTATAATTCTTGGCTATTAATTCAACTTACAATAATATAAAATCGTTTAGATACACAATTTTTGGAAGTAAGTAAATTTTGATTCTTCAATTCATATTATTATTTTATTTGTATTATTTCATAATAATAAATAATATTATGGACGAATTTATGGAACAAGATACTGAAAAGCTGAGTTACTAAATTGTGTTACACAACATATCGATTTCAATTAATACTATTTAGTTAAAGTCGGTAGTTCATAATTAAGTTTACTTTTATATTTCTTGTACGTTTTATTTTACTCCACCATAGAATAACTGGTACAATCCAGTTTATACCGAAAATATTCAGAAATATTCTAGAAATTTCAGGAAATTTTGCGTTTCGTCCAGTTTAATTTCGTCCGACAGCCACAGCACGTAGTATAATTTTATCTAGACAAAAACATTTCTGTTTTATTCGTTAAGTTGTTTTCGTGTAGTCATATTATTATGTTTGTTGTTTTAAGTTTATTGGTTTAATTTTTCAGGAAAGAATTCAGGATTTAATTATTATACCTATAATGTCATCCACCAATTCGTACTATATAGCATAGTGGAGTATACTCTAGAGAATGACAACCATTGCACTACGGGTCACACGGCCAATTATTACGGTAACATGACATCTATACTAATATATAAAGAGGAAAGATTTGATTGTTTGCATTGAATAGCCTCCGAAACTACTGAACCGATTTGAAAAATTCTTACACTGTTGGAAAGCTACACTATCCCCGAGTAACATAGGCTATATTATATTTTCAAAAAAAATTAGAGATCGTTAATAAAACTCCAATAATGTAACCCAAGGTGTAAAAAATAAAGAAAACCGAAGCAAAGCGAGGGCGGTTACTCGTATAATATATAATAATAATAATAATAAAAAAGTCCACATAAGCACTTTATTAATGTTCTCAAAGGGGCTTCTGCGTGTTGGACCTGTGTCCCCACGCAAGCCTTACATCTTACATCTTGGACCCGAGATACAAATTGAGATACATAATAATAATAATCTATACATATTAATAAAATTGAAGAGTTTGTCTGTGATTTCGAGATAAATGATTTTTTCAAGCTGCAAATCGTTACTTGCACGATACCAACACCGAAAAATGAGTTTTTAAAATTTTTGTCTGTCTGTCTGTTTGTTTGTCTCCGCTAATCTCCGAAACCACTGAACGAATTGTAACAACACTTTTACTAGGATATTGCAAAGTGTTCAACTTAACAACTAAGCAATTGTTTAGGGTTCCATACTAAAGGGTTCCTTAGGGATAGTTTGTATGGAAAAATAAAAAAATTTCAGCCGATTTGTTTTAAACTTTTAAAAACGTATTCTCCGTACAAAAAGAGTTATACATGCATTTCTTAGATTTTACTTATATTGCATGGAAAGGCCATAAAATGCATTTAAAGGTTATTTTTTTCATTAATTAAAATCCCTATTACTGAGTGGATATCTATTTTTGTATTTTGTTTTTAAGAGCATATTGTTTGCGTATCTATGAACTCCAATATAATTTCAGCATTTTATAAATTTCATCTGGGAAGTGGTAGAAAAACGCAAATTAAGTCTGTATGAGTAACCGATATCCAATAAATAATCGATTACTATCTTGGCAACTAGATGGCTCTGTATGTGTTGATTCACGCCAACGCCTTTAATACATACACCTTTAATATATAATATAATTAGTATGTCTGTCTGTGATTTCGAAATAACAGCATTTTTCATGTTATAAATCGTTACTAGCACGATATCAAAACCGAAAAATCAGTTTTTAATTTTTGTTTGTCTGTTTGTTTGTCTTCATTAATCTCTGAAGCTACTGAACGGATTTCAACAGGACTTTACTACAATATCGAGTCTTCAACTTAAATTATAGGCAATTTTTTAGTGTTCCATAACAAAGCCATAATTAAACATACAAAAACCTTTTATTTACACAAATTGAGGCATAGGTACAAACATTTCTTAGTTTTTTTTTATATTTTGCAAGGTGGAGCCAAAGCGTGGCACTGGAG
Organism: Thymelicus lineola; assembly: GCA_963932265.1. Lineage (NCBI taxonomy): Eukaryota > Metazoa > Arthropoda > Insecta > Lepidoptera > Hesperiidae > Thymelicus > Thymelicus lineola. Next base: position 1,438,863 of record OZ010699.1, on the reverse strand, counting down.
TACTTATTTTTTACAAATTTATAATAATTCAAATACACATAAATATAATTGAAGTGTATGTCTGTTATTTCGAAATAAATGATTTTTTAAGTTGTAAATCGATACTTGCACGATACCAAAACCGAAAAACGAGTTTTTAATTTGTTTTAAACTTACAAAAACCGTTTCTTCACACAAAATAAGGCATACATACATTGCTTAGTTTATTTATATTTCGCAAGATGGAGCTAGAATATGGCACTGAAGTATTTTTTACTAAATATCTATATTTATATTCACTTTTTTAAATCATTAATTGCGTATTTATGACCTCCAACGTAAATTTAGCATTTTTTTATATTTCACTCTGGAAGGGGTTGAAAATCGTAATTTAGTGTTGCACAAATAGTAGACATTGAACAAATTGAATAATTGATAATAAAATACATAACTCCACTAAACAAAACGTATTGCGGCGTGTTAAATCAAGCTTAGGATTGTTCTTTGAAATAACTAAGTGTTCCGTAATTTTTAGATTTCCGTAGTAGTGATGTTGTAGTTCTGTTATAATGCAGTCCTGAGGAACATCGTGTTGAGGGTGCAGAGTGCTGAATTTTCTCATTTTCTGTGAAGCAGTATCTTCCCTTTGCCGAATTATTGATTTGCCGAAACTACAATGTAATGAATGCGAAAATGTGTTGCACCTTTATTACCATTAAGTATCACATAACTCATCGAATTAACCTTAACTCTCTCTCATTGCTGAACCAATCTTGATGTGTTTTGGTATAGACATAGATTGTACCTTGGAGAACGATATAATTAAGACTACTTCTTTTCAGGATCAGCAAACGTCATCGTACAATTTATTTATTCAATGTTATTTAAGTACTAAGGGAAATGGGAAGGGTAGCTATAGTAGGAAACACAAAATTTAGAAAATACTATGATGAAATAATAATAATAAGTAAAAGCAACCAGCTCAGTGTGCGCTAGGGTTGTTGAACCTAACTTAACTATTTAGTAAAACCTAACACTTTACTTTGCCGTTGAAAAACTGTTGTCCCCATATATGGGTCCCGAACAAATTACCAAGTTCTGCAAATAGGTTTTTTTTGTGATACTTACAAATTCACATTTTTAAAATTTTTTATTCAACCTATTTTTTACCTAAGACATAATTATCTTCTGGCCGAATGTTTTTTGATTGCGTTGACGATACAGAATATTATATGTTTTCACAGCTCCTAGGGATTGCAGACCTGAGTGTTGGATTAATTTTAATTTGTTACCTTCACGCGTTCCTGAGAAAAAAGGTCTTGAAATACAAACAGACAGACGGGCAATGGAGTAATAAGTGATCTTAAGGGAACCGTATTTTTTCTTTTGAGGTAATGAACCCTAAAAATATCGAATCGTTATTTCGAGTATTGACCTTTCATAGTAACTTGGTTCTAATGAGCGATCACGCTGCTTTAAGAGTATGTTATGTAAGTTAACTAAAGCACCTAAGATTTTTTCCGAAGCGAAGCGAGGGCAATTGCTAGTATATAATAATTATAAGCCTACAGTATACATTGTAAAACATTATTCCTATATTTATATCATAGCTCAGAAAACAAGTAATACAGAGTAGTTGACAAAGTCCGCCGTAATAATAATATGTATTCCAGTCAATTATCTGTTCAAATATGCTTTGCGACTCTCTTGGGGCCGCTCGATACTGCGTCTGTTCTCAGCCAATATTGAGCCTTATCCGACAGCTGTGAGTCCGCGGTTTTTACTAACGCAATAATGTGACGGTTCGGCAATGGTATCTTTATTTTTATGGAAATACCGGCCAACGAGCTGACGATTCACCTGATGGTAATTTGCTATCGTTGCCTATGGACATCAGCAAAACCAAAGGCGTCACTGATCACTGATGCATTGCCAACCAAGAGAGAAGAAAAAGAAAGAAGGATCTGGCTCTCATGGCCATAGCCGGAACACGACGAGTCGTTTGGCGGCAAGAGGCGAATAGCATATCCAGGCGGATCCCACGGAGAAATATTAATAGTATTAATTATAAATAGTAATAATGTTCTTAAAAAACATAATATATTTTTATATTATAACAAAATGTTTAAAAAGATCAGTAATTATACTCCTAAAATAATATATTAATACGAAGGGATACAGTCACTTTATTATACGCTTTTATTTCTCTAATCCTGTTTGTGTGTGCCTTTCATTTTACTTCCTCTTAGTCTAAAGTATTGAGTTGACATTTTATATATTACTGTAGTTCTGATGACAATGCATTTTGTGATAAGAATAACGATACTATACTTAGATTTAGCTCCTACGAGGGAATTCCTAGTACAAAATTCTACTCGTATTATACCTCTATGCTAAACCGTTATATCATCTAACTTCTCAACTCAATACCCCAAGCTCCTCTGAACATCAATTAGATAACGTCCTGCATCTTGTAGCGGACTTTATGAGTGGGATTCGTAGACGAACTGCTTATAACTTTCGAAGTACCACTCGCATATTGTGTTTGTGAGTTTAACCATACGGTATAATGCTTATTGGTTTTTCAAAGTTGAATAGAAGTTACTACAAAAATTAGGTCCCCAAATAAATGTAACTATGGAATTACAAAGCTTTGCATGTACCCATTTTTAAGAATAATAGTTATAAACACGTAGGGGTCTATCTAAGCTTGGCATCGTTAAAGTTTGCATGGAGAAGAAATGACAAAGAATAGCAAATAGACATTATGAGTACGGCAAAGATAATAAGATTATAATATTAATATCATTATTATCAAAGAAAACAGAACATATTGTCAAGGTAAATCAACCCTTGGACAGGTAAATTACAGTCAAATTTCGACTGCGTAGAGGGCTTCTGGTATACTAATAAACATAGGTAAATGCAAATAAATACATACGAGTACCTATTAATATTTATAACGTTCACTTAAAGAGTAAATTGATATTGATAAACGCGTGCCACGCCAGGGAAATCATGAAAATTGTAATGTGTGGAAAATTCTTGGGGAAACGAATTGTTCAGTGTATAATGACATCGATTTTATGATTCTGAAACATATTTATATACACTTCTGGGAATCGAAACGGTGAAAAAGATCATAGCCGTTTAACATGCGGTTCAGGTTGGAATATTTTTTCTAGTTATAAATTACGGAAAATATCGGCCTTATGAGTTGTGATAAATAAATATTTATCGATAAAATAATATGTATTACTTGTTTTTTAATTAATAAATAACATCAAAGGCAAAATAAAATATAAGCATAGAATATTCCTGGCTCTCTCACTTTACCATAATCGTAGAAAATAAAAAAACTTGAGAGGTGTCAAGGGACACCCGGATGGAACGAAGTTCCTTTCGATATTTCCTATTTTACTTATGTTAGGGCCAAAGTATCTCAACAGCGTGATTCAGAAAGTTGTACAGCGCCATCTAGTTTCAACTAGTTACAACTTTCTGAATCAAGCTGTTGACATTCTTTGGCCCTAACATAAGTAAAACTAGATGGCGCTGTACAACTTTCTGAGTCACGTTGTTGAGATTCTTTGGCCCTAACATAAGTAAAATAAGGAAAATCGTTCCAATAGCAAAAAGTGTCGTCACGACTTTTCGTAAGAATCAAAAAGTGTCGTAAGAATCAAGAACTGTCGTAAGAGTTTTTTCCGCGCGTTAAGGAACTTCGTTCCAAAATATGGTTAATTATACAAGGAAGCTGGTGGCTACCCAAAAATCTACCAGCATGCATGAGTACCAACTGAATGAAACTGAGTACAGTGCAGCGACCTTCAAAATTCGACTTACTGCCAGAGTCTTATTCGTTCAACATCATTGTTAGTCAAAATTTCAAGTAGTTTAGCTCAACAAACTAAACTGCCCATAATAGCAATAAAAGCCAGGTGATTAGAGCGACCATAACGTGATTTCGTAACACAACACATGAAGTGAAGGCTGCGCATAATTGCTGGACCACGCGTTGGCGGGCAACAGCGGAACAATTAAAGTATAATTTGTCCGCCATATTCGTGCGACGCCTGTTGGGGAAACTTGTTACCGCACGATGTCCTTCCGTACATTGTTTTAAAATATTATACGAGTTAAGAAAACTTGAATGAATATGTAAAGTGTTTGTGTCTATACCCGTGAAGGGATAACTCTTAATCAAGTTAGAGCGAATCTTTCTTTTAGAGCCTTTTGTCGACTCTTCCCGGTATTTGCTCATGTTCATGTCAGTGGTGGCCCGTAAAGTGGTGTGAGATTTCAAAGCTGGTGCACTTCTGAAAAACGCTTGCCAATTTCGGCGAACAGCCTCAAGACTTGCCATTGTCAGTGTTTCTTTCCACCGGCGAGACCGCTTCTCTTGCTAATTCAGGTTCAGTCATGGCTACTAGTCAAAAATCACTGGGCAAAGTGTAACTAATATAATGGACCCCCATATGTGGTCTAATCGGGTTAGGTTCATATTCTGTTCTTATACCTAATTTTTAAAAACTTTAATTTTAGATTTTCAATTTCCCAAGTAACATGTCATTTTCACAGTTTACAGTAAAGACTTAACTTTAAAATTGTTAAAGTAATCGCAACGATTCTGTCTCTTATCAAAATTAAATTAAATTAATTTACAACACTGTATTACGGCTGCAGTTAGTTGGATAACTCGTCAACAGAACAATTAAAGTCTCATTTACCCGCCATATTCGTCTGCGAGTTGGGGCAACTTTTACCCGCTTGTTCGCCAGTCCCGACTTACAGAAGTTTATTAACGGCCGGTCTCAATAATATACTGTCAGTACAACAAACTGTAGATAGGGCAAACATTAGTATGTTATCTGTCATATCTGTCAATTTTTGCGTCTCAATAACCTTCGGTGGATAGAAGATATCTACCGATGACATCGATCTACCTTTCGGAGGGCCTACTCATACCGGAGAGTATGTTGGTCTATACAAAAATGAAAACTTGTGTCTCAATAACGCTTTGACAGATACCTGTCGGTATTAGAAGTTACCAACTGTCGGAATTTTTCATATCACTCGATTTCGACGGATAATTTGTAGATTTCTCGTAGTGTAAAAAAAATATCAAAGAATCATGGATTTATTAATCAGTGATGAGTGATATTGAATGGTGTGAAGCCTGTGAATTTGATTCCGCCTTTTTTAATACCAAGATCGCCGAAATTATCCTTGTAAAAATATAATGACTGTATTGTCTGAATCCAAATTTGTTTATAAGTAGGTACCTAGATTCAGATTAAACAAAACGGCATTGAATGAGAATTGTGGAAAATTTCTTTCTTTAAAGTTCTAGGTAAGTAGGTATTTTAATAAAACAAGAACACAAAGCTTTTTTTAAGTAAAATATATTTTGAAATTATTTATTTATTTCCCAATAAATGTAAAGATAACAGGTTCATTTCAACTTAACAGCGTTTACAATTTACACGTTGTAAATAATCTATGGCCGTTCTGCGAAATACAGCAGATGTCGAGTAAAATATGTCCAGATCTGGGTTCCAAGCCAGGATCCCATTAAATTACATCTTGGTACTGTTAACAACCTTCGTCGACGTGCGTGAGTATAGTTGTCCGGTACATACAATAAAACTTGTTTCAACACTGAGGTGAGGGGTTAGAGATACTACCTCTAATTAGCTTAAAAAATAGTTCAGTAGAGCCATGTATCGTCGAACTTCGAGGGAATCGTAACCTGTCATTCCAAGTACAAATAAACTTGGATACAATTAGGGATAACCTACGAAGTATTCGTACTGCCTATGGTAAAGCCATCTTAAGAATTTTCTTTGGAGTTTCTCCACCATTGTAACAAAAACATTTTGCCTTTTCAGAAATAATAGTGTGTCCCTGCTACATCAATAGCTAAATTGGCCTTAAAAAGAAAGGCACATCATCTTTTGAGGGGTCTGGACTTCATCTGAAAAGAAATTTGCTTTTAGTACATTTGGCAACATTTTGTGTTTGAGAAACATAATAATACGATACTCGTATATTTTATTTTAATAAAAAATAAAGTCTATACTCACGTAATTGTTGAGCAATGTCTTTCATTTATTCATAAAACTAATTAATATTACTAAAATTATGAGAACACATACGTTGTTTGTATTTTGGGTAACCAAGCGACACAAACGAACGAATGTCAAATGACAATAACATGTCACCGTCATCAGTCTGGATACCTATAAATACCAAACTTCAAATGCTGCGTTTTGTTACTAGTGAAGCATTGTTCGAGGTTACAGTTATTATTATTTTATTAACTTCATCTGCAAAATTTACAGCACATTTGGAACAAATTATCATTTTAATATTAAAATGGAATAAATTTATAATCAAAAACACGGAGTTCCTTTTTATAATAAAAAGTATAAAAAAAGTATAAAAGTATAAAAAATTATAGTGTCAGGCAAAAACGAAATTTTCAGAGGGACGTAAAAACCGGAAATAGAAATGTCATTGAAATGTAATCTACCGATGAGTTGACTTCTGTTTGCTTGCTTTTGATTTTAGAGACGGCAGGTAATGGCAGATAAATCTTTACTTTTTATCTCTGCTATGTACCAGAGTTCGACCGACAGTATAATATTGAGACCGGCCGTAAGTTGAGTTACTGTATTAAGGTGATAGGTTATGCAACATATATCTATTGTACAGTTTTACGACTTTTTGTATATTCGCAAACAAATGATGCAATGCAACTTATGCAACAAAGCTGCAAAATTAGGTCCGTATAATATAATCTATATCTATACTAATAATAAAGAGGAAAGATTTGATTGTTTGCATTGAATAGTCTCCGAAACTACTGAACCGATTTGAAAAATTCTTACACTATTGGAAAGCTACACTATCCCCGAGTAGCATAGGCTATATTACATTTTCAAAAAAATTAGGGATCCTTAATAAAACTCCAATAATGTAACCCAAGGTGTAAAAAATAAAGAAAACCGAAGCAGAGCGAGGGCGGTTACTCGTGTATAATATATTGATTAAATTGCACCGATATTTTTCATAAATACCATCATACTCACCTTTCAGTGATACGCCATTTTTCAACATAGGTACGTTCATTGTTGCTGAATGAAATATTTTATATTTGAGTACTCAATGCATTGCATTTGCTGACATTGTCCTAGGTATTGCACGTAGCTTCTGATGAATTGTTGAACAGAAGTTGTTTTTGAGGGTACAAACAGTAAAGAGTATGAGATGGAAAGGTTAAGAGAACGACGATAAGTTAAATGATGGTAAGTAAAATGTTCTTTATGATGCAGTAAATGATGAAAGGAAGATTTTCAACTAAAATTGACCGCTAATGTTTTTACTTCTAGACAATCCCCAGACAAATAAGTGGTATGAAACAGAAAATATTGAATTTATTGTCATACTAATTTGATTTAAGACTATTTTAAGAGAGAAGCGACTGGTGAATGAGCAAGTTCATTCATGAATTGGAAGTATGAAACTTAGACATTCAGCTTCCGTTTCTGATAGAAAACAAGAAACTGGGGAACGAGTAAGTATCTGTTGCACGAATTCTGAACGAATTCCAACTATCGACAGCAACTTTTTGAAGACTCGTATGGCGCAATGGTTACCATGCCGGATCGCCGCGCCGAGGGTCCTGGGTGCGATTCCCAGCAAGGCGGAAAGAATGATGAATTGTTTCTGTTCTTGGTCTGCTCGTTTGTCTGTTATCGTTGTTTGTCCATGGCACCCACGACACAGATAATCCTAGTGTAGGGCTTTGAGTGTGTAGCGTAAAAAAATAAATTAATTAACAGTGATAGCTCAGTGGGTAAAATTTATTTTTCTAGTCTTGGGTTGAATCCTGAATACTCTAATTTAACAAAGATGTTAGAAATTACTTCAGCATCATCCTGTTTATTATAAAAGAAAGAAAGAAAATGCATTTATTCGAAGGAGCAAAGCACAAACAAACAATAAAACCTAAGGCGCGGGCCACACAGAAAAGACGCAAGACACGGACCCGTCGCAGTCGCGGCGCCCGTTTAATCTACTTTCATACAAAATGTATGCAGCCGTCGCGACGTAAAACATACAGAAAAGACGGGACGCCGACACGACGCTTTCTCGTCGGCGCCCTATTGGAAAACATACAGAAAGGACAGGACGCGGGCCTGCTTAGGCGCCAGCGGGGGAGCGGAAAGGACGCGGAGAGCAGGTCTCTTAAAACGTAGTGATTAAGTACTCTGTGGCCGGGAAAAGCCCAGTGTGCACCGACCGTCACGCCCGTTCCTTGTCTTTTCTATATGTTTTAACGGCGCCCTGTCTGCGACGGGTCCGAGCCCCGTCTTCGTCTTACGTCTTTTCTGTGTGGCCGGCGCCTAAGGCGCGGGCCACACAGAAAAGACGCAAGACACGGACCCGTCGCAGTCGCGGCGCCCGTTTAATCTACTTTCATACAAAATGTATGCAGCCGTCGCGACGTAAAACATACAGAAAAGACGGGACGCCGACACGAACGCCGACTCGTCGGCGCCCTATTGCAAAACATACAGAAAGGACAGGACGCGGGCGTGCGTAGGCGCCAGCGGGGGAGCGGAAAGGACGCGGAGAGCAGGTTCTAATTATTATAGTGATTAAGTACTCTGTGGCCGGGAAAAGCCCAGTGTGCACCGACCGTCACGCCCGTTCCTTGTCTTTTCTATATGTTTTAACGGCGCCCTGTCTGCGACAGGTCCGAGCCCCGTCTTCGTCTTACGTCTTTTCTGTGTGGCCCGCGCCTAAGTCTAAATCTAGAAAAAAAAACAATAATAAACGAAGTCTGTGCTGCAGCAAGGCCTTTGAAATGATCCAGACTCGGCTAATATCGTTCGAGACGACACCTATTTTCAGTCTAGCCTGTGTGAAAATAGCTCGGTCATCTGTCTGCTCCGTATAATCTGAGGAATTATGAAGGAAGGACTATTTCAGTTAATTTTCAATTTACATAGAGTTAGTGCAATATGCCCTTTTCTTCAATTCTTCCCTATCAGCCGTCATCTCTACACTGACTCCCTTATCCTTCATAGCGTCTGTCACAAAATCCATTCACCTTTTTTTTGGCTTGCCTTGACCGCTTCCTCCACTCACATTAATTTCTATCCTAAGTTCTCGCCTCATCACATGCCCATGCATCATTTGGTTCCTTAATAATCCATTCTAATGTTATAAAGCTGAAGAGTTTGTTTGTTTATTTGATTGAACGCACTAATCTCAGGAACTACTGGTTTGAATTGAAAAATTATTTTTTTGTTGGAATTTCATTTTTCGAGGAAGGCTTTGTGTTGGATAGTTAATTTATCGAGAAGAGGAGAGGCAGAGGGAAGTTAATGGTCTCTGATTTGTTAAACCTACTAAAGCTATAAATGTTAGGCGATACGAAGTTCGCCGGGACAGTTATGTTACATATTAATGGGATGTTAATAAAGTCGGTATTTATTATAAACAAATTAAAAGCTAAACAAAGAGAGAGAGAGTACAGAGTTAACAAAAGAATTGTGAACTGCAGACGTGTTCCCAGTCGACGTAGAAGGTCTACGGCTAACGTAGTTGTATGTTGAGTTTGTCTTTTGAATCCTCAACAGAACTGCACATTCCTTGTTTTCTATCCAAGTTTAGCTCCACTTTATAACGTCGTAAATGCTTTGACCTATTTGTTGTTTACTCAGGCTCCTTCGAAACAAACTGGACTTTTATAAGCCAAATTTTATATGCCAGGAAGTTGTTCTGCAATATATTTTAATATGCAATGTTTCGGCTTACTATAATATTCTTAACTTCATAGTTCTTAACTAACTACTTCCTAGCATCTGCAAACCAAATATAATATTTTCTTAATATAAATCTATTTGTTAAAGGCTTACAGAAATTACGCAAATGCAATAAACATAAAAATACAAACACGTTGTGAGATTTCTAGAAGGCTAATTACCCAAGTAGTCAAACGCATAGAAATTCATATCACTTGTTTTCCGTAAAAACTATAACCTATCCCAAATATTTTACTCCCATATCCATGTATTAATTTTAGAAAGTGGATAAAGATTTTCATTATTGTAAAATCCTACTGTCTACACCTAGTGTAAACAGTGTGTAAAATATAATATGCGTAGGCTTTTAATTACTTAACATAGTTAAATCCACATGTTTGCAGGTTAAATTAGGTGAGAAAGTATTTACAACGTCACTTAATAAATGTAACATTAATAAATATTACTATTGAAATCAACCATAGAGATAAAAATTCGTCTCTTTTATAATACGTTAATCTTATAAAATAATCTTATTATTTGTTAATTAATTAAGCTGTTTATTAATTTATTAATTAAGCTGTATACCAGATCAGACCCACGTTATACTTATCCCACACAATATAATATCAACACTTTAATGAAATCTTAAATGACATTCAAATTCATCAATAAATACTATTCATGGAGTAAAGAGGTGTCCTCCATGATACGATGTCAAATAGTCAAAGCTGTTTTATAATCGTAAAGTTATTCATGAACTTTCTTCTCTAAATTCCACACTTGGAAAAAAATTGGACAGCCACAATAACCTGCGAGTTGTAAGAATTGTTTTTAATTTCTTCTCCACTCTAAAAACTCTCCAGTTATTGTGGCATTTTAGCGGAAACGCGACAACTTTATTGCGAGGACGTAACGTTTCTAATGTCAGAGCGTTGATGGCGAGTAATTAAACCCCCAGTTGAACTGTAAAGCGGTTTTATAGGTGGCGTACCCTCCCGGAGTTTTTTTTGTTGGAATGTGCTGCTCCATGTTGTAAAACTGAAGGGTATCATACAAAGTAATTATGTAAGTAAAGTTTTAAAGAGTATCACCTCAGTTTTGAAATAAGACGTGAATATATAAAACTCGGAGGCTGAAAAGATATTATTTAAAAAGAAAAGATATATTATTTTGGCTGTCGAGACTAATTGAAAGTTTTTACCAAACTCAGAAAGCCACATTGCCATCATTATCATCTATTCGTGTTACTGGACCGCATTAGTTAAGTTATAACATATATCGTTGTATTTGTGACGTCATATAGCTTATATTAGCCGACAATTCGTTACAATACTGTCCGTATTTACAAGTAGTTTACTGTCATATTTCTTAAAAAATCATAAGAATAATCTCAAATCTCAAAAGCGTGTTAAAGATAACAAAACATTACATTGTCAAGTGCCCAAAAAATAAACTCAATCATAAGTCGAAATACGAAGAAAATTTTTTTATCAGTATTGTCTTAATCCCGGAAATTAAAAAGGGATCTTATGAAATTCGTCATTTTGTTTTAGGCTAAATTGAATTCTGCCAAAATCCGTGGACATGATTAACAAGCAACCCGCCCCGACTTCCGTACGGGGAAAACGTAATATCTATAATGTATAATATAATACGTTTGTCTGTGCGTTTGTTCCCGCTAATCGCTGTAATGGTTTAATCCATTTAGATACGCCTTAAAAAATATAATGTCAATGTAAAAAAATGAGCTGAATTCTTATGACGAATCCTTTGTATTAAAACTGACAATGTATCTGAACGTTTTCTTGCACTATTGATATCAACGGTCTATGCGCCGTTATGACGTTTCTCCGTTCCCTATTACACATAACAGATTCATAATTCATATTCAAATCAAACTCCGAACAACAGTTAAAACAGAATTTGAAATTATAAACAATCATGGTCTAAGCACATTCTAACTGTACTGAAGGACATCAAAATTAAACATTTAAATATTCTCATAGCAGAGAAAGATAACACTTTACTGCTCGGTTTAAAATGTACCTTTAGCATGTGCTCCTTTAAAGTGATTCAAAACAGGACAATATTTAAAGTAAAAAAGTGTGAACAGATTTTTTTGTCAGTTAGTAAGTTTTAATTTAAGGTTAATTACCTTTTTTAATATGTAATATAAAAAAACATATTGTCGCCCTAAAAATCAAGCATCATTAAGACGTTTACAAAACTAAAAATACCTAATTGTTTTTTTTTCACATATTAATACTCCTTATTATTTTCTGGGTGGGGTGCTATAAACTTACGTCTAAATATTTGATTGTAAGAGGTGTATTTGTATTAGCTTGGATAAATTACAGATAATTATTTGCACGCTATAAAATAATGCCCAATTTTAAGATACTTAATCAATTGTATTTAATAACCCATGTAAACGCAATTACCACAAATAAAATATTATTTTATTATTAAAAAAATATCAAAATTTAACGCCAACACCCTATGGTGATGGTTGTGAACACATATCAAAGGTAGCTTGCAGCAAGTGCCTGCGACAATTTTTGTGTAGTGTTAATATTGTTTGCAAACTGGCGACGAGCGAATGCGTCATGAGTTAGTCCCACAAAGAAATTCTAATTTTCGTCACGTAGTTTCGCTTAATCCCGTATGCGGTACCCTATGTATGTTTTACTTCTTTTGTAAACGAAAAGAAGTTAAAAAATTATATCTCACATAAATTTAACAAATCATACAAGCGTACTCAGGAACGTACAAGTATTATGATTAATAAAGTTTTGTGTTGAGATTATCATTAAAGAGTTAAAATATCTTTAAATAAATACCCGACAAACTAACACAAAAGCCAGATGAAAAGTGGTACTCGTCGTAGACGTGTGGAAAAATGCGGAGATCCGCCTTGCTTCTGGCTCTCTGTCACAAGCACTACCTAGATCCTCCCAACTTCGGAGGGAGCTAGAACTGAAACCTTAGTGAAAATTACAATGTAATACATGACCTTGGTGAGCACACTAACTTAGTAAATGCCTATTCTTTCAATTCGTGGATGTTTTTGAGCAGAAATTGATCTCTCAGTTCAAAATTACAATTCTGGACATGAGAAGCATTAGGTCGGATGTGTAAAATGCTAACTTTTCAGGAGAGCAAAAACAAAATTGAAAAACATTTTTTCTTCATTATTATTGAACTATAAGTATTTCAGTCAGTATTCTTTTTTTAATATTTTGTAGGCAATAGTACCTTTTAATTTTTATTACAAGTATCACCCTAACTGTTAAAATGAGTTTAATACAATTTTTAATCTATTAAATTTTTGTACATCAGACTTTATGCCTGAAATATATTCATACAAAACATTATTATTACAACAATAAAATTATATATTAAGAACAGACTTTATGCCTTTGTAGCGATAAGCTACATTTTTTAAGCATAATACTATATTTGAAGATACGTACTAAAATTTGAAGTAAACTTTAGAGGCATAAATGCATATCTGCTGATGCTACCAGCGTATTAGGCCAAACATTTTTGATTCATAATAGCTTAAGTTGAAATACGGATCATAAAACTATTAACAATTTGGTGCATAAAGATTTAAGTAAATATAAATGCTTATGACTCTCGGGTATTTGAAAAAGTCTGTATAACCGACATTATGCATGAGTGTATCTTTACAACGGTAAGAGATAGAGATACCACGGTCAGATCGTTGGAAAGAAAAACAAAAACATAATATCGGTATACTAAAAAGTCATTTTCGTCGTATGTGCACATCCGACCTAATGATTCTCATGTCCAGAATTATAAAATAGTATTCAATAGAATAACATGGAAATAATCAAGTAATATAACATAAGTGTGCTATTTCGTAAACACATGAAAATATTGGAATGAAGTTCCTTATCGCGCGTTGTGAAAGGGGGCTAGACGGAAAATTACGAAACTTTTTGATTTTACGAATGACGACACTTTTTTTGAAGTGATTCAGTGAGTTTTACAGAGATGGCGCTGTACTGTACAACTTTCTGAATCACGCTAGCGTGATTAATTAAGTTTTACAGAGATGGCGCTGTACAACAAAACAATACTTAATCGAAAGGAACTTCGTTCCATCCGGGTGTCCCTTGACACCTCTCATTTTTTTATTATCTCATACTCGTAACTCGAATTCAATGTTTTCATTATCACCTGCAAGAGATCGGCATAAAACTACTAACTAGATATCCATAGGAGCAAAGGAAATATCCGAAAAAATCCAAAAATACAGTTACTCTACTATAAACAAAAGTCAGTTATCTCAAATTTTAATGTCCAGGAAAAACAAATTTGGCTATGCGTAAAATTGTGCCGAATGGATTTACGGATAGCTTTGGTAATTGAAATTATCGTTAAAAGTTTATTTTTTGCGTAGCTGGCGAAGGGTTCTAATTGGCAACGAGTATTACGTAGCTTTACGTAGCTTTACGTAGCTGTTAAAAGTCAGATAAAACGTATTTTGTTTGTTTTGTGTTGTCAATATATTTACAGCCATTACTACGCTATGTAGTATATAAAGTGCGTCAAAAGAAGACAAAACATTTAATATTTTAAGTATTTTATTCAGTTTCCAATATCAACCTAAATTATTTTAGTGATAAAAACAATAATTTTCCCCCTTTTAATCAGATTTCAAAAATATCCCATTCCATAAAATCATTCAGTAAAATAATTATATTGCCATCAGAACAAAAGCAATAGTTATATAAAATTATGCGAATAGAACATTTTGCGCCTAACCCATTTCAACTCCTAGTAAAAAAAAAGACTAATTTTACTAAGCTTGCAATATTTAAACCGTACAAACAGGATAAGGCCAAATAAAACCGATTAAAAATACAATGAAAAATTTAGTGTAAGTAATGTTTCTAACATTATTTCCTGTAAAATGTGTTAGTAGTGCGAGTAGACTCACTTACTCACAACACTCTCTCAAACTTAACTTATCTCGAGAAGAGCCACCTTTTGCCTCTACAAGCTAACTCTACAACTCTACATACAATACAAAATCGAGAGAATAAGAAAGAAAGAAAGAGAGAAAGATTTATTTCGTCATAAGCAGAAGCATAAGAATCGTTCAAAATCAACAACATGATCCTACTAATATTAACTAGCTGTGCCACGCGGTTTCACTTTGTAGAAAAAACTAACTACAAAAATATTGTGATGTAGCCTTCCTTTAATAAATGGACTATCAAACGCAATAAGAATTTTTTCATTCAAAACAGTAGTTCCTGAGATTAGCGCGTTCAATCAAACAAGCTCTTCAGCTTTATAATATTAGAATACAAGTGAAAATTTGTGAGGATTATAATTTGACGCAAAAACTATAGAGGTAATAAAAAATAGAATGTTTTACATTGACAGTATAGATATAATGCATAGATCTTGGTGTATTTCCAGATCTAATGAAATGCAGTAAAGTTATACCATTATTTAAAACAGGTGAAAAAACGGATATTAATAATTATAGGCCAATTTCTATATTACCAACACTCAGTAAGATCTTCGAAAAGATCATACTGAATCAAATGCTAACCCACTTCAACAATAATAATTTATTACATCCGGAGCAATACGGTTTTACTAAAGGTCGTAGTACAACAGATGCCGGAGCCAGGCTCTTAAAGCATATATATGAAGCATGGGAGTCGTCGCAAAATGCTATAGGTGTATTTTGTGATTTATCAAAGGCGTTTGATTGTGTTGAGCACGATACATTAATATCTAAACTTAGTCACTATGGCGTGAAAAACAAGGCCCTTAGCTTGCTCGCATCTTATTTAAGTAATAGGATACTAAAGGTTAATATAAACGATGAAAAGTCATCAGGGTCACCTACTGTGATGGGTGTTCCGCAAGGCTCGATCTTGGGCCCTTTTCTTTTCCTGGTGTATATAAATGACTTACCACATTATGTTAAAAACCATGCGAACATTGTGCTGTTTGCAGATGATACATCATTAATATTTAAGACTGATAGGAATCAAAATAATTTTGACGATGTTAATAGTGCTCTGTCGCATGTCTCACATTGGTTCACTATAAATAATTTACTTTTAAATGCAAAGAAAACCAAATGCTTAGAATTCGTGTTGCCAAATGTAAAAAAAGTAAATAAATCTCTTAAATTAAATAATGAAACATTAAATATAGAGGAATCCACGGTTTTTTTAGGGGTGACCTTGGACAGTAAACTGCAATGGGGCCCGCACATAGCATCTCTCACAACTAAACTTGCTAGGGCTGCTTATGCTGTTAGAAAAATAAGGCAGCTCACTGACGTCGACACTGCTCGGCTTGTTTATTTTGCATATTTCCATAGTGTTATGTCTTATGGCATTTTACTGTGGGGCAAAGCAGCCGGTATAGAACAAATTTTTGTATTACAGAAAAGAGCCATTAGAGCTATTTATAAACTAAAATCAAGGGAGTCCTTGCGTGTCAAATTTAAACAAATAGGTATACTTACAGTAGCTTCCCAATATATTTATAATAATTTAGTGTTTATACGGAATAACATAACTGCATATAAACAAAATTGTGATTTTTCAAATCGTCAAACAAGAAGGATGCATCAATTGGCTACCTCTTCGTACCGTCTTTCTAAAGTGCAACGTTCTTTTATGGGACTAGGTATAAAATTTTATAATAAAGTCCCAAAACAAATACATGACTTACCGGTGCAATCTTTTAAGAAACGTGTAAAGGCTCAGCTCTTAGGCAAGGGCTACTATAGCATAAATGAATATTTAAATGACAAGGATGCTTGGAAATGACTAGCTAGGCAACCAGTTCTGCACAGGTTAAAGAATACCTATTTTTGTAATAGATATAAGTTTTATTTTTAAAAGATGTGCTGAGGAGTTTCTTTACGGCTTTTCTTCTCCTCCATGACAAAGCACCTTTCCGAAAAGCTGGTAGATTAAAAAAAATGACGTGCATAAGAGTATCAGTGATACCTACATGAATAAAGATTATTTCATTTCATTTCATTTCATTTATACGCAATGTGTAATGTAACACTTCAAATAAATTTATGAACACCGTATAAAGATGATGTTCTTGCTGATAATCTTGGAAAAAAAAACAGCTATGCCACACCAGCACACCTCACTATTTATCAAATATGCTTAGCTTATTTAACACTAGAAAGACTGAAATTTCGGCTTACCACCAAAGGCGGCTAGGGGTCTTTTGACCCCAATACTATTGGCCATGGTATATATTTTATTTTTTTGAGAAATATAGATTATTTTGAATAAAAGTAAAATCAAATTATTTATGTGTTAATAATTCATGTACTTTTCATTACTTAATTGCAATTACCTCAAGCTAATTTACAATAGTCCACAAAATAATTTTTTTGACTGATTACAACTTCGACATAAACGTTTTTTTAGAAAAGTCACATCCTCTATTAATTTTATTTTTGGAATGTGGTCGGTAGCAATGTCTTCTTTTTCTTGATTTTGCTGCAGATAGAGATAGCAACAAAATTTGCTGTTGTCAATCTGCAGAAGAATTTTTTGAATAATTACTAACTAAGTGGCAGCTGAATTATTAATAACAGTTCTACGTACTTTTTTATTTGTAGTTTCTTGATATATAACCCGTGGATTTATTTTATTGTTAAATCTAATATATTGTAAACAATATGTACACTCCATCTTCTAGAACTATATTAGACACTGCATCTTCTAGCCATTTGGCCAACATCTACACTACACATTGACTTAGTATTATAGAATTGTAAAACTTGACAGTTTCAGGTTTTTTCTTTGAGTTACTAGCATCTATGGGTACTGTATTATATAATTTACTAAGTAACAATACGTTTTTACTTATTTTTGTTTTACTGTCAACGACCATTGGTTATTATCGGCTTTCAGGAATTGAGTTTGATGTAACATGTCCAAATTCAGTTTTTCATGTAGGGAGGAATGTCAAGTCTGCTTTTATTTATTATTTTGTTGTAATATTATTATATTTTATTTATTATTTGATTGATCTTCTGGTAAAGATTGTAAATATTATAACACTTCTTATTTGAAAGTTGTTCTCGAAGAAAACGGAAAAAATAGTAATGTTCACTTCAAGACATTGACCGGGATAATGAAACAAATCAAATTGGCGACGCATAGACCAGTACAATAACATTTACTTATAATATAATCAAAATATATCGATCTACCGTTATTTACAAACACTTGCGCTGCCTATGGGTCATACGACCCCAGCCGTCTTTATAGGTAGATGTTTGTTTATTTTCATTCCCACAACTCCTATTCTGTTTACACGTTACAATATGTTAACTAACACTATTTTATTAAAAGTCAAGAAATATCAAGTCATTATTTGAAAAAGTACCAGAATAATCGGCGTCGAAATTTCAAAATGGGTCATTTGACCCCTGTCTGTTAATTAAATACCATCAATATAATTTGACTTGTAGCCTACCTCAAGAAGAAGAAATAATTTTGAACCTATTAACACGAATTGTAATTTACTAATCGTTAAATTTCTGTCGCCGTCGTTATCGATTGCCGAGAATTTAGGAATTTTCACCGACATTGATAGATCGCCGCGGCTCGGAATTTTGCTTCTACCGGTGATATTGGAGAGTGCCGCAAGAAGTAGAGCTACTAAGTTACAATTAATTTGTTTACTTTATGTTTTATGGATGTAAAACTGGATGAAAATATCTTGTAATACAGCAGTTACATTTAATATGGAATCATCAAATGAAATAATAAAATGGAAGTGCTTATTATAACAATTTACCTACAGGTAAAAGGTACACATTATAACTTTTTTTTACAATTTTTGTGTTTTCAACCTATTCCTTACCCGCAAATATCGAGCTGAAAATAATGGAAATAAAAAGTTAGACCGGAAAATATTCACCAATACATTTATTATAATATTATATTAAACTTATGTTAGATATCCCACGAGAGTTCACTCTGCCTTAATAAATTTTTTTGTCATAAAATGTTTTTTTTATTATAATTATCAAACCGCTTGTAACTGGGACCGCACCAAAATTGGCTTTCATTTAGGTACAACGAAAGTAAATATGGCACAGAAACTTTCCCATTGCAGATGTTTGTAGCCGGATAGAAGATTGTGTAGGACTCGTCTTATCATTGAATTCTTTTTCTCCTTAAATATATCGTTACGTTATATTAGCCCTTATTTCCAATATTTTTGTTGTTTCAATAGATTTTGTCAGGGAATTCATAAGAATTTATTTTCTTTCATCTATCGGACGTCATGGCCTGTATTCATACTTTCCTTGTTTAAATGTCACCTGTATGAACGGAGGGCTTTGTTTCGTCATTTATTATTCGTGAAAGAGGCAATTGCCTGCCCTTGATTTTCACGTCTGGATACGCTCTGGGCATCTTGAAGGTAAAAGTAAATAGTTAGTCATTAGAAATCCTATACTTTCGAAATGAACGTGTTCCCACTATATATTATTGTTTCAACCTGTAAGTGGGAATGTTAGTTTCTAGTTATTTAATACAGTATTGAAATTATATTTAATTTATATTTATGTAATGTAAAATGTTTCTTCTTGCCCTCTTTTGACGTTATGACAGAATATTTGATAATACACATCAGAATCTTATAAGATTCTGACTTATAAGCTCCACTCCTTTTCATAAGTACATTATATTGAAAAGCACTCACAAATCATGTGATTTTGAATTTCAAATTTCATAAAGTTTAAGGCAATATAAAGGTACTTGTAATATATTATAACTCTTGAGCAATATCCAAAATGATTACTCTTCTCGAGAGCTCAATAATTGTACTTTAGCTTCTTTGCGATATTTATAGACACAATCAACTTTCATTCGGATAAATTAAAAACCTTTCCTATTACAGTCAACTACCCAAACAGAAAATTGTATAGGCTTCTTTACCTTTTTAGCTCAAATACTCCTTAGTTAGATTCTATATTATTCGAGCTTATTGATATTCTCCATATAGGCAAAAGAAAAAAATATTTTCGCACAGTCTGTATTGATAGCTAGTGCTGGCCATACACGATCAAGTATACTTGTCAAATTTGCACGGACTTGACGCTGCATCCAGTAAACTTGACTGTGTATGGCCACCAGTTCACTAGCTTCTTCACCGACGGAAGCACTTTCTATATTAAAAAATCATATTAATGAATGTAATATTTTATTTGAATTTCAACATATAACCGCTAGAGACTTAATTAAGGCCTTTCAGTCTCTGAAGGTAAAGAATACGGGTGATTTGTGGGGCATCTCGGTAAAAATAATACAGCATATTATAGGTATTATAGCTCCATATTTGGTCGTAGTTTTTAATAAATGTATAGATCAAGGTATCTTTCCAGATCTTATGAAATGCAGCAAAATCATTCCACTTTTTAAAACAGGTGAAAAAAACTGATCTTAATAACTATAGACCAGTTTCTGTTTTACCAACCCTTAGTAAGATTTTCGAAAAGATAATATTGAATCAAATGCTAACCCATTTCAACAATAATAAATTATTACATCCTGAGCAATACGGTTTCACTAAAGGCCGTAGTACAACCGATGCCGGGGCTAGGCTATTAAAGCATATATTTGAAGCATGGGAGGCGTCACATAATGCCATAGGAGTATTTTGTGATACTTATCTAAGGCATTTGATTGTGTTGAGCACGAAACATTGCTGTTTAAACTTGGCCACTATGGTATAAAAAACAAGGCCCTTAGCTTGATCGCGTCTTATTTGAGTAATAGAATACAAAGAGTTAGCATAAACGATATTAAGTCATCGGGGTCACCGGCTATGATTGTTGTACCGCAGGGCTCGATCTTGGGTCCGTTTCTTTTTCTGGTATACATTAACGATTTACCACATTATGTAAAGAACCAAGCGGATATTGTACTATTTGCTGATGATACATCACTAATATTTAAGTGTGAAAGGAATAAAGTAAATTTCGACGACGTAAATAGTGCTCTTTCGCATGTGTCGCGTTGGTTCACTATCAATAATTTACTATTAAATGCAAAAAAAAACGAAATGTATAGAGTTTGTGCTACCTAATGTTAAAAAAGTCAGCAAATCTCTTAAACTAAATAACGAAACATTGCATATGGAGGAATCGACGGTCTTTTTAGGGGTGACATTAGATAGTAAACTTCAATGGGGCCCACATATAACAAATCTCGCGACAAAACTCGGTAGGGCTGCTTTTGCTGTTAGGAAAATAAGGCAGTATACAGACGTCGAAACTGCTAGGATAGTCTATTTTGCTTATTTCCACAGTGTTATGTCTTATGCCATCTTGCTGTGGGGCAAAGCAGCCAATATAAAACAAATTTTCATACTCCAGAAACGGGCTGTTAGGGCTATTTATAAACTTAGGTCTCGGGAATCTTTGCGTGAAAAGTTCAAGGAAATAGGTATACTTACAGTAGCTTCCCAGTATATCTTCAACAATGTAGTTTTTATACGGAAGAATATAAACGCGTATAAACAAAATTTTGATATTAATAATCGCCATACGAAAAGAATGCATCAATTAGTTACGCCTTCGTTCCGCCTAAGTAAAGTGCAGCGATCTTTCATAGGGCTTGGTATACATTTCTATAATAAAATCCCAAAATTAATACGTGACTTGCCAATAGAAACTTTCAAAAAACGCGTAAAGACACAATTGTTAGGCAAGGGATATTATAGTGTAGACGAGTATTTAAATGACAAAGACGCATGGAAATGACCAGCTCTGCAACCAGTTCCGCTCAGAATAGTAAATACTTTTGTATTATTATTTTTTTTTGTAATATTTTTTTAAAAGATGTGCTGAGGAGTTTCTTTAGGCTTTTCTTCTCCTCCACGACAAAGCACCTTCCGAAAAGCCAAAAAATGACGTGCATAAGTGTATCAGTGATACCTATATGAATAAAATATTTTGACTTTGACTTTGACACGGTATGGCTATCTGGCTATATAGCTATCTCATGCAAACTGGATACCGCATCAAGTCAACTGCAAACTTGACAAGTATACTTGATTGTGTATGGCCAGCTTAGAACACTCTTGCTTGAGCCAGCCGCCAAACGACTTGTGTTCTAGCTGGGGGCTTGAGTATTTCGTCTGTGTTCCTTTTTGACCGGCAACGTCAACTATGCCTTTGATGTTACTAGTGTCCATGAACAAACTTGACCACTTATCTGACTCAGATGGCTTATCATCTGACTCAGATGGGGCAAAGCGGCTGATATAAAACAAATTTTCATACTCCAGAAACGGGCAGTTAGGGCTATCTATAAACTTAAGTCTCGGGAATCTTTGCATGAAAAGTTCAAGATTATAGACTTACAGTAGCTTCCCAGTATATTTTTAATAATGTAGTTTTTATAAGGAAGAATATAAACGCGTTATGATATTAATAATCGCCAAACAAAAAGAATGCATCAATTAATTACGCCTTCGTTCCGCCTAAGTAAAGCGCAACGATCATTCATAGGGCTTGGTGTACATTTCTATAATAACATCCCAAAATTAATACGTGACTTGCCAATAGAATCTTTCAAAAAACGTGTAAAAACACAATTGTTAGGCAAGGGATATTATAGTGTAGACGAGTATTTAAATGACAAAGACGCATGTAAATGATTAGCTCTGCAACCAGTTCCACTCAGAATAATAAACTTTTGTATTATTATCTTTTTTGTAATATTTTTTTAAAAGATGTGCTGAGGAGTTTCTTTAGGCTTTTCTTCTCCTCCATGACAAACTTCTGAAAAGCCAAAAAAAAATGACGTGCATATAAGTGTATAAATGATACCTATATGAATAAAATATTTTAAGTTTGACTTTGACATCAATCTGTCAGCTATTTACATAAAAATATTTGTATTTTTATAATATTTTTATTTAGGTGTTTTTTTACAATCTCAAGAATCTATAGAAGTAATTGTAGGACACACGTCTGATATTAGTGAATATATTTTTTGGTTTTTGGTATACGATTATTAAACGTACTCGTAACTAATAAGCTTTGTTTACTCAGCGGGTTTCCAAATTTTTATGCCCGTCCGAGTTATTAGAATTTTCTTCCTTTAACAACACTGGATGCTCACCATCAGATGGCTGTTTGGCTTGATAGTTGGCTAATTATATAAGTAATTACATATCAAACGCTTACAGTTTTAATAAATGAAATATTTTCATAAGATAACTTTAACATCTCTGATGGTAAATAATGAATACGTATCTGAAATTTGCGATTTTCAGGAGTTAGGTAAATGTATACTTGATCCTCTACAGTTTTTAATTTATGTTTTTGCTCTAACATTATTAAGACATTACTCAGCTCTATAAAAAGAAAATCCAATTACTTCTTAAACAGTAAAGAGTAAACATTTTATTTCAAACAACATACCTATTGGTCACCAATGCAGGCGTTCGGGCGTCTATAAATTAGATTTACCTAAAGCAACCTCCTTTTTCTGTCAATTTTCTGACTGATCAGATAGAATAGGTCCGAAACATGATTCACAGGTAATCAAAAAAAGAAAAACAAAAAGGCAAAGGAATGGAAAAAACAGCCACTCGTGGATACGGTGCTTTAAATCGCTAAGTTGTATTGTACGTGTGGGCGCGATATGAAGCTGTGTGCGTGCCTTTGCAGGTAGTCTATGCTTCTGCTTCTCAGTTGCCTTTGAGCTGCGGAGCTCGAAGCGTGTGCTATTGGGGTGTGTTTTTACATCGCTCGTACACGCGTTACGGAACGAACGGAAAAATCACGAATTCTCATATAAATAATTGAAAATTAAAATGCTTCTGACTGATTCTTAGTTAAGTTGGATGATCGAATGTTAAGTAATTTAAGTGAAGTTGCTTAATTTTAATAATTTTTATGCAATATGACTTGCGGTTACGTGTTAAGTTAAAAAAAAATAAAAGACAAAAAATATTTTGTGAATTTGAAGTGAGTGATTGTTATAAAATAAATGTGTTTGAAAATAATAAATTAGTGAACTGTGAAAAACTAAAACGTCTATTGTGTTTTGTGGATTTTCTGGCGTTTTGTGAAGGTAAAAAAAATAATATTATGTAATAATAAAACACAAGTACCTGCAATAATTAGGATAAGTGCAAAATATTTTGAATAAATGTAGGTAATTTCATCGCATCCAGAAATAAAATGTGTAATTCCTGAAAATCCTGAAGGATTTTCGTCTTATCAATTTGTGTACAAAATAATAAATGTCCAAAATTACAACATATTAATGTTATCGTCTAGTTCTTATCAAGTGTCAACATTAAACAATCGCGATGTTAAAATACCACGAAGTTGTAAAATTTATTTTAGTTATTAAAAATTTTGTTATTAAATTGTTGGCAGGTAATTTAAAAGTATTTTAGAACATCCTCAAAAAAAAAACTAACTAAAGTTCTCAATGCTGGGCTCAGTACATCACTCAACACAGACATCTTATCCTTTTATTGAGTTGTGGCCACAAACCATATTATTAAATACTCTGTGGCCTATGGTTGTGGTGCACCATATTTTCTTTACGATAACAAAACGCGTTTGTTTGATCAGCGTACCTTTTTTTATAAAAAAAACTAGCTGACCCGGCGAACTTCGTTTCACCTAAATATACTCTTTGGCCATTTTCTAAGTGGACAGCTAAATGAACTACAGTGGGGTATGAATGGAGAAAGGAAAAATGCGCCAAATTGTAATGTTCAAAAAATGTTCGTATTTGCTTAGGTTTTGAAGAAATTACAGCATCATTTAAGGTTTGATCCCAATGGGAATCATTTTCTAACAGTTGCAAACTTTTTTTTTGTTTTTTTTTTTAATATTATAAAAACCTTCCGTGGGCTCTAAGGAATATACACAAAAAAAATCCGAATTGGTCGAGCCATTCTCGAGTTATGCGCTTAGCAACATTCATTTATTTATTTATTTATTTATATTATTTTATTTATTTTGTACATACATAAATACATAGGAAAAAAGATTAAAAAAAAACATTGTGCAAGGGCACTTCTTATTCCTAATTGAAATGTCTTCCAGAAAGCCCGTTAGTGGAGAGGTGAACAAAAGATGCAAACTTAGTGCGTAGAATTATAGTAGATAAACCAATTAAATAAATATTAATAAAGAGTAAAGAAAAATAATATATTATTTATATAGAAGATTGAGACCATCCTATAATGCAGTAAATTGCTATCGCGACCTTGTGTTCTCGATATCTTATTGGTCCAAACCTGGATGATAAAAAATAAACTTTTACTATAGCGTCTATAGCTACACACTCAAAAGATGACTAATGATACTTTACGGAAATTATGTTTTGGTTACACTGCCGTTTCTTTTATTATTTATTTGAAGTCGTTTATTTTTGGACATCGTAGGTAAAGCTTGAATCAGTGGAATTAAAATACTTTTTTTGTTTTAATTTTAATTCATCCTCTAAAGGGGCGCGGTTTGTAAAAGCTTGTATGAGTATTAAAATACATTTCTGACGCTTTTATTAGGCTATGGAGAATATATCCGCAGATCAAGTCGCGGCTATAGATAGGTATAATATAATACGCAGGTATCTGTTAGACTTTCTAGAAATTATAACTTCTTCTGTAAATTCAACACAATAATTCAAAAAAGTTATCGAGGTTAATTTTTTTATCCATTAATTTTACAAACACCAGTTAAATATGCTTTTCGGATTGTGGATGTAGGGCTGAAGTTATTCGTAATTAGAATCGTATTTTCTTGTAGGATACTAGCTGGAAATTGGTTCCGCGGAATATTATTAAAAAATGACCCCCTTAGGAGATGAATTTTCATAAATACTTCTCTTAGTGCTCCTAAAAGTTAAGATTAAAAGTGCTTCGTCACTGCCTTGTCTGGTGGACTGCGAGAGAATGCGTTTAGCATTAAGTCCGCCTTTTGCCTCCTTTATGTTTATAAGGTGCAATAAATAAATACATAATAAATATTAAAAAAGGATTACTGACTGGAAAAACAGTCTTTTCTAACCCACAAGTATTTCAACGTACCTGTCTAACGATAAGCCTCACTATGAGGTAGACGCAACTAACAGTTGATCTAATAGAAGTGAATAGTAGATCTAAGGGTAGACGAAAAAAAATTATCCACACTTTACGTGTAGCAATGAAAATCTATATATATAAATTAAAATGTGTGCAATTCACACGAGATAAAGTGAAACTTTCAAAAATTTTTTTCATAATCGCGACTATATTCTGTATTCGTTTTCGACATGTTTGAATATTTTTTAATTATAAAAAGAAAATAGTGGTAACTAACACCATTTCGTAACATAATATGAAGAGTAAAATGAGCAGCTAGCGCCATCTATCCAGCAATAAAACGAATCTTTTCTCTTGTTCCTCGCGCCATCTATGAATACAACTTAGCACTTTTTAATGTAACTCAAAGAGAACCACGAACATAAGAAACACTTTATAATGCTTTCTATTTCATTTTCTCCTACGTTAAATCTTATGAATTTATGTATCGGTATCTTTTTACTGTCGCTTTTTCGTTTCATCAACTTTCAAATCACAACGATTTTAAAGAAGTTTTCACTTCAAAAACAAAAAATATTTGTACAGATGTCCTCCATAGACTGAACCATCCAATCGATGTGCTCCAAACAGGTTTAATTTGAAAGCCAATAATGCGGAGATGATTTGAGACCACCAAAACAATGCATTAGGCACATTTTAGATTTTCCCATACTAATTTTTAACATTGAATACGCCGAGTATCCCTTAGTAAATTATGAAATGAAACTTTATAGGTCTTGGTACGTACGAGTGGGAAATCTTGAGTGTAAGGTTAATTTACTTCTGTAAAAAAATAGGACGTATCTTTTTTCACAAGACCTACCGCGACGAAAAGACAGACCGATTAAATTAGTATTACGCATATTCTCGCTAATGATCATAACGTGTACAAAGTTTTGAAGTTTTGCTTTGTTGAGCAAATAAACTACCAAAAGTTTTTCCATATTCGAATTAAATTACTTTGTACGGGCTTTGGAACTAACTTTATTTTTATGTTTTTGTTTCGTAAGTAACAGAAATTTCAAAAAGTCCACGCTTTGTTTGGGGAAGCATGATAGCTTTTAAAGCGATTATAGTGCATCAGATATAGAAATACATGTAAATTTTTAATAAAGAGTAAAAAATTAGATAGGCCATCACTTTTTCTTTAATAAGTCATAAGTCATAAGAACTTTAATGCATCATGCTTACAATAGAATAGGTCTTAAATATTTATACATAGTGAGCATGAACCCTGCTAGGGCGTGGCATATTAACAATTTAACAATATTCTATATCATTTTTACAATATTCTAATTATTTAATTATTAAATATTTCAATAAAATAGTAACAATTATTATTAATTTAAAAATCATACAATTTTAATACATAATTTTATAGTTATTTGTCATAATAATTTTACACGTAAATAGGTATATCTATAATATGTCAGTTCATGAATTCTTTTAGGGTATAATAGTATTTATTGATTAGGAAGATTTTTAAAATATCTATAAATCTATAGAGTAAGGTGAGGCAAAATATGACAGATAAGACATATAAAATTACTATTACTTACTTTACTTCAGATGGCCACATGGTACTCATTACTCAGGGTATTGCATCAACAGAGGTTCTAAGAAAAAACGCTAGAAAATCACAAAAGCAAACATTATCCTACGACTGTTAGTAAGCTGAAATCATCTTGAACATTAAACAGGATTGCTGAACAGCGAACGTTGCAATATTAAGTGCCAACAGAACTAAGTGTCGACTCGAAGCCAATAATCCGTACAATTAGCCGCAAACCAGCTCTTACCCGCTTCTAATGTTACATAAATCTCGTGTTTTCTAACGCTAAGCACCCAACCCATTAGGTACTAAGAATAAGCAGACTAAATACTCTAGGTAGCCTGATAAATGAACGACCTATTTTCAGGATTGTAAGTTTGTTCAATACATGTCTGCCAGAGACGAGCTCTCGAGAATTTTCAACAATACCTCAGAGTAATGAATAAATACGTTATTGTTTAAATAAAAGTAGGTACTAGTTTATGTCCTCGGCTTCACCCGCAGGAGAGTGGTCTCATAAAGCGAAATCACTTACATGACAGTCATATAAACGTCCAAATCATCCCAGAGAAGCATATTATGCTTCGGGGATAAAATCTATCTTATTTTCTAATCCTGAACGTGGTGTGTTTGTGTACCAACATTCATATTATTCCCTTAAAAAAAGTTAGAGTGCTATGGATACATAAATTCATCCTCATCATCCTGCCCATTTCCCAATTTTAATTGGAGTCGGCGGAATATTGAAAAATATTGAAAAAAAAACATTGAAACATTAAATTATATAATTTATTTTTGTGGAAATGCGGACTTTGATATTATTTGCTTGATAAAGAAATGTATACGTATATCTGAAGAACAACGCTTAGGTATAGCGTTTGTAAGACAGATTAGTGGTTTGAAATACGAAGAAGAAAGATAACATTTTTGTGTCAAAATTTTATTTGCTTAACCCAGAAATTAGACAATATTCCCAGGTATTCCATATATCTGTACAATCACTAGAATACTAAAGGATCATTATGACTGGTTTATAATGCTCGATCAAATGCAGTAAGATAATCAGATGACGAGGATGTCAGTTGATTTCACATGTTCGATTGCGGTTTGCTATTAGCTAATTTCTTAATTATGAGAGTACATCCGTAAATGATGAAAATAAATAAAAAAGTGATTTTACACTCGTAAATCTTTACGAGAATGTTATGTGTGGGTGGCATGAACAACATTAAAAAAATATAACTAATACCAAGACAATACACATTTCTTTGTCGCATTAATATCTCCCCCACCGCAAATCGAATCCGACCTTTCTCTTCGTGGGCAAGTTCATAACGAAAAACGATACGGTGTAGTCATAATATTCAGTTCTTAAATGATCCATCTTTATACAAAACTAGCGCTATGTCGCGGATTTACCCACGTTTTCGGGGATAGTATGCACCCAATATTTTATAATCAGGTCATGGGCTACCAGTGTGTAAAATTTCTATATATATAACAAATATATAACAATTTCCGCGAAATTACCTACGATACAATCTAAGAAGCGTCTATTCGAAGAACAGAGGTAATCGTTTTAAGGAATCTGCAACTTGCTGCTCCACTAGCAGATTTAACGTCATTAGTACATACTCAGCTCCTGACTGCGAAACCTGAATGCAGTAGGATGTTAGAATCGGGGTTTGCAATGTAACCGTGTATCAGGGATACGTATCATGATACGTTTACTTAGGCAGTTAGAAGAGATCTGAGGTCCACAATGCCGTAGTTATATGTTGTGATGCCATATGTAGTATGGTAGATATACAGATGATTTTTTTCAAGTAGGCGTGATTGCACAAACTATGAAGTATAGTTTTCTGAATCATTACTTCCCAGAATTCGATCCTCGTTAGCGACACTATCGAATGTTGTAATAATACAGGATCAGTTTATATTCAGTGTAGTCTGATATTAAACCTCTTAGATTGTAGCTCGTTCAGTTTGTAGAATTGGTTCAGTCTCTGGTATTATTTGAATGAACCGGAACAGAGCAAATTTGAATTACGTCAGACTTGATCTCGGAAGTGTTGGTTGTTAACCTATTACTAAACTTCTGTTTAGTTTCAAAACTTACATCATCAATATTATCATGTTTACTTCATTTCTTTGGTATGGTTTCATCATTAAAATTATTGAGTTAATAACTTTCATTAAAACACCAATTCTAATTCATGGTTGACTAATAAATCCACATGATACTTAAATATCAATCCTGCAATTTTTACAGAAAAGAAATAACATTTTAACAAAAAATCAACCGACTTCAAATGAAGTACATTGTACTTTTGACATGGATACCATTGTCAGATCTCGCTCAAATTTATGTGAAACTACGCGACAAGCACCAGCTTTCGATTAAAAAAGAATCATCCAAATCGGTTCACCCAGTCCAAAGTTCTGAGGTAACAAACATAAAAAAAAGAAAATGTGTGCAATTCACACGTGGTAGAAGTGAAACTTTCCAAAATTTTGGTTTCTAGATAATGAGATGAAAAAGCATTTAAAAACAGTATAAAAATAAAACTAAAAAAAAAACTAAAAAAAAAATACTGAGAGACGCGAACCTGCGCATCAGGTATTGTGTATCTACGTCCTGACCATTGAGCTACGGACAAGTTAAATTGAAAGTCGAAATTAGCGGTTATATTATCTTACCTGTCGTTGCATCCGGTTTCAAATCACTAACGATTCTAAAGAAGTTTCACTTCAAAAAATACAGTCGAATTGAGAACCTCCTCCTTTTTTTTTGAAGTCGGTTAAAAATACATTTACGTCATGAAATACAATTATAATATATTTTAAAATCTTATCAATGCTCAATATTGGAATGGTCATCATAAAAGCTTGGTTACCCTCGATGAAATTCATGCTCCGTAGGAGTACTTTTTTATTATTTTGTTCGAGAATCCTGTCACAGCTCTTCGGTATTTCCTAAGAATAGAGGACATTCATGTGCACGGCAAAAATGATTGTGAAAATGAAGCTGATTTTCACAATTATTCTACTCGACTAGCGTGAATGAATGTGAATATTTATCCTCAATGCCACACAATATTTAATGAGGTAATCGCTTAATACATAAACGTAATAAAAATCAAATGATGAGATCTATAGTTAGATAGATATATGTATATATAACTCTTTATTGTTGGCATACCACAGCTTAAACAATCATACAAGGAGAACGGATAGGTTAATAAGAAGTACAGAAGAATAGGCAACCTTATCGCTACGTATTATCATTATTGTAAGTTAATTCCTTAACATATAACATTTATTAACTGTAATTGCTATATTTGCTTCTGCTAATCTCGAGAATTGCATTGATACACAAAAGACTATCTTGCGCATCCTACAAAGCCTACTGATCCGTTTAGAACAGAATAACGTTTGAGCTATCCAGGTAACCTACTTACACTGTAATAGACACGAGATAAGTCCGATTCAAATGACTAATTCCGCAGGCAACCGCTCTCCGTTCTAGATTGGAACACAGATAATTCGAGAAACTGTCTTCGTGCACCTCTATGTAAAAGAAGGTATCGTACAGAATACATAATTGGCAAAGAATACGTTTGAAATTGGAGTTAACCCTTAACATTAGCAGCCAAAAAGGATAACAGGTCTTTCCTTATAATTAATAAATGATATCTTATTGACCGGAATCTCAAATGCCCGAAGCACAGAAGAGCTAAAGATTTTTTTGCAATTGACACCCATGCAATGTTACATAGCTTAAACTGGCCAATTATAATTGTAATATTACAAAAGCCTTTAAATACTTCACACAGCTTTACATACTTCAGGGCCTTGTTTTAGTTTTAAAATATTACAAATGATGTAGAACTTCTATTCTGGCCTGAATATTATGAATTTTCTGCATGTAATTTATTTTGATCAAAATAAAGCATATTATGGTACAAAAAGCAGGCTAGATTGGTTTTGGCAGATTACGCAGACTAACCAAAGCAACATTTTAGTATCTACTAAATGACTGTCGCTGGATTCGAACAAATAAGTAAAATAACTAAAATACTTTACGTCCGTACTCTAGTCACAGAGCCTCAAAATATAATTATTAAATATCCTAAAGCACTGTGGATTTAAAGCACGAATTGCACTGAGTCTTCGAACACAATCATTTGTAATTGATAATCTTGCAGCAACAAATTTTAATCTGAAAATCTCAAACAGCTTTATTTTGGTTTTAAGGCTAATAGAGATCCATGGCACATATATTATAGTGTTCCATCACAGACAAAATATTAGGAGATCTAGTAGACTAGTTTGGTGAGTTAAGAACTCACACAACTACTATTTCCGAATATAATCAGGATTAAGTTCGGGGTACAGAACTTAAAATAATCTTGGATATTTAGGGATTGATAAAATCCAATATTTCAATAGTAGATTGAAGTAATAATAAAAATTTAAAAATCAACAAATCTTTTTTGCATGAAAGCAGTCTAATAAAAATACGGACAGCGGTTCTCAAGTAACTCAGTGATGACGACCGCCACCGTAATTAAACCTCAACTGGCGAGATATTTTTTGAAATACCACCAAAGAAATAATGACACTTAGCTCGGGTTTGCAGCAAAGTGTAGTGCAATTAATCTCTTTATAAAAATAATTCTTAAAACAAAATAAGTACCTTACTGCAATTAAAAACTAAAACACGTTAAAAACCTCTGTGAATGTACCTATAAATATAATACTTACTTTGATCCACCAACAAAGTGAATAGGAATAGCTTTAAGAACTAGGTAATACTAATAACTATATAAAAATAACTATATTTTGAGGTTAGAACAAAGAAAAAAACTTAAAGAAATAATATTGAAGGTTGCATTTTTTTTAAATTCATTACAAGCATTTTTGATGTTAAACACATATATTATGTGCTAAAATAGAATACCTTCTCCTGACATGTAATGCGTTAGAGAAAAAAAATATTGAAGGTTGCTTTTTTTTTAATTCATTACAAGCATTTTTGATGTTAAACACATTTATTATGTGCTAAAATAGAATACCTTCTCCTGTGATTCAATCACAAAGAAATATTTCCAACAATATTTCAATATTTCCTACAAATCATAGGTACTTATGAAAATAGATAACAATGTGACTCACTTTACAAAGTGAGTAATATTGAACGATCCATTTCCGAGAGTATTAAATTTTAGGATGGCTGAAGAGACCCATCAAACGTCTATACCAGCGGTCCTAAAACCGTTTATAGGGATTTCATGGTGTTTGACTTATTACTTGGTGTAAATAGACCGGGGGTACTAAACGGGTCTTAGATGGAATAAATGATTGAAATTAAAGACGAGGATAAGGTTCGAGGTAGTGTATAAGCTTTTATGTTTGGAGTCGGCAAATGAGCAGAATTATAATATTACTAGCTGTGCCTTGCGGTTTCACCTGCGTTAATTTGTGGAAAAAACTATCTACTAAAATATATGATGTTAAAAGCCTTCTTCGATAAATGGGCTATCAAACACAAAAAGATTTTTTTAATTCGAACCGAAATCGAATATCGATTAGCGCTATTAGAGATTAGCGCGTTCAACCAAACAAACTCTTCAGCTTTATAATTTTAATATAGATTTATTTCACGTCCTGCCGAATAGAGTATACAACTAGCTCTCTGCCCGCGGCTTTTCCCGAGTTTTCTGAGATTTTAAGTACCCTATATCTTACTACAGGTCATCGTATACCTGTGTAATAAATTTTATGAAAACCTGTTCAATAGTTTTTGGATGAAAGAGTAACAAACATCCATAAATCCTCACACAATTTCACATTTTTAGTAGGATTTGAAAATCTATACAGATAAAATACAAAAAAAATGTGTGCAATTCACACGTGGTAGAAGTGAAACTTTCCAAAATTTTGGTTTCAACAATAAATCGAATCTTAAAGCAATAAATCCAAGCGCCATCTATGAATACAACTTAGCACTTTTTAAAAATCTATCTAGCAATAAAACGAATGTTCTATCTTACTTCTCACGCCATCTATGAATACAACTTAGCATTTTTACTGTCTGTATAATCGGCTGGTCGATCGACAGAATGAAAGAATGAAATTCTTATTTTTTGTTGATAAATTCTTTGAAAATATTTAAAAGAGCATTTGAAAGTATTTAAAAACAGTATAAAAATAAAACTAAAAAAAAATAAAACTAAAAAAAAGAAATATTGTGAGACGCGAACCTGCGCATCCAGGTATTGTGTATCTACGTCCTGACCATTGAGCTACGGACAAGTTAAATTGAATGACGAAATTAGCTGTTATATTATCTTACCTGTCGTTGCATCCGGTTTCAAATCACTAACGATTCTAAAGAAGTTTCACTTCAAAATGTTTCTATGGATCTCCTTTATAGACTCTGAAATCATCCAATCGATGTGCTTCAAAATGGTTTCATTGGAACGGCAACAAATCCGAAGGTGGTTCGAGACCACTAAAACAATGCATCAGGCACATCGGTACATTTATAAAGTTGATTTTTCATTTTTCCCATACAACAATTTGAAGATAATATGTAGAGATGGCACATGAACGTCAACGTGAACACAATATAAACACTAATCTGTTATTCTCATCAGAAAAATTTTTAGCGTAGTGGAACACGCCGGGTATCCACTAGTGTTGGATAGTAAACAGCATGAATCTTTGACTCAAAATTTCATTATACATCAATACGAGCTGAATGCCGATGTTAACGAGTATTGAATTAAAATGAAATTCAGCGCTGACGAGTGAAAAATCTTTTCTGCTTCAAGTTTGCCAATTCATATTGTCGTAATTTTATTTCAGGTAAGGAATGAGTTATTAAAATTAGCACCCAAAAGAAGTCTTAGGAAATCCTAAAAATTACTGAAACTCGACAAAACCACTTGTTTTATTACCAAGATAAACGAGTAGAGATAAATCAAGAAAATATTTTTTTTATTAAAACTAGTAAGTGCCCTCACTTTTCTTTCAAACCTATGCTATGTTAGGGTTTTGGTTACAAGAAAAAATGTCTAATTATTTATTCTTCATAATGACATGTTGTTTTTGTTAGCCAACTGTTATGTTTAACAACTGTTGAAATAAAAAATCTAAATACTACCCCAAACTTACCAATACATCATCGAAATAAGCTGACCAGTTTCTGAAATTATGTGAAACAAACTTCTACGTTACAATTTAATTACATCTATTAATATTATACATTTAAATATGATTTTGGACTCAATATATTGTACTTTATTCGTCAGACAAGACCCAACGCCATTTATTGTTTTGCGACCGCTTAAAATCTTGAGAACATAATAATTATGACATGAGTTTACCTAGAATGTTTCTGAAACATTGTATTGTCTGCCAATTCACAGAATTCACACTTTAAGGACTAGATTTATGGCCTTCTTACTTCTCTTTGTTAAAGGAGACCTGAGCTTAGCAGTCTATTTTATTTATTTATTACACATTATTGCACATCTTTACAAAGTTAGAAAAGCATTACAATATTATTATGATTTGTGCACAAAAGGCGATCTTATCGCTAAATAATCCTTCCAGATAACCTTTCCAGTATACCTTCAGTTGTTATTTTATCAAGGTACGTACTTTAGTTTCGTTGAAGTACTATATTCTACACAACCTATCATTCACCGCTTAAGTAATATTAGGATGGATATCTAACCCAAATTCTGTTGTCTGGTAATTTTCATGTTTTCGTTGTTTTGAAAAGGTTTTAGGAAAACCCCTATTAATTGCCGGTTTAAGAACCTTGGAACGTTTATAGATGTTCAAGGTATACTTAGAAAATAATGTTTAGTAAAGATTCAAAAATATATTTTTCTACGTAATGAAGAATGTTAATAATCCTTCCTGGCAGTCGGGCAAAAAGGAGTGGATACATGGTTTTCGTGAAGTTGTGACGAGAATTTTGATTTTTACGTCATCACACATTGGCAACATCACCCTCATAGTCATCATCATCGCATCGTAATGATTCTTTGTTGGAGTTACGTTTTCTCTGAATACAAGCGATGAATCCTACAGCTTTGCGACTTGGAAAGATAGTAATGAGTAGGTAATCGGTAAGGGACAGGTTTTATTATATTGTGTTACGGACTCAGGGAAATGGTGTGGATTTCAAACTATCATTTAACAATTTAAACGTATTTATTCACATTAGCTGTAATACACATTCGATAGGCAACGATAATTAACAAATCACAAGCCACTCACCTTAATCTTAGTGTTCACCCAACGAAGGCTCTTTTAAAAGTGTGTCAAACGGTAGGACATTTCAGATGGCCGACCGACGTGAAGTTCTTGACAATTTCCAACCAAAGTGTCACTGTCACTGCTGCCAAATGACATTGGCAGTGGTAAGCGAAGTTAGTTACTTCAACTGAGATAACAACAATAATGTTCTAAGAATATTAACGTAACAATTGTGACCGTTAATTTCAATATTTTATTAGATGGAACGGTAGAAGTCAGATCCAGTGACGATCGTGACTACAATCTATGTAACTGGGTCGAAATTTTTCAATCCATGCTCCTACTAATCTTATAAATTCGAAAGTTTGTGAAGATGTTTCGATGTTTGAGGTTTGTGAGATCGGGCTTGGGACAGCTAACCCAATCCCATCCCATTGATCTATTGTAGCCGATGTTTGGGGTTGCATCACGCGCTAAACTTTGTACGGAAAAATATAAAAAAAATAGGGTAATTGATCCAATTATACGTTCTTGTGAGATGATTTGGACGTTTATATGTTTGGGAAGCCTCTTTTCCGCGGAGGAACCCTAGGGCGGAGTTTAGAAAGTTCATAAAATGAAACATTTAACCTATTCACCTGTAAATATGAATACTACCTAAATTAAAGTCGAATTGAAATCTCTATCAACATGTCATTTCATCTTCGTTATAATAAATACTCTATGATAAATGACGTCTCTAATATTATGGCATTAAAGTAAGGAATGTTCTGTATAAAACTATGACTATAAAATTATATCCTTAATCATAATTAAGTTCCCACGGTTATCACTGTAAATAATTGCGAATAAAATATCACTGTTATATAATTATTGTGTCTGCAGATTACTTTATTATTACGTTGACGTTTGATTGATAATGTTGTTAGTATCTTACCTTATTTATGTTACCTTCATTTGGACCACTTCGTTGAGATGATTGGAACTCTCCGTATAAACATGAAAACATTTTTAATTGCTTTTTAACAGGAAAATATTAATGTTTTAAATATTATTTTTACCTACATTTTAGCGATTTTTGTGTCTGTGGAGTGACTTATCAGTATTTTGATTTATAAGTGGAACGCAGAATGATATTTTTAAGTTGTTAAAATAATAAGTTACGGTGGAAACAATATAATTATTATTATATTTATACTTGCCATCTTCCACACAGCGAGGCCAAGTTTTGAGGCTTGAAATAAAAGAAAATTAACCGTACCCGAAACCACTGTAACTAAATTTAATTGCAGTCTATCCCACACACTTTGTGTACTGTTACTTAACTTGTGTAATGTTAGTAATGATAAAAATGGCAAGAACTCGTTATTTTAATCTAAAGATTAAAATAACTTCTTGACATTTTTATCTTTTATCTCATCTCCTATTGCTCATTTTCAATTATATTTTACTATAATAAAATCAGCAAAAACTGCTTTCAGATTTATGTAGATAAAGTATAAGGTACCTTGTTAATAAAAACCATAATATTCTAGACTATAATGCATGCAGAAATCTATTAGAAGTACAGTATTAAAAATTACGTGAATCTAATTTTTTAAATGGATTACTGACTGCGTCGCCAATACATTATCTGTTTCATTTTATTATAACATTTTTATTTCAAATATGAACTTGTTTCAACTTATAGTACTTACTTAACTAAGTGAAATTTGTGTTCTATTTATGTTTGATATTATTTATAGACACTAGAACTATTATAATCTCCGTGATTTTTCCGAACAGACTACTAGAAAACGTGTTTTTAACGATATCGTTGCTATATCTAATTTTTAATTATAGAATTGATTTGCCACAGCTATTTTATGAAGATTTGAATGGCTGTTATGCAAATTAATTTAATTTTTCTCAGTTAGGTGTTTTTTATTTATTCATCATAGTATTACGTTTGTTTCAATTAAAGTTTGGTAGGTATAATATAATCAGGTAGCAAGCAAGTGAAGAAAAAGTTTTCGATGTTTCTATAGATCGTATAATTCTTATAGATCATGGATTAATGAATGCCCCCCACATAATATTATTTCGTTACAACCTGCAAGTGGAAATATTGGATTACCGATTTGGAAGATTCTTCTTTCATTCAAAAGGATATTCGTTCACACTGGTCATATTTCTCTGATGATGGAATCCGTTAGCGATTGAGGAAACACTTGTAGATATCCGAGTACCAATATAATAAAGCGATTTATAATAGATATATATGTTTTTCGAACGCTAGTTCTTTGAAGTCAGTTATTTTGATAAAATAAAAATGGGGCATCGTGCCCGTGAATGAGTCTTTGTGTGCGTTGTTTGAGTGCACTTGTGTCTTGTGCATGTGGTTTCCTGTATAAAGCTTTTCACAATATTTTCAGAAATGTATCACTGCGATTGACAGACTATACTAAAACTGTTTTATTGTGAGCAAAGAACTCTATAGGAACTACATATAATAAATGTATAGGAACTATAGGAAATCATAGGAACTCGAATGCTATAGAAAAATGTATAAAATGGAATCTTAAAGTTATCTTTTCAGTTATCAATAATTTTGAAGTTGGTAATTTTTCTTGTCAAGAATTATTTGCAATTGTTACTTGTCTTGTTCATTTCATATCATTATTCAACAAGACAGAATGCAGGTATATTGGTAGGTAATAATTTGTATCATCAATCAACTGTTTTATAACGAAAACAGTTCATTAGACAGAATAGTCTAATATTCTACCTATAAATAAGAGAAATATACATTTCAATCGTCTTGATAGCTAAGTGGTTGATTGGTATGTACCAATGCGCATGTGCGCATGACATTGTTATCCAAAAAGGTGTGTATTCCCATCCATCCATCCATCCACCAATTTCACATGTGAGTTTCATTGCGAGGGCGTACATTGTCGCAATGGTTGCCATGCCATCTTTGTTCAAAAGGTCCTAGGTTCAGTCTTTTGCAAGGCAATCAATGGTCAATTCTTGGTCTTGGTGTATTCTTCTGTTTGGGTCTCGTGCATGTCACCCACGAGTTCCACATAGTTTCCATACAGGATTATTGTTATTTATTTCATCAAAACTTTCCTTGTTCTCAAATTTTTTATACATGTCGGGAATTTGTTTAGAATTAAATAAATTATTAATTAGACACGCTGTTACATAAGTGATTTACAGTGTTGTTTTTGGTGTATTCGATCGGATTTTACCAGATTAGAATTTTAAATTTGACCAAGAATTTTATCTGTAGGTCAATAATACCGTGGCCTCTTATTTTGTATTAATTAATGTTATTACTGATATAACATCGGATTAACTTAATTATGTAGGTAGATATATATTACTTAACTTAGATAATCGAAGACGATAACTTGAATACTTATTGATATGACATATTTATTCTTTTGTTTTGTTTCTTTTAAAATCCTAGAAATAGAATCCTAAAATCCTAGAATCGGATTTGCCGCATTTGAATGGCGTCCCATGCGTAGCGAAACGAAATCTGTTAAGTTAGTTTACATAAAATCAGTTA
This sequence comes from Thymelicus lineola, assembly GCA_963932265.1. NCBI lineage: Eukaryota > Metazoa > Arthropoda > Insecta > Lepidoptera > Hesperiidae > Thymelicus > Thymelicus lineola. The sequence continues at coordinate 1,399,529 of OZ010699.1, read as the reverse complement.
GTTGTAATGCCACAGAATAGAGAATACTTTGTTATGGTAATATTCTAATTATAAATAAACTTGCAAAATTTTGTTAGATCAAACAATATAAAATTCACTGTTAAGATACACACCATTATAAAATTGGAATAATATCAACATTGAAATTGTATAATTATTATAATGTCCGTAAGTGGCGCTGATGACCTTTAAAACAATGATAAAGTCACCTAAAGCTATGTTATTTTTTTAAAGTTCATGATTAAAGTTTCTTCACAAATCTGGGCACACATTGTTGAAGGTTGGGTTCATTTCAATTTTGATTTTACGATAACAATTTGAAAGGACCTTTAGGGCGTAATGAGCCTAAAGTTACGTAATGTAGGTAATTACATTCCCTAGTTTAGATAATTAGCGTTTGTACTTTGGATACTGGGTAAACTAGTGCTATGAAGGTTTATGAAAACTGCGAGATGAACTGACAAATTTAACTAAACTAAATTTAATTAAAGTATAATTAATTAAACTAGAAAAGACAAAAAAGACATAACTTAGTCTCAGGGAGATTTTTAAAGATTAATCTCATCGCGAAGAACCGATATTTTTATTTTATTTAAGGCGCTTGTAAGAGCCAATAACCTTCAGCAACTGGGCGGTATTTATTTAATACGAACCACTTAATACTTATTTACATAAAAATAGGAATATTTTGGATTGTGGTTTGTAAAATTAGTATATTAAATATTTATTGGTACAGTTTAGAGCAAACTATGTTAATAGGAACTGTGCAAAAATTCCTTGCCGTTTAAAAGTATATACAAATCTGTCAAAAACAACCACACTTGGATTTTTTCACATATAGTAGTTAACCAGCCAGAACAATTTTGTACGTACATTATGTAGATAAAATGTCCAAAAACCACCAATATTTTTTTCAAAATTTGTTGATATTTGAATAAGTAGGAAGACTCCGAACATTGTGTCTCGGCAAGAGTCAAAACTCTTACAAGCGCCATAATGTGTAAAATTTAACACCTCCAGATTTCTTGAGGTCATTAAGAAGCATAATTATGTTGTTTGTTACAAAATGTTCGAATTAATAATTATGATATACCATGATGGGTATTTTATTCGGCAGTAGGTAGGTATTATATTATACTTATACTTATGTAACTATATTGAATACTTCCTATTTTATAATAGGTAGGTATCTAAGTATCTGCCCAACGAAAGCCGAGAATCGAACTTAGCACCCCCTCATCAACTCAGCCGAGTATCAAACCAATTCCGTATTATTGTAGCCATAGTGAACATTCCAGGAGGCTATTAAGTATGTAAGGGAATACCGTGTTTGATCTTTGTAATTAAATGGTATCCATATCTGAGTTCCCTTGAGTATTACGCATATTATCTCCTCAACGAAATAGAGTATACGTGATAACGTATAGGATACCTCTAGCATAATTGGTATAGTTATTGTGAAAAATAAAACATTGAATTTTGGGTGACGAGGTACCCGGGTACCTACTATTACTATTATTACTATTTGAGTTTCTGAACAGAAATTCATATTGAGTTCTTTGACCTAGTAACTTGACTATGATGAAAAATGTATTTGTATATGTTTGTTTAGTTGTAAGCGTTAAAAAATAAAGGATAAAGGTAAAAGTAAGCAAACATATCGTACCCTCAGTGGAAAAAGGCATATTAAGATGAAAATTGCAATGTTGGAGATTGGAGAACAAAAAAAACTTTTAAAATATCAGTTAGTAGTCAAAGGAATTTACATTACGATGTCTTGTATAAAACCGTCAAGATTCATGATAAAAATTTGGAAAAAAAATTGAGCATATGCAGCTTTTGTCCCTCTTTTCAATCATATTAATAACTAAAATTCCAAATAACACGACTTAATCTTTTTTTTCCACTGAGGGTGCGAATTATTTCTATTATACTAAGTTCGGTACAGACAGTTACAAAGTGCTTACGTCAAATTCCGTGTGTATTATTTTGAGTTATTTTAAACTTGGATAACGAAAAATTCATTCCCATGTAATATTCTGCATTAGTAGATATATTACTGAATAATTTTTGATCATGAAGAACATCATATCCACCCAAATGAATGAATTTCAGATTAATCCAAAATTTTACAATACATGAAGCTGAAATTTTACGTGATAAACTTTACTACTAAACTTTATTTATTCTTGCAAATAAAGGAAACCAACTCCATTTAAACCGGCGAAAACACATCGCAACTGCTGGTCAAGAGACAAATTCTACAGAGCGGAACACCCGATCAGGCCTCTTAATTCCTTACGCAATGATCTGTATCATACCAGCCTTATTACGTTTGTAATTAATAGCGATAACCTGTTTATAATCTCGAACAATTTGTCAAACTTTTAAAAACATAATAAAATGTAATAAATACCCGTGGTTCTATAAAATTTAAATTAAAACAGCTTTCTCATTATAATTATCGTCTTAATAAATTATACGATGTTCGTTATAGGTACTCGTGTTAATCTGGTTGCCCCAATATATGTTTAACCTAATTAAAATTTATTCATTTTCAAACTATCTTGGAGCAAAATGTATGATGTATTATATTCGTTTAAAACACTTCTGAGATTAACGTAATTAGCAGCTCTGTCGAGTGAAATATACTGTGTTTCTCCATCTTTTTAGAGGGGGTATTACTAGGTAAATATAGAACTCGCTATTTGAATAGTCAAATCTGGTATCATCAAAATCACTATTACAAAAAAAAAACGGAATAAAATTCCTCACACGTATCGTCACTAGCAATCAAACTTTTCAATGCGGATCGTACAAAAAGAGTGGCCAGGATTTTGTACAGTAAAAGTTTTCACACCTTCCGTTTATATTTGAAAGGTACAAAACCGTAAATTAAATTAGGTTACGTAAAGGTAACAGTCGTTTTGGAACGAATGCCAGGTTTAAACTCTAACGCTATGAATATGCATACAGACATAAATTTAGACGTGTCCGTTTTGTTGGCCGGATTATCTAGATTTAGAGCCAGAACAAATATTTGTTTATCGTTCAAACTTGTGCGGCAGCGAATCAAAGTTGTGGCCATAATAGATATTGGAGTCAAGTGGTTAAGTCTACAGTGGGGTTATTAAAGTGCCAAGATCTGTGGATATTAAACAGTCGTCGTTTTCTATACCTTTTCACTTAAAAATTCAGTACCTAGTAGAATCAAGATCCTAGACACGATTGGTTTTTAGGGCAACGAAAATTTACTTCTTGCTGAAGCTTCCTTTTGGGGCATTTCCGGAATGATGTAATAAGGTTTTCTTCGAAAAAGGCGTAAATTTTCTCAGGTGGGTGAGGCATTAGCGGATTCTCGTGTGTTGAAAGTATGTAACAGTTAAGTATTGAATACTTGATTTATTTAGAATTAGATAGTCTATCTATATTTTGATTAGCTCATTAACTGATAAAAAACGTTTAACCTATCTTTGTATAATAATTTAGGCAGTCACTGTTATCTATGACTTGGTAACTATACAAGAATAACTTTTATATTTAAAGTCAATTAATGGTGCCATTCTGCCATACAATTATCACGGCCCAAAAAGTTCCTAAACAATAATGTCAGCGCGAAATTACATATTTCACAGTTGAAAGCCCCGACTGTTATTAGAGATTGATCGATGCATTAATTTAGTTACGCCAACGGACCAATTAAACGGATTAATGAGTTCATTATGATTGATTTCCTATAAACAGGGGTTAGAAATATCGTGCTGATTTAAATTACATTCAATTTGAAAACTGGAGGAAAAATTACATCCCACAGTTTTCTTTATTCATCTTTGCTTAAGCGTCTCATTTGAATTGCAGTTTTCCTCACAATATGAGAGATATGGCTATGGTTACCTTGGAGAGAGGTACCCTGCAAAAAAATGTTTTTCAATATTTATTCTACGATTCTGGAGTTTAAATAAATTTTATTCATGCCAAATTATAGCTTTCTAGCGCTAAGGATCTCGGCGCTTTGCTTCGGACAGACGGACATGATGAAACTATAAGAGTTCCGATTTTACTTCGAAAACCTAAAAAGGATTTTAATTGGATTCAGATTTACAATTTTGTTAAAAATTCAAATGAGGATTGACATTTAATTTGGGGTTAAAACTCAGGACGTCCTAATTGAAAATCCTAGTCTTTTCGATACCTGTTTTGAACTTGATTCAAGGTATGCCCTTAACTTTCCTGTCACTCAGTTGTTCCACGCTTCTACATTGCAAGCAAACTTTGAGCAAATTATCCAAATTATCGATAGAAGTGTGGGTTACTATCTTGGAATACATATTCTTTTGGTCTCATTGCAGATACGATATCAAATCTTAAGAGTATTTTGTGATATAAGTTACTTCATCCATCTTGTGATGGATTCTGTTGAAAATTGGATAGAGTATCAGCATAAAGCAGCCTCTTCGAAACTTGCACTCCACATGTAGGTAGGTAAGTATATAAACTTCTTGGTAATGCTCAATTTAATTTCTATACTTAACTTATGTTCACCACACAGCTACGGATGTAGATTGTCATTACACATAATATTTTTAATAAATAAAGCCTGCAAAAATGAAGAGATGCCAATTAAAACGAATTAATTAGATCAAAATTACGAGAAGCCCAATTTCACAGGAGCAAAAGAGACGTCTCAAACACGGCTTCGATTTAATATTCGATAATTAATTATTTACTTACAATCTCATTAAGAGGAAAATTTACTGAGCCATGGCTTGAAAATTACTTAGCAATTTTTAACGTTATTCTTAATTACGTATTTGGTACCGTTAGGTAATAGACTTCAGTGCTGTGCTCTTCATTAACTTTCAGCACTCATTGACCATTTATCATAAAGCTATACATCTATACAAATAAATAAAATTGTAGTGTCTGTTTGTAATATTAAAATAACCGCTTTTTACTAAGTGCATTTGGAGTTGTTGTTTTGGTTTAAACCAAAACAACATTTATTTTTTATTTTTTGCCTCTCTGTTCCGGCTAATCTCTGAAATGGCTGGACCGATTTTGACAGGACCGATGTAACAAGGAGTAACTTAGGCTACTTTTATTTTAGAAAAAAAAATAGTTTTAGAAAAAAATAGGATCAATGAAAAATTTAATAATATTCGATTCCAATAGGGAAGTTGTATAAAGTCAAAGTCAAAGTCAAAATATTTTATTCATATAGGTATCATTGATACACTTATGCACGTCATTTTTTGGCTTTTCGGAAGGTGCTTTGTCATGGAGGAGAAGAAAAGCCTAAAGAAACTCCTCAGCACATCTTTTAAAAAAAATATTACAAAAAAGATATTATCATACAAAAGTTTACTATTCTGAGTGGAACTGGTTGCAGAGCTAATCATTTCCATGCGTCTTTGTCATTTAAATACTCGTTTACACTATAATATCCCTTGCCTAACAATTGTGTTTTTACACGTTTTTTGAAAGATTCTATTGGCAAGTCACGTATTATTTTTGGGATTTTATTATAGAAATGTACACCAAGCCCTATGAAAGATAGTTGCACTTTACTTAGGCGGAACGAAGGCGTAATTAATTGATACATTCTTTTTGTTTGGCGATTATTAATATCAAAATTTTGTTTATACGCGTTTATATTCTTCCTTATAAAAACTACATTATTGAAGATATACTGGGAAGCTACTGTAAGTATACCTATTACCTTGAACTTTTCACGCAAAGATTCCCGAGACTTAAGTTTATAGATAGCCTTAACAGACCTTTTTTGGAGAATGAAAATTTGTTCTATATTGGCTGCTTTGCCCCACAGCAAGATGGCATATGACATAACACTGTGGAAATAAGCAAAATAAACTATCCTAGCAGTTTCGACGTCAGTATACTGCCTTATTCTCCTAACAGCATAAGCAGCCCTACCAAGTTTTGTCGCGAGATTTGTTATATGTGGGCCCCATTGAAGTTTACTATCTAAGGTCACCCCTAAAAAGACCGTTGATTCCTCCATATGCAATGTTTCATTATTTAGTTTAAGAGATTTGCTGACTTTTTTAACATTAGGTAGCACAAACTCTATACATTTAGTTTTTTTTGCATTTAAAAGTAAGTTATTGATAGTGAACCAACGCGACACATGTGAAAGAGCATACATACATTACATACATTATTAATTTTTTCTATATTTCCACTTTGCGAACTGAACAATAACTTTTTTGTTAAATACCACGCGGACGAAGTCACGGGTAACAGCTAACTAGAATAAGAATTTGCAACTTTACATAATTTAGAGAACATCATAAATATACGTACCTACCTAGTGCTAACTTGGTAGACTTCGGTCGGCAATAATTCAAGTAAACAACTAGTTACTAAAACGATTTTTTATACTATTTGGGTAATACTCTAACATCATTCAAGACATCACCACCTACTTGTATATTTATAAAAAAGTACGAAATAATGAAGCTGATAGGTTTTAAAATGAAACTCGAAAAAATTGCTCGTAGTAGTAGGTATAAAATAATTCTAACCATGTTCTTATCTAAAGTAAAATGATGTAGACTTTTTTATCACACATGATTTTTTTCGTAATTTAGTTTCCAATATTTCTGAATCGAAATTTCGTTTTTGCATTCTTTGTTGAGGGCCCTTAACGCTGACATAAGGATCGATGTTGAAATCCACCCTCTTCTTGTCGAGGGTATAAAGTAAATAAGAGAAAAGGTTGAGTCAAGCTGACTGGCTGGGTTGGGTCATTCGTCAATATTTACTGGGTAGTCTCACTGAGCGCGTGCTCACGAGAAAAGATATTTTTCGGAAATAAGGAACATAAATAAAAAAAATAAGAAATAAAAATAATACTAAAACTAAAATAAAACTACATCAAAATATACCTTTGACGTTAATATTTTAGTCTGATTATTTAGATTTTTTAATAACATTTATTAGTTTTATAATAATAAATATTAGAAAATTTTTATAGAAAAATATCACTCACCGTGGGGATATCGCCATAGGCAAACAAAAGATACAAAAACTCATAAACTATTTATTTTATTTCTAAACCAATCAAACTCCTTACCTACTAAAAATCCAAACACTCCGCGAAGCTTAGTGTAGTGCGCTTTAGGTCTAAGTTAACTAATTAAACTAATAAAAAAATAAAACTATCTTGATTGGGGTACCCTCACTTTTCCGGAATTTTTTTGTTCGTATTTCATTTTATCGAAAACTATTGACTTATTTATAACTATGTCTTTTTTGCTATTTGCATTATTTGACATATTTTTAGATCATCTAAGGATCATGTGTCATTGGTATTATATTACCGAACTATATTTCACTGATTTAAAAAATAACTTTTTGCTATTGGCCGAAGTCTCTTTTGAATTTTTTTCATTTGCCATATTTTCAGCACACCAAAACAACATTTTACGAAATACTATTTGGTCACAAATATTGTATAATAAAGCCGGTTACTTCGAAGCATTTTCAATATTAAATTAAAATAGTACTGTCATATAAAGTCATTAATTATTTTTTATTTTTAATCTTTATTTATTTAGGGGTTTTGATATGGCTACATATATGACAACCCCATTATTTCCTTACGCTTAACTTAACATCAGCTAACAATACATATTTAACTTAAACTAGCAACGAACATACATCTAACATTATTAGTCACTATTTAAATTTCTTACTTGAAGATATGCATTGATGAATGCGTAAACATGTTTGGCCCTATCAGAGGCTGGCTCTGCCAGTATGCTCTATAAAGCACCAACATTGAACATGTTCACGCAAAGATAATTCATCAATGCGTCTCTTTTATCTTTATATAGATCACATTCGACCAAAAAATGGAGTATATCTTCCTGCTTATTACATATTCTGCAATTAGGCGACTGTACCTGTTTCATTAAGTCAATACATTGTGCGACAAAATTAAGTGACAGGAACGAATCGCTACAAAACCGACTTTACGCAGTCTTGTCTGCTCTACTCCTGGAGTGTAATGTAAACCTGCACAGGTGCGGAAGGGCGAGGCGGCCCGCGAGCTGAGGAGCAGGTGGTGAGCATTAACACTATCTGTGTCGAAAAAATCGCGTGGGATCGCCGGAGCCCCGCAGCTGGAACTGTGACAGAAAAATGCTTGCTGTATGTTGCATGCCCGCTTGCATGCTTGCATGCATGCTGAAAATATGGTAATTCAAACAGCGGTATTTAATGTTCGGAAATATAATACTTCGAACAAATGTTATTTTGGCTAAATGTAACTATGTTAAAAAGTTTTTCGACCAAATGAAACATCGGAGTAACGGAAAAAATTGAATTGACAATAGCTCAACAGATACAGTGACAGACGTGACTTCAATGAAGTAAAAAAAAACAAAATAATAAAAGTTGACTTTTAAGTGAAATGAAATTCGGTCAAATATTTTTGAACTTATAATAGGTACCCATCTTAATTATTTCTCATTGTGAGAGAAAACGGAGAGTTATGGGCTTTGATGATGATTTCTCTGTAATTCCTTAATCTTTTCTCGTCACAAGTCGAACGTGTACCTAATGTACACCAATTCTCTTACTCTGCTTTGCGTTCCTGTATCTATGTGAAACATTTCGGTGGATCCTTTTATGGTTATTTATCTTACCCGACTCCAATTTTATTTCTTGTTTTCAGAGAGCGCTGGAAATTTTCATACTGCTTGACTTTCAGTGATTTTGAATATTTGTATTATATTAAGGGTGCTATTGAGATAAAATGAAGGTTTTATAATTGTGAGTAACTTGTTACGTAAGACCTGATTTGTTGAGTACGTTATTTATAAGATGAGCTGTAAAGGCACATTAATCATTGTTCTGTACGAATCGTAGAGTACTCCATGCTCTATATCTCCTCAAAATCCGTGCTCAGTATGTAGTGGGCCAACTGGCCAGTGGGCCAATTGGCTTCAAACTGAAGCCAATCATTATTTAGTAATTAAAAGTTGTTCATCGCAATACTCGTACATAGAGCTACATTCGGTGTGTCTCATACAATATCGAGAAACACTGATTTGGTGTTTATCTACCTAATGCTGGCCATACACGGTCAAGTTTGCAGGACTTGACGCGGCATCCAGTAAACTTGACGGTGTATGGCCACGGAATGCCTATCTGGCTATATAGCTATCTCATGCAAACTGGATGTCACATCAATTCTGCAAACTTGACAAGTACAATTGATTGTGTACGGCAAAATAACTAACATCAACAATATTCCAAGATCTATGCAATTCTACGTAAAATTTCTTCAAGATTGTCTTGCCTTTTGTCATACTACCCACAACATCAATTACTCAGTTTGACATGGGATGGGCCACGAATCCGACATTACTTACCAGAACTGTCCCATCGCAACGTTCCTTGCTCCCGGAAAAGGTAAACTAATAAATTAAACACGACTTATATGAAACAGGACAATAAATTTATTGGTGTTTGAGCTGAAGTACTATAAAGTGAAAGTTTTATGACGTATAGCTCATAAAAATTAACCTCGTAGTGGTTTCCGGCGCTTTTGTACAAAATTCCCACTAAAAATCCAGCCCGGTAGTGGTAGAGTCCCTCGTAGGGATTATATTGGTAATATTCATTGTAATAGTTCATTATTACTATTGTTATAAATAATAATAATAAATTATAAATGCATACCCACTCATACCTCCGCAGAAGGTTATTTATCTGTATCGCAGGTGCATGGACTACACATAATAATATAACACATCACAATAACACTCATGGTGTACAAGTATTTATCTGTCACATAAATATCTGCCCCAGCCGGGAATCGAACCCGGGACCCATCACTTCGTAGGCAGGGTCGCCACCAACTAGGCTACAGGGTCGTCATTATATCTCCGTAGGGTCCGCCTGTATAGCTACCACCCTCTTGCTTCAGTCAACCGCCAAATAACTCGTCGTGTTTCGGCTGGAGGCTTGAGAGCCAGTTATTTCTTTTACTTCTCACTTTCTTGGCCGGCGGCTTTCTTTCTTCATCATCAGCGGTGCCTTTGCTGTCGTTAATGTCTATAGGCGACGACAGCCATTAACCTAAAGGTGGGTCAACAGCTAGTTATATAAGGCAGTAATATTCTGGGGACCTATATCATCACTATATCTATCCAATATGAAACCATCAGCAGAGCGTGGTGACAGGGGAAAAGCTGCTATTGCTGCATCCGTCATTCAGCAGGATGGACCATGAGTATAAGAGGTTCCAATCTAAAATGTTTATATATTCTAGATTCATAACCTGTACTGCGGAACATGCAATGAAACGTTTATTCGTAAATTCTGTTTATTTATACAATGTAACATATAGATACCAGTCCTGTGCAGAACCAATTTAACATCAGATAAATTGGTTCTGCACCGGACTTGGTTATTTCTTCAATATTAGCATAAAATAATAATTTATAATAATATAATAAAATATAATAAAATAATAATTATTCGTTTATGTTAATTCGAATACGATTGGATTTAAATGAATGTTAATTGTAAACTGTAAAATAAGAACATAATATTAAATAGCTTCTGAAAAATTGCAAACTGATAACATAATTATATATTGAGTTTTGAAATTAACTCAATATAAATTCACGGTTGTTTTAATTTTCTCCTGAAAGAGATACAAATAGCCTTCTTTCCTAATATACGTATTAACATGATATTATCTATTTGCACGTTGCCAGCCAAGAAGAAAGGGGTACTATGGATTCTAAAATATATAACAAACCGTTCATTCCCATGCACCGTGACATTTTATGGTATTTGTACCTAAGTACTCTATTACTGTCCTGTAGTATGCAAAGAGCTAGAAGTCGAAAAATCAACAGGAATGTTTAAATTAAACACATTACTAGGAAAGTTTATGCCGAAACCGGGATAAACGTCCCTTTCTACCCGTACACGGATTATGCTAATTTAGGGACCAAATATTTCGTGCTCATTTCAAATAATTTCCGTTGAGTTGAAATATATAATGGAACAACTTTAAATCTACTTAACTACGTCTGGCCGTGTTTGACGGTAGGTAAGCGTTTTCGGTTCATACCGGAGGGTAAGTTTTCAATGAGAATTCGTCGCGATTAAAATCGTAATCCTTAGTTTTTTTTTGGAATTATGACAAATTAAAATTTAATAATTTTATTAAGAGTGCTTGTATATAAGTGTGCTATATTTATGCTGTAATAAGATTTTTAAGTAATTCTGTACTACAACTTAACAATTCCAAGCAAATTAATGTGAAAAAGGTGATCCAGTAAAATAAAAATTACAGATCAATAATTTTTTTATTTCTATTACAATTGAATAAAGTTGTCGGAGCCTTTCAGTTAAATAAGAATTTCGAAACTTAAGTTTACTATACCTTTCCTATCGGTATTATGTTGGAGTAATCTCAAGAATCCCAGGCCTCCTTATGTACAAAGAAGAAGCGTTTGGGTATAATGGTAGCAAAAAAACTTATAAAAATCGTTAATAATAATTTTTATATTGTAATAAAATTGTTTCAATAAATCTGTACGGCTACGTTCTTTGCTATGAAAACTGTCTTTTATTTGATTCCTGGTCATTTGTATTTTTATTCATGTTGATGTTAACAGGGACCCTGTGGTTATACACAGCTTACGGTGGAAATAGCTTCTCGTTTGTAGTGTGACTCTTTCTTTAATGAGGGTTCGTGATGCATTTTAATCAGGATCGTCTTCAGATTTGTGACGTATTATACCAGTTATATGTGTGTTCAATACTTCAGAAACAAGTTAGTACCATGAACGCGTGTGATACCGACTTTATTCACAGAGTTTAAATAAATACAGATACGTTATGCCCTTACAAATCAACCGAAAAATCTGTTCCGATGTCCGCAAGTCCCGCTTTATTGCTTTACCGCACGTCTTTATCTCTCTCGCGTCAAAACTACATCGCTATCTCTTTCTTCACCTGAATAAGAGTTCCCAATTGGGAACTTTTTGAGTCACACAACGCGCGCGCTTATGACATATCTGCCTCTTTTAATATATAATATCATTGGATAGATCTATTGCAACGTTCAATGGTTTTCAATCCCCCGCAAAGGCCTCTCACAAGGCCGAAATTTGTAATAGTTGATAACAAACGCGTGGTGTATTGTAATACAATTACAGTGATTATTTATGCAGTGACGTCTTACGGAATTGCGGTTTTGTCTAACACAATAGCTGCGGACAGCTATTTTTATCGACAATGGTTAAAAGTTTTTACTTCCAGCCTACATACATGGTTGTACAGCATATGGTCCAAAATTACAAAAAAACAAAAAGAAAAACTAGTAATAGAAAGATAGGACCAGTTTTTGATTCGAGAACCTACACCATTTTGTTGTATCATTGTATGTACCGAACTCTGATATTATACAAGCAACACTACTTGAAACTTGTCGAATATTTAGAACCCAAAAACGGTACATAATTTGACTTTGTTATGCGTCCACAATAAGGGACAAATTTGCGTACTTACATTCGTTTCTATTCAATAACGATACACAAGACGCAACTACTTTTACTTTTTCCCATTTTGATGAATCTTTGTATAGTAAGTGTTTAGAAAGCGATTGTGATGGTCAGTTACAAATGTCATTCACAATGTTATGTAAAATAGTTGAAGTGAATATAGCGTGGACTGTTTTAAAATGCTTTTAAAATTTTACTCAATAAAAAGTGTTTCAAACGATACGTTAGAATATGGATAACAAACCGGCAATGTTATTCTGAAATCGTTTTTTTTATGTATAAAATGTACTAGTTTACCAACGATTCATACATTTTAAACTAAAGACTTGTCTATATTGTATACTAGACAGGCTGTTCTGAATAGTGCGGCAAAGCGCGGGAGCATGACGTCTTTTAGCGCTTTGGTTATACTTCTCGCTTATGTAAGAAAGGAAAATTGAGTCCTGTTGTCAATGGTGCTACATATAACGATTGCATGCAAGCTGCATATACGAGTATAGTCAGTACGCAAAACAAATTCAAACGAAACGATCTCGCTCAATGGACATTACCTTTAGGTACTATTATGTATTCTTTGACTGTATTTGAATAAAATGTTTAACATGAATTTAAGGAATGATACAACTTTACACATCCTTTTACTTTTTATTTAATTAAATTTGAGGAATTTGAAAAACATCAAATATTGGAGAAACCAGATCGTGGCAGGAACTCAATCCCCTGGGATGTTAGTCCCGCACAAAATGTAACAACGACAAAAATCCTCAAAAACTCTCACATATTTCACATTCGCTGTCGACATTTTGCGTTAGCAAATTTAATATCAGTATCGCTACCTCTTCAGGCAAAAGGTTGTTGAATTATTAAATTTAAAATACCAGTGCACGGCTTATTTTTACACGATTTCTCGCATGTAATTATTAGCCAACGGGGAATTTTTGAACATACATATTTATATGAGGCGATGTATACTTCATAGTTGTTCTGCTATTTACGCTGACAATATTTTCGGTTTTTTTATACCAACAGATTATGTAGATATTATCGGCGCATGCCAGTAGTTTGAACGTCATGCGTCAGTCTCCTGCACCTGACTCCAGTTTGAATACTGCATGTACACAAAGAAAAAGAGTTAATGTGGTGTAATTGTAAGTTCTCATTGTATTGTAGTGGCTGTTACTATCCCAAATAAACAAAATAAAATAAAAAATCTGAAATATTAAACACTAGCTGTTGCCCGCAGCTTTGCATACGGAAATTATGTTTTAACTTATTCAAACTTTTATCCTGTTTTCCCGGGAAACTTTTTAATTTTCTGGGATGAAAAGTTGTCTAAAATATGACCCAGGGTATCAGAAACTTTACCAATTTTCATCGAAATCCGTTCAAGGGTTTTTGTGTGATGCCCGGACAGACAAACAGACACTTTGAGTTTTATTATAGTATAGATTATGGAAGGTTTTTGTATCATGATAATAATATGCATAGCGTACTCTTTTGCTGTGTGTATCACTAAAGGTTCACACCAACATACGCGTTCACTTTGCGTTCGTGATCTAATTGCGTGCAAAAGGTATTCAAGTGCTACCGCAGCATATGATCGCGATCGCGACCGCAAACCTGAACCTTCGTATTCTAAATTATATTCAAATTAGAAATATTTTTTCCTGCTTCGATGAAGGAAAACATTTTGAAGTAACTTGCACTGAACCATTGTGGTGCAAAGTCTAACAGATATCAGGATTATTGTGATAAATAATAATATAAATTATAATCCATTAAAAATATTTTGTTATTATTTGCTCATCCTAACAGACAGTATTCCATTTCAGTACTATCATTATCCAGTCCAAAAGTCCTATTTGATTGAAATAAATAAATGAATATGATTATGATCTGACTGGATAGTTGACTAGCCGTGAGCATTGGATACACGGTACTGAAACTGCAATCCACAATGCTTCTTCTTTGATTCTGTAATACCTATTAACAAATCTTTGTGCAGACGATATAGTATAGTGTGTATAGAAACATATATTTAAAAGTACCCTCGAACCAGGATAGGTATTTGTTGTGACCAAACATTCGCCCTAAATTGGAGCCTTGACCCCTCCCGTAATCGCAGTGTCAGTGCCAAATCCAATCCACTATGCCAATCGGTTGTAAAATTGCTTTTGCCTCAGGTCGAAACAGGTTAACCGACACGTCTCACTAGAGAGGTGTTAGCGACAGGCGATAAAGTAACATTTTCTGAGATATTGTGCATTGACTGAATGACCAAAGCTTCTAATAACTGGTGGTGATCGTAAGTGATCGAAAACGATAAGAGGAGCCACTTGAGCTATTATTGAAGTGAAACTTCTTTAGAATGGTTGTGATTTCAAACCGGATGCAACGAAAAAAACGACAGGTTCTTACCTACAAAATACAAAATATGTACAAAAATGTGTAGGAAAGAATGAGACAGAAATATACTCGGCAAGCATGCATATATTTCGTCGTTGAATCTAACTTCTCCGTAGCTCAATGGTCAGGACGTAGATACACAATACCTGATGCGCAGGTTCGCGTCTCTCAGTATTTCTTTTTCTTTAGTTTTATTTTTATACTGTTTTTAAATACTTTCAAATGCTCTTTTAAATATTTTCTAAGAATTTATCAACAAAAAATAAGAATTTCATTTTCGTTGTTTAATATCTGTCGATCGACCGACCGATTATACAAACAGTAAAAATGCTAAGTTGTATTCATAGATGGCGCGAGGAATAAGATAGAAGATTCGTTTTATTGCTAGATAGATGGCGCTAGCTGCTCATTTTACTCTTATGTCATCATGTTAAGAGATGGCGTTAGTTACCACTGTTTTCTGTTTCTTATGTTCGTGGTTATCTTTTAAAAAGTGCTAAGTTGTATTCATAAATGGCGCGAGGAACAAGGTAGAAGATTCGATTTATTGCTTTTTCATCTCATTATCTTGAAACCAAAATTTTGGAAAGTTTCACTTCTACCACGTGTGAATTGCACACATTTTATTTTGACGGGAGCGCTATCAATGATACTCGCCTGAAGACTTTACTCATTTTAATGGAGTTAGCAAACGTAGGAAACTTTAAATTGTATCTGTAACTGTATTTCTACCGGCATTAGTTACAATAAGTCATGGACTTTAGGCTATATTTAAGTTAACTTTAGCCATTTCGTTTAAAAAACCAATGCAGTAACATTTATGTATGGATTCGCATAATGAACTAACTTCAGTTTGTTATACCAAACAAATCTGCTAACTAGTTCAATGTTTGATTGTTGCTAACCTGTCACATCAAGTTGATAAATAAATGTATATTAATTTTAACATCAAAATTTTTCGCTTATCATTTTTGGTGTGACATTTAAGTAATTTTGGTTGTTACGCCAAACGGGCATGAGGTCGAAATGAAATCATTGTAAAACTAATCCGATTAACATTTAAATTATTATCGGCGCTACCCATGCACCTTCGACCCTAATTAATTAAGGCGGGACGTAATTAAAAGGTAATGGCCGTTTGGGAGAGGGTTAACCGGGTTAGTTTTGTGAACGCTGTTGATTCAAATATATAGGTATTATATATTTACATACTAGTAACCGCCATCTCTTTGCTTGAAGCCTGTCTTATTGTTACACTCGAAAAAATATTATAATTAATTGTAATTTTTTGTGACTTGAATGAAAAAGAACTCAAGAGATAAAATGTTTACTCAGACTTATCAAATTTACAACTGTACCTATATGATGTAATCGATTGTAATTCAATTTAACCGATAAAAAGGGTTTTAACTCTAAAACCTTTTTTATCGGTTAAAGCGAAGATTAGAACCACAGATATTATACTATCTGACTTCATCCTTTTTGGATGCCTATAATGAAGACCACTAAAATTATCACTAAATGCTTGTATAAAAATGTATCCTTTAATTATTTTTTTTGCGGTCACATACATTGGGAAGGTAATTTCTATATATAGATTAATAATAACCAATGGGACTCTAGTTAACTAATCAAGTACAGTCAGCAAAAGAATTATGTATGCAGGGCATGATTCTAAAACCTGTAATTATTATATTATTATAATTTTATTACATAATGTTTGTGTTATTGTCATTTTTAAATTATATTATATACTATGGTACATATGGTATATTTTTACCTATAAGGACAAATTGATTTTCAAACCACTCATTGCTGTTCGCAATGTCTGACATGTTTTTAATATGCGCTTGTTAAACTTGCTCTCCCGATTAATGGCTGCAAACTCTTTGAGTATTTGTTATACCTCTTGTGAAATAGCTCGTGAACTAAAACATGCAATTATTAAATTAAATAATATGCCGCGATGCCGTCGGAGTCACTTTAAACTTTCAATTGACTGAGGAGAGCGCGCAAAATTCAAACTTAATAATTGGCTGAAATGTTTGTGTGGAAACATGGATATTTAAAAGCTTTTGATCCACTGTGTTTATTTTATCGTATTTATATATTTTTAACTAGGTTTTCGCGTGGGGCGCGCGCTGCTAAAGCAGCGCGCGTGCCTTTCTCTTTCGCAAAAGACAAAATAAATAAATAGTTTTTTTTTTCAAAAATATTGGTCTTTGAAATTTATTTTTCGATTCAGGGGTCTGTTTGCGAAATCAAACTACTACTTTTGGTATGTCTATTATTTCGGCATGATTAACAGAATATGAGAGGGAGAGGGTGAGGGACGAAGATAGAGAGGGAGAGGGAGGGAGAGGGGGAGGGAGAGGGAGAAGGAGAGGGATAGAGAGGAAGAGGGAGGGGGAGACGGAGAGGTAGCGGGAGATGGAGCGGGAGAGGGAGGGAGGGAGAAAGGGCGAAGGAAAGGGTAAGAGAGGAAGAGGTAGGGAGAGGGGAGGAAAGGGAGGAGAAGAGGTTTGCCGGGTCAGCTAGTTGATAACTAATAGTAACCTTAAATACTAATAAACGCCTCATACATTGTATTGACATTCAATGGACAAACAATCTGAAATATTCGACACAAAATACATTTGTATGAAAATTAATATTTTTATATGGCAACACTGCAATATTTTTCCTCCGATGTGTACGACCTATAAGAACCAACATCCTCCTGATAATTATATTGTAATGACATAAAATTTATGATATAGCCTGAAATATTACATAAAAAAGTACATTTGTATGAAAACTTTTATTTTTTGTATGGCAACCCTAAAATATTTTTTCACCATCATTTACGGACTATTGGAACCTACAATCGCCCCATACATTATAAGGCCATTAAATGAAGACAAACGCCTCAAATATTTGAAAAAAGAAAACATTTGTATGAAAATTATTATTTTTTGTATGGCAACACTGAAATTTTTTTCACCAAAATTCACAAAATATCAGTACCTACAAATGCCCCATACATTATAGTAGCGAAATATTCAATCCAAAAATAAATTTGTATGAAAATTATTATTTTTTGTATGGCAACACTGAAATTTTATTGTTTCCCCAAAACGACTGATTTAATTAAGAAATATCTCCTATACATTTCTTATGCTCCTGATCTATAGTTTAGGCTCAATTACTCGAAAAGTGAAAAAAAATCTGGACTCCAGTGTTGCCAGTTAATTAAGATGAAAATGGTCAAATGTCATTACGACTACCACAAGAAATCTCCTTGTTTGGTTTTTTTATCAAGGAGGAGAAGAGGTTTGCCGGGTCAGCTAGTTGATAACAATAATAATAATCCTTAATACTAATAAACGCCTCATACATCGTATTGACATTCAATGAACAAACAATCTGAAATATTCGACACAAAATACATTTGTATGAAAATTAATATATTTATATGGCAACACTGCAACATTTTTCCTCCGATGTGTACGATCTATAAGTACCAACAACCTCCTGATATATTGTAATGACATAAGATTGATGAAATGATTACATAAAAAGTACAATTGTATGACAACTTTTATTTTTTGTATGGCAACCCTTAAATATTTTTTCACCATCATTTACAAACTGTTGTTGTCTACAATCGCCCCATACATTATAAGGCCATCAAATGAAGACAACCGCCTCAAATATTTGAAAAAAGAAAACATTTGTATGAAAATTATTATTTTTTGTATGGCAACACTGAATTTTTTTTCACCAAAATTCACAAAATATCAGTACCTACAAATGCCCTATACATTATAGTAGCGAAATATTCAATCCAAAAATAATTTTGTATGAAAAATATTATTTTTTGTATGGCAACACTGAAATTTTATTGTTTTCCCAAAACGAATGATTTAATTAAGAAATATCTCTCATACATTTCTTATACTCTTGATCTATAGTTTAGGCTCAACTACTCGAAAAGTGAAAAAAAATCTGGACTCCAGTGTTGCCAGTTTATTAAGATGAAAATGGTCAAATGTCATTACGACTACCACAAGAAATCTCCTTGTTTGGTTTTTTTATCAAAAATATTTTTCCTTCTACTTTTCATATTTTTGAATGGAAAGTCCAAAAAAATGTATGAACGAAGAAAAGAAAAACCAAACATGGCAATACTTTCGGTCAAGTTACACAACCGCCCCATACAAAGCAACCCCCTCAAGTGTTGCCAACCTACTAATTTTTTCCTTCAAAAAATGACATTTTTCGTACATTTTACAAAATGGCCGCCACAGAGTCCGCCATCTTGTTGAAAAAAAAATTATCCCCAAAATATCAAAATTGAGGACACTTTCAAGGGAAAACAACAAGAATATTATAAAAAAGTTGAAAAACCACTCCGATGCGACTCCACAAAATCACCTCGAAAATTTCAAAACTTAAAAGAAAAATATCTCGGCGGCCATCTTGTTTTTTAAATTTTTTCTAATTTCATCGTATCAGTCGTCCCAAAATTATTCGAAAATGACACCAATATAGGGTAGGTGCTCAAATAAATAAAAAAGTTGATAATCGCCGAGCGGCCGCCATCTTGAATTTTCGAACGGTCGGATTTTTCCCATAGTAACCATAGATAGTCAAGCAACTTTCCCATACATTATTATAACCCCCCACCAATACTTTCGGCTGGGCTACTCGAAATGTGAAAAAACGGGAAAAAAAAATCTAGCTCCCAGTGTTGCCAGTTAATTTAGATAAAAATGGTCAAATGTCATTACGACGACCACAAAAAATTTTTTGGTGAAATTTTTTGATTAAAAATGTTTCTCCTTCTACTTTTCATATTTTTGAATAGAAAGTTCACAAAAATGTATGAACGAAAAAAAAACCAACGTAACCTGGCAACACTTCAGACTAAGACCCACAACCGCCCCATGCAAAGTGACCCCCTCAAATGTTGCCAACCTAAAAATTTTTTCCTTCAAAAAATGCAATTTTTCGTTCATTTTATAAAATGGCCGCCACGGGGTCCGCCATCTTGGCGAAAAAAAAAATATACCCCAAACGTCAAAATTGGGGATAGATGCAAGGCAACAAAGCAAAAAAATCGCAAAAAAGTTTTAAACCCAACGCAATCCGACCCCGCAAAGTCACCTCGAAAATTGAAAAATTTTAAATCAAAATATCTCGGCGGCCATCTTGTTTTTTCAAATTTTTCCAAATTCATCGTAACACTTTTCCCAACATTAGCCGAAAACGACACCAACCTCGGGTAGCTGCATAATAAAAAAAAAAGTTGGTCATTTCACCTCGGCCGCCATCTTGGATTTTCGAAAAGTCGGATTTTTCCCATAGATCCGGGGATGAACAAAAAATTCTCCCATACAAAGTACTCACCCCCCACCACTCCTTCTGGGAGATCAATTCGGGTTTTCGTAAAACGAAAAAAAAATTCCAGCAGTCAGTGTTGCCAGTCGACATCGACGAAAATGGTCAAATGTCATAGCGACGACCGCGACACGGTTTCCTGTGTGACATTTGTATCAAAAATATTGCTCCTTCTACTTTTCATGTTTTTGAATAGAAAGTCCAAAAAAATGTGTGAACGAAGATAAAAAAAATGAAACCTGGCAACACTTTGGGTCAAGTTACACAACCGCCCGGAACAAAGGGACCCAGTCAAATGTTGCCAACCAGAAGAAAAATGCACCCAAAAAATGTCGATTTTCGTACATTTTTCAAAATGGCCGCCACCGCGTCCGCCATCTTGTCGAAAAAATTAATAGTCCCAAAATATCAAAATCGAGGATACTTCTAAGACAACGCAAAAAAAATATCGCCAAAAAGTTGAAAAACCACCCCGATGCGACCCCGCAAACTCACCTCTAAAATGGAAAAAATTCAAACCAAAATAACTCGGCGGCCATCTTGTTTTTTCATTTTTTTCTCATTTTTTCGTAATTTCATTCCTAAACTTTACGAAAACCTCCAAAAACATTGGCCAAAAAGCTATAAACAAAAAAGTTGACAATCGCCGCGCAGCCGCCATCTTGAAAATGGGAAATGTCAGATTTTTCCCGAGGTGTCGGGAGGAGATGGAGAACTTTCGCCATAGACAACAAAGTTGTATCTCGCCTCCTTCTGGGAGAACAATTATATAGTTCACTCCCCGTAAGTCTAGGATTATATATTATAACTAGGTTTTCGCGTGGGGCGCGCGCTGCTAAAGCAGCGCGCGTGCCTTTCTCTTTCGCACAAGACAAAATAAATAAATAGTTTTTTTTTTCAAAAATATTGGTCTTTGAAATTTATTTTTCGATTCAGGGGTATGTTTGCGAAATGTTTGGCTTCAAACTACTACTTTTGGTTTGTCTATTTTTTTGGCATGATTAACAGAATATGAGAGGGAGAGGGAAGGGGTGAGGGAGAGGGAGAGGGAAAGGGAAAGGGAGAGAGAGATGGAGGAAGAGGGAGAAGGAGAGGGAAGGAGAGTGAGAGGGAGGAAGATGGAGAGGGTGAGGGAGAGGGGAGGAAGAGGGAGGGGAGGGGGAGAGGTAGCGGGAGAGGGAGGGAGGGGGAAAGGGTAAGAGGGGAGAGGTAGGGAGAGGGGAGGGAAAGGGAGGAGAAGAGATAGCGGGAGAGGGAGAGCAAGGGGGGCAGAAGGAAAAATTGATAGGCGGTACAAAGTTTGCTGGGTCAGCTAGTTGATAACTAATAGTAACTCTTAATACAAATAAACGCCTCATACAATGTATTGACATTCAATGGACAAACAATCTGAAATATTCGGCACAAAATACATTTGTATGAAAATTAATATTTTTATATGGCAACACTGCAACATTTTTCCTCCGATGTGTACGATCAATAAGTACCAACAACCTCCTGATATATTGTAATGACAAAAGATTGATGAAATAGCCTGAAATATTACATAAAAAAGTACATTTTGTATGAAAACTTTTATTTTTTGTATGGCAACCCTAAAATATTTTTTCACCATCATTTACAAACTATTAGAACCTACAATCGCCCCATACACTATAATGCCATCAAATGAAGACAACCGCCTCAAATATTTGAAAAAAGAAAACATTTGTATGAAAATTATTATTTTTTGTATGGCAACACTGAAATTTTTTTCACCAAAATTCACAAAATATCAGTACCTACAAATGCCCCATACATTATAGTAGCGAAATATTCAATCCAAAAAAAAATTTGTATGAAAATTATTATTTTTTGTATGGCAACACTAAAATTTTATTGTTTTCCCAAAACGAATGATTTAATTAAGAAATATCTCCCGTACATTTTTTATACTCCTGGTCTATAGTTTAGGCTCAACTACTCGAAAAGTGAAAAAAATTCTGCACTGCAGTGTTGCCAGTTTATTAAGATGAAAATGGTCAAATGTCATTACGACTACCACAAGAAATCTCCTTGTTTGATTTTTTTATCAAAAATATTTTTCCTTCTACTTTTCATATTTTTGAATGGAAAGTCCAAAAAATTGTATGAACGAACAAATGAAAAACCAAACATGGCAACACTTTCGGTCAAGTTACACAACCGCCCCATACAAAGTAACCCCCTCAAGTGTTGCCATACTACTAATTTTTTCCTTCAAAAAATGCCATTTTTCGTACATTTTACAAAATGGCCGCCACGGTGTCCGCCATCTTGTCGAAAAAAAAAATATCCCCAAAATATCAAAATTGAGGACACTTTCGAGGGAATACAAAATAAATACTATAAAAAAGTTGAAAAACCACCCCGATGCGACCCCACAAACTCACCTCTAAAATTTCAAAATTTTAAAGTAAAATATCTCGGCGGCCATCTTGTTTTTTATTTTTTTTCTAATTTCATCGTATTAGTCGTCCCAAAATTATTCGAAAATGACACCAATATTGGGTAGGTGCCCATATAAATAAAAAAGTTGACAATCGCCGAGCGGCCGCCATCTTGAATTTTTGAACGGTCGGATTTTTCCCATAGTGACCATAAGTAGTCAAGCAACTTTTCAGTACATCATTATAACCCCCCACCAATACTTTCGGCTGGGCTACTCGAAATGTGAAAAAACGGGAAAAAAAAATCTAGCTCCCAGTGTTGCCAGTTAATTTAGATGAAAATGGTCAAATGTCATTACGACGACAGCTAAAAATTTTTTGGTGAATTTTTTTGATTAAAAATGTTTCTCCTTCTACTTTTCATATTTTTGAATAGAAAGTTCACAAAAATGTATGAACGAAAAAAAAATCAACATACCCTGGCAACACTTCAGACCAAGTCCCACAACCGCCCCATACAAAGTGACCCCCTCAAATGTTGCCAACCTAAAAAATTTTTCCTTCAAAAAATGCAATTTTTCGTACATTTTATAAAATGGCCGCCACGGGGTCCGCCATCTTGTCGAAAAAAAAATATACCCCAAACGTCAAAATTGGGGATAGATCCAAGGCAACAAAGAAAAAAAATCGCAAAAAAGTTAAAAACCCAACGCAATCCGACCCCGCAAAGTAGCCTCGGAAATTGAAAAATTTTAAACTTAAATATATCGGCGGCCATCTTGTTTTTTCAAATTTTTCAAAATTCATCGTAACACTTTTCCCAACATTAGTCGAATTCGACACCAATCTTGGGTAGCTGCATAGTAAAAAAAAAAGTTGGTCATTTCCCCTCGGCCGCCATCTTGGATTTTCGAAAAGTCGGATTTTTCCCATAGAAAAGGGGGTTAATAAAAAATTCCCGCATACATAGTATTCACCCCCCACCACTCCTTCTGGGAGATCAATTCGGGTTTTCATAAAACGAAAAAAAAATTCCAGCAGTCAGTGTTGCCAGTCGACATCGACGAAAATGGTCAAATGTCATTATGACAACTACGACACGATTGCATGTGTGAAATTTTGATTAAAAATATTGCTCCTTCTACTTTTCATGTTTTTGAATAGAAAGTCCAAAAAAATGTATGAAGAAAACAAAAAAAAATAAAACCTGGCAACACTTTAGGTCAAGCTACATAACCGCCCGGAACAAAGGGATCCGCTCAAATGTTGCCAACCTGGAGAAAAATTCACCCAAAAAATGTCATTTTTCGTACATTTTTCAAAATGGCCGCCACCGCGTCCGCCATCTTGTCGAAAAAATTAATAGTCCCAAAATATCAAAATCGAGGATACTTTCAAGACAACGCAAAAAAAATATCGCCAAAAAGTTGAAAAACCACCCCGATGCGACCCCGCAAAGTCACCTCTAAAATCGAAAAACTTCAAACCAAAATAACTCGGCGGCCATCTTGTTTTTTCATTTTTTTCTCATTTTTTCTTAATTCCCTTCCTAAACTTTACGAAAACCTCCAAAAACATTGGGCAAAAGGCCATAAACAAAAAAGTTGACAATCGCCGCGCAGCCGCCATCTTGAAAATGGGAAATGTCAGATTTTTCCCGAGGTGTGGTGAGGGAACGGAGAACTTTTGCCATAGACAACAAAATCCCATCTCGACTCTTTCTGGGAGAACAATTCTATAGTTCACTACGTGGTAAGTCTAGGATTATATATTATAATGAACGAGAATTTTGTAGTAGGTATTTTTTCCTAGTTAACTGCAATGTAGCAATACATTATTCATATTCTAATTAATTCGTAGTACGCATGTAGTGTTTCAAACTTCATTGTCATGCAGATCAAGTTGGATTCGAACCCTGCACTTATCTGTAACTTTTCAAACTTGTGCGCGTATCTGGAATAAGTTTATCAGTTACTTCAGTGAAGTGAAGCATCGTGTGAAAGCTTATATTACATATCTGTGTGTTTTCCACGGGTGTATACTCGTAATAGTTAGTATAAAAACATACTGTATAATATGACTTCACATGATATTTTCATGTGCTATAATATAAAAACAAATAAACTGATTTAATCATCTAATGTTTATTTCATTATAATGTTTTATTTCATTAAAAATAGGAAATATGAAATTATATCAATTAATCGTTATATCATTTGGTCGTTATGCTTAACAGTATGTCAAGTGGCATTAAGTCAAATGATCGTTAGTACTTATGTTATTCTATCAAGTGTTGCGCACCCATTCTCCATTATGTTCTCAAAGGTAATCCAATAGTCACTTAGCCAGATTGGTGAACTATGACATTACCTAAGCTCTCTAAACGCCTTCATACACGAATGAACTCGGAAGTCAACTTCACTCCGATTTCACTCATAAGAGAGCATTGAAATATGCGCTTTGTATCGTCACCTTTGTGGTTGAATTTTCAATATATTAACTCGTATGAAGTGTAGGGCACTGAACACCTACGGCCAAATCCGCTTCGATCAAAAATTACAATTTTGGTAGTCCACGCTTATTATATTGTATTATTCGGTACACAAGCAAACAGGCTGATGAAGATAAGGGCCGCACGTCAACATCTTTGATACGAGGCCAAAAGTACTCTTTTTTTGAAGGAAGCACCATAAAAACTCTCATTTCTTAGTGACAACTTGGCCTCACGAAAACCAACAAAAACTTTATGTTATTGCATTTACGTAGATACCCTCAGCAAGAAATATCTTAATGCATTTTGTAATTTTAAAGCAATTTGTCGCTTACGTCTTTTAGAATAGCTTTCGAATCGGAATATTCTGAATTGATTTGGAAGTCTGAATAAATTGAGTAATTCAATTACGTACACTTTGGCGGCAGTGGAAAGTTTTATATCAAGCCATGACGTATCGACATATCCAACTAATATTATATTATAAATTTATAAATATTGTGAATGTTTATGAATATATCATTTTTCTTTTTATCGTGTGCTAAAGATTAAGATGAAACTTAGTACACAGATAGAAGAGTAATTTTTCCCAGTTTTATGTTCCCCGGGGATAATTGGGATGCTTAAACGTTAGGGAAACCACTTTTCCGTGGCCAAACCGCGGGCAGAAACAACTCTCATAAATATATGCTTCGATCAGTAATCAAGTCCAAGGTGCTTAATAACAAGGCTATAGCATCTTCAAATAAAAAGCGAACTGAATAAGCCAGTAAATTATAATAATTAAAGCTATCCTAATATTATGAAATTCGTATCATATCATTACTTCGACAATATTATCTTCAGTTATTATCGTCAGTCTCGATATTTTGTCCAAAACATATTCCGTTTTTGCCCGACTGCCGAAGAAGGCGCGTATCTTGTTTGTATGTGTTTGTTTGTTGTTTGTATGTATGCATGTAATTTTTTTTATTACCTCATATCTTCTAAACCACTGGATCAGTCTATATAATTAACACATTATTAGATTCTTTATGATAACCCAAGTGTTCTTAGATAGGTGACGTTAAAAAACAAATATGATGGCAGTGAGATGAAATTGTTTGAATTATCAAACAATAAAAATAAATCAGATAATGGAATATGGGTATTAAAGTAAAAAGCTTTTCATAAGGTTTTCAAAAAGATATATCATGATTGTTTTTTGATAGCAGGCAGTTTTTTTTAATGTATGCTAGTTAATTTTTTATGATTATTATTATTATTACTTCTCCATGTGTAGGTACTGGATATATTTGCTTGAATCAGCTGCCAAACGACTCTTTATGTACTAGCTAGGGGCTTGAGAGATCTATCTTTCTTTTTCCTCTCTCTTTCTTGGCCGGTTACGGTAATGATGCCTTTGGTATTGCTACTGTCTATGGGCAATGATAGCCACTTACCATCGGGTGGATCGCCAGCTTTCTTGCCGGCTAAATCCATAAAGAAAAGAATAAAAATAGAAGATTGCAAAGGAATAAATAAACAGAGGAAATAATAATAAGGATACTATTTAAATGTTATCTACAAACTTTTACATCAGGTTATAAAAGTGTTTGGTTACAAAAGTCACGAATTCAACTGAAACTTATCCCCATATAAAAAAAAATAATGATAGCGAATATATTTTCATCCAAACTCCTACTCACATAAGCAGGTACTTTAAAATAAAATTTTTGCATGTTACTGTCAGCAGGACATTCAAATTCAACAAAATTATTAAAATCCTCACAAAACTCAGTCGAATCGTACCCTTTGAAAATAAACTGAAACTTTCCTTTGAATGTTGGAGTAAGCCTTTGCGTGCTGAAAAGTCCTATTATGTATTCAGAAGAAGAAAACAAAAGGATAACGAATTCTTAGGCTTTTATTATTCTACTTATAACTTGCTCTGATCAGTCATGGGTAGGATCACATCTTATGAATTTTTATCCTTTATTAATTTATTCATGAAATTCTAAATTATAATCTAATTGAATTAAATAATTTGTCAGCATAAACAAACTTTAGGTGTCGCTGATGTTCATGGGTGACGATAGCTGCACTTACCGTCAGGTGAATCGTCAGATCGTTTGCCGGTTATTTCCATAATAATTCTTGACAAAAAATAACCGACGTCAAAATTAGCGATTACTCAAAAACGACTTGTCAGATCTCGCTTAAATTTAAGTGGGTCTACATGACAAGAACCAGCTTTCGATTAAAAAAAGATTTATCAAAATTGCTTCACCCAGTCAAAAGTTCTGAGGTAACAAACATAAAAAAATACAGTCGAATTGAATACCTCCTCCTTTTTTGAAGTCGGTTAAAAATACGAAAGTGAAAATTGCTCGTGAGGATGTATGGATGTTGAAACTTTTTTAGTCGTCATTTCCTTACTTCTTACTTCATACCTAATTATTAAGTAACTTAAAATAGCTGTGTCGTGTCTTGTTTCGTATGGTAGTTCCTGGAATTAACCGAGTCGCTGTGTTTGAACATCATTAGTGGGTTCCTAAGACTAACTCGTACTTCTCTCAGTGTTATTTAGTCTTGCAAGTCAGAGTTTCGTCATCTAATTAAAACAGAATAAGAAACATGCTTACGAAATTATTTTGGAGACTCAAATGATTTTCGCTAAGATTTCAAAGCCTTAGATTAATCAGGCTCCATGAAAAACTGTTGGGACAAAAACAAAAATAGGAATAAAGGAAATAGCTATCCCAAAAGGGTTCCGGGACTAATGACCGGTCCGCATCCCGGTTTATCTAGACGCTCGGCCTTCGTCCAGTATCCTATAGATTTAAATTAGAAGGCTACAGAATTTATCTACTGAGACAGTTGTATTTCGTCTTCCAAATGCGGAATGGACAACTTTCTGAAAGGGACTTTTTGTTATTTATTGGCATGATTAATAAATATAAAAGAAACATAAGTAATATAATGGCACATCTGCAAAAAATGTGAAATTGTGTTTATATGGTACACGTCATGTTTAAAAGTGCATAATCTACATAGTGGTAAATTAGTATTAATGTCTATACTAGTAGCCAAACCCATACAATATGCAAAAAACGTAAAAAGAACTCATAAATTAATTTTAAATATTTTTATAAATTTTCGATCCTCGATTCTGTAAAATATGACGAACGTAGATGTGCCGTTGTGATGTGGTGAGCGATAAAATTACTTACTACAATGATATTTTATATTAAAAGAGGCAGATATGTCATAAGCGCGCGCGTTGTGTGACTCAAAAAGTTCCCAATTGGGAACTCTTATTCAGGTGAAGAAAGAGATAGCGATGTAGTTTTGACGCGAGAGCGATAAAGACGTGCGATAAAGCAATAAAGCGTGCCTTGCGGACATCGGAACAGATTTTTCGGTTGATTTGTAAGGGCATAACGTATCTATATTTATTTAAACATCATTGACTTACTAGCTTCCGCCCGCAGCTTTTCCCGCGTGAATTTCGGTCTATTTACATAAAACCATATTGAATTATACACTTAAATCTTCCTCAGGAATCACACTATTGGTGAAAACCGTACAGAAATCTGTTCGTAGTTTTGAGTTTATCGCGTTTATACAGACGAGGCCGGGAGACTTCATTTTATTATATGTACAAATAATGTAGATTGTACTGCTTAATGAGGTAAGCAAACAACTACTACTAACTGTGCTTTGATGCGATGTCAAGAAACTTTGTTCCCGAAGTACAAGGGTCACTGACACGTTGTTTTTAGTCTGCATCTGTTGGAAACTAAACTTAATGAGTTGTAGGTATTTTTGCTATTAAAATAATAAAGATCTGAATTAAAAAAACTCATTTCAACAAAATAGTGTTCAATGAGAAACACTAAAATTATTATTGAACATAATATAAAAATCTGGAGTGATCGAGGAAGATTAGGTACTCATTACTCTGATAGGTCTAGAATTCTAGATCATCAGATATGAATTTTGAAAATATAGGAAAAATATTTTTTAATTAAAAGGATAAACATCCAGGTGTTTATCCTTTTAATTAAAAAATATTTTTTAAATCAATAACAAACCTCCTCCTTTTTTTGAAGCCAATTAAAGTTCGATAATTTCATCATATCTGTTATATTTTTTTTGTAATACTTTTTAATTATTAATATTATACAATATGGACAAAATTTGAAATAAATTGTATTGTTATAACATAATTATAATGGTAGCTTTAGCCAGTTTTCCAGGTTTGGGTAGTGCAAGTACCTATTATTTATAAATAAACAACTCGAATTAAGACGAAGGCGAATCGAAAGGCACATCATCACAAGTATAATTTTGGAGAAATAGTTAAAATAAAATTTAAATCACATAGCATGGCTTACAAAACATTCAAAGCCATGTTGGTATTTACTTCAAAATTGTTGATTGCACTTTGTTTTGTCTGAGTTCGTGTAAGCATGCAAGTTGCTGCTGTGCCATAATTGTTTAATTGTAAAATTGCGCTCGAACGTTTTGATGTTACTAAAAGTTTATAATGCTTTACCATTGATTAATACTAACTTACCAATTTAAGGTCAGATAGAAGATAAGAGTGCAGTATTAAATACCTGGGAATTACGTTCACGTGGTCGAAAGATTTCTTTAATTTTTATCTTAGTTTGATAAGTTAATCGAGCTAAGCTATGTTAATTGTTAATGTTTCAATTTGATATGATGTGGGTCAAATATAAGGAATTAATTTTATATTTTAATATATCGTGGACGATATTATTTGGAATATATTTAAAGTTACGACATGAAATTGCTTAGTAATACAAATCAGCACATTTGAAAATATGTTCGTTATAATTAACAATTTTATTAAATAATATAATATTCCTAGCAGGCACTTCACCTTGCTCAAATGTTGGATATTAAGTGAAGCGTTCAAGTTTCAGACATAAACCCAAATAACATATTGTATCGAGGCTCGTTTGTCCTGTGAACATACGAAACTATCTCACCGTTAATCCCCAATCCCTTTCCCGAATTCCCTTATACCAACAACACTTTATACGTCACGTACTCGTACATAATAGTTTTTCAAATATTAAATAACTAATTACAGGGTAGGCTTTTCAATGTTATTGAAATAATAATTTCTAGATATTTATTTATTTATTTTCATTTTTTACATCCTAACATTACACGCCATAACCCAATGCGTTAGGCAAATAAATTTAAAACTAATTTTAATGTATATAATTATGTATATAATATATTTTATAATAACCATACAATAGCCCATATAAACTGTAAAAGCATTTCTCAAACTCAAACTCAAACTCAAAATATTTTATTCATATAGGTATCACTGATACACTTATGCACGTCATTTTTTGGCTTTTCGGAAGGTGCTTTGTCGTGGAGGAGAAGAAAAGCCTAAAGAAACTCCTCAGCACATCTTTTAAAAAAATATTACAAAAAAAGATAATAATACAAAAGTATTTACTATTCTGAGCGGAACTGGTTGCAGAGCTGGTCATTTCCATGCGTCTTTGTCATTTAAATACTCGTCTACACTATAATATCCTTTGCCTAACAATTGTGTCTTTACGCGTTTTTTGAAAGTTTCTATTGGCAAGTCACGTATTAATTTTGGGATTTTATTATAGAAATGTATACCAAGCCCTATGAAAGATCGCTGCACTTTACTTAGGCTTACTTTTCTAAATCAATCCAGTAGTTTTAAATCCTATTTTGTACAAACAAAAATGCAACATTCAATCTTTCTTCTTTATAACATGAGTATATATGTATGTGTAGGTCAAGTGATTGTGGCATGCGTGTAAAAAGCATGATTACAAAATGTGATTACTCTAAGGTTAACGTTGATATCCGTAAGATAAGTGGTGATTAGTGAAAGGTAAACTGTGATTAGTAGAACGACAGGTGATAGGTACAATTCTGATTTTGCGAGAAAATTTTCATTGGCAACATCATCATATTATTATGTGTACTAGTCGGCTAGTCTAAGTATTACAAGTAGCACATATTTGTAGTACTTAGACGACCCTGTAGCCTAGTTGATAGCGACTCTGAGTGAGCGGTTGGAGTCCCGGCCGGGGCAGATATTTAAGTGACAGATATAAATATTTGTACTCGGGTGCAGGGTGGCACCCGTGCCACACGTAAAAACCTACTGCGGGGGTATGAGTTTATTTATTTATTTTTTATTATTATTGTTTATTATTTATTTACCATTGTAAAAAATGGATTTTAAAAGAAAATTTTAAGGGAATGATTCATCTTGCGGTACGACACATCTTACGGTACTATACCACCAACGGTATGATACATCCAACTCCTACAGGGTCACATTGCACAAATCGTGATGATTATATTATGTAATATTGAACTCTATTGGATAATAATTATTACCTAATCATAGCCTATAAGCAGCTGATTGAAGCCCGCAGCATCACTGATTGCACGGTATCGGAGAATGCCGGGATTATTGAATAGCTGCAATATGATATCGCTTTATTACACTAATTGATTATATTCGGTTACTTAATATATTCTCGCTTTGCTTCGGTAAAGGTATTCCTTATTCACCGGGTGATTTCAATTGATATAATTTTGTGATCTGATTCAAATTAAATTACTACTTATATTTGTGTGCCGCATCTATTACGAAACTCACACGCAGACGAACCGATGAACAGAGAAAAAAACATGAGAGGTGTCAAGGGACACCCGGATGGAACGAAGTTCCTTTCGATTTAAGTTTTGTTGTACAGCGCCATCTCTGTAAACTCACTAAATCACTTCAAAAAAAGTGTCGTCATTCGTAAAATCAAAAAGTGTCGTAATTTCTTTTTAGTGGTCGTAGTGCCCTTTCACAACGCGCGATAAGGAACTTCGTTCCAAAAGTCGTTAACTTCGTTTATAAACACACCCAAATATGTTTCTCAGTCTCAAGTATCTTTAGTATAGAGAGATCAATCAGCTACCTGGCAGTTAGTGGGCACACGAGTTGACAGTCCTCGTTGTGGTAAGTAGCTAT
Source organism: Thymelicus lineola (assembly GCA_963932265.1). Lineage (NCBI taxonomy): Eukaryota > Metazoa > Arthropoda > Insecta > Lepidoptera > Hesperiidae > Thymelicus > Thymelicus lineola. The sequence continues at coordinate 1,367,243 of OZ010699.1, read as the reverse complement.
CGTCACCCATGCACATCAGCAACACCAAAGGCATCACTGTTGCGTTCCCGGAAAATAAAGAGAAAAAAGTGTACGCACGTAACCTTTACGTGCGATTGAAATAAAACTTCACTAACGTTGGTGACTACGTGTCACCACGTGTTACCAAAAAAATCAAACGTAATTTAAAATAAATATTATAATACAGTTGACTCATATTAATTAACGATATGATTTACAAAAATGAATTTAAAGCTATAGTTACCGTTAATAAATAATACCGTCATTCGTTAACCCGTGATACTTATTTAATCTATAGACTTGTCACAAATACAATGTAATCTTAATAGAATTATGTATCTGCCCTTTACTTTTGTTTACGGGTTTGTTTTCATTTGACATTCAACAGCCTATAGACTATAGAGCCTTATTTCCATCCGAATACTTCTGTCCAAAAAATAATTTGACTTACTCTCAAGTTGCACCTAAAAAAGTTTTACTTCAAAAAGAAAGAAAGAACTAAATACTTTCTTAACATAAAATGGATGCGATAATATCGTCTCCCTAGTTGCATTGCTATTTGATCACCGAACTACTTCTATACTTGAAACGTGTTGATCCTTTTACAAATTAGGTCATAGAGAGAGGGCCGTCCAAGTTTCGTAATTCAATATAGTACGATCGGGATCAGGCAAAGCGATGGCTTGGTGGCAAGCGTGAATAGATCTCTATCCGTTCATTATAGATTTAATGCATGGTGAAAATAGCCAGCCATGTTAATATAAGAGCTGAATTTTCCGTCCTCGAATACCTACGTTAAAATCGCCATAATATATGCACTGAAGTTATCTCAATTTCCTTATGGATCCCAAGATTAGAACTGAATTTTCATAAACAGGTCCTTTGTAATTAAAATAATTCTAATAAGGTAGTAAAAACCACAAGATTACAAATTGATCAATATGTTGTTTAAGGCAACCTTTACAATTTTGATTAAACTATGATGAATCTTTACGTCTCTGGTCCTAGAAGATTTTATGGCCACGCACTAACAGGGTCGGAGTGAAAATTTAGCGGAAAATGATAAATAGAGGCTGCGTCGGGCGGCGAATGTTGATGGGGTCCTTTGTGTGGTATCTTGTTTCAAAGTGGGCTTATCCGTCCTCGGCGGGTACAATAGTGGTCATTGTACTCGAGGGGTCTCGGGTACCGATAGCACTTACGGTGTTCATCCCAGATGAAGGAATGACTTATTGATATGCCACTGTCAACGTGTGTTCCGAAGACATGTAAGCAGATTTATCGTAACAGTGTAATGTACTAATAGATGTGTTTCTCTTGATGATCCTGAAAGAATTCGAGTTCGGTTACCGAAATGGACATTTTAATGTTGTTATTTTTTATTGTAACAACATTCCTGACATGTGACAGGTATTTTTTATCTATACTAATAATAAAGAGGAAAGATTTGATTATTTGCATTGAATAGGCTCCGAAATTACTGAACCGATTTGAAAACTTCTTACACTGTTGGAAAGCTACACTATCCCCGAGTAACATAGGCTATATTACATTTTCAAAAAAATTAGGGTTCCTTAATAAAACTTCAGCAATGTAACCCAAGGTGTAAAAAATAAAGAAAACCGAAGCAAAGCGAAGGCGGTTACTCGTATTTGATAAAGATAGAATTCGAAATTTCACTGCCAGTGTCGGGGATAAAATTCTAGTGCCTAGCAGGTTATTAAGTTAGTATAAGTCGAAAGCATTTTCCAACTGACCATCGTAGAGTCAACTTATCCTGAAGATGCTCCGTGTTGGTGCTGGTAATGTATGTTGGTATATTCTTTTAATTATTGTAATACGTACTTTTAATACGCCTGATACTATGAACAATATTAAATTGTCTAGCAGGTGTATATTCTGTTGGGATTTTTAACATAAATCAAATGTTAGTCAATCAATTTGTTACTTATTATAAATTGCACCCAGTATCGCTTTCGTATATGAGTAGCAGTGAAGCAATTATACAATATCTAATACTATTGGATACCCAGCATGTTACACTACGCTTAAAAAATCTGATGACAATATATGTTTATGTGCCATCTTTATATATCTTCAAATTGTTGTACGAGAAAAGTGGAAAATCGACTTTATCAATGGATTGTCTCAAACCACCTTAGGATTATTGCCTTTCAAATGAAACCATTTTGAGGCATATCGGTTGGATAGTTTCAGAGTCTATATGGGACATCCGTACAAACATTTGTTGTGTTTTATATACAATATTTAGATGATTAGGAGTGAAGTTAATATACAATTACTTTTGTTCTATAATCTGAGATACAATGAAACTCACGCTATTAGAGTTACCGAGACTAAAGCAAAGGTAATCGATACTATTCTGATCAGATTATCGGCTGAATAACTTTCCAAAGTTGTTATCGTCGCGTAAATTGACGTTTACGTCCTTTTGACCAACCAAATACTCTACGGAAAATCAAAGGAACAAATCTCACTGGCCATTTCTAATATATTAACCGCTGGTGAACGTAAAAGCGGGCTCCAATCTGATTTAAGATCAGTCGTCCGATTCAGCAAAGGAACCGAGTTATATGAGATAAGCATCAAAAAACTTTTTAAGATAAAATATCGTGAAGACACTCGCGGACCATCTTGAAAAGGAGATCGCTTGTACGTACTGGTTTTACTGAAAACGAGAAACGATTATAATTCTGATTATAATTTCGAGCAAATATGTTTGTTTCTGTGTCGATAAAAGTTTTAATTCTCTTGAGAAACTCTCTTTTTGAAATCACTGAAATAAGTTTGTTGGTATTATTGAAAGTCATAGATTATACTAGCGTCATAGTTTTGGCTTGAGGCGCCCCAGAACACTAAACTGACAATAATCTCATGTCGGCATACCAGAGTATTGTAATAAGGATCAATCTAATATGAGCTCTTCCCGCGGATTTTCTCCCATTTTCTAGGATAAATATAGACAGATAATTAAAAAATTCAAAATTATAATTAAATAAATATTTCATGATAATTCTTGAAAAAAATAACCAACTTTAAAATTAGAGATAACTCAAAAACTCGTCAGTTCTCTCTCAAATTTAAGTGAGTCCACATGACAAGTACCAGCTTTCGATTAAAATAAAAATCATCAAAATCGGTTCATCAAGTCGAAAGTTCTAAGGTAACAAACATAAAAAACAGTTAAATTGAATACTTCCTCCTTTTTTAAGTCATAAATCATTATTATCATTATTTGTTCGTGAAGCCTGTCTAACAACCACCCAATAACTTAAGTCAGCCACCAAATGACTTGTCGTGCTCTGGTTGAGGCTAGGGACCAGTTCTTTCATTCTCTCTCTCCTTTCTAGTTCAGCAATGCATCAGTTATGCATTTGGTGTAATTGTTGTCCACGGGCGAAAAAATTAGAAGAACCAAAATCGTTTATTCATACGGGTATCACTGACTAAATTTTGGCTAGGAAACCCCGCATTGTATGTTCTTAAATATGACTTTGAAACATTGGAATATTATGTATTGTAATTTTTTTCAATAATTCCGACTACTGGAAGAAGACTACTTTTTTACCCTCACCTATTTGAACTACTTTGCTACGTAATGCTACGCCAAACGCCTTAATATTTTCAGTCTGACAAGTTAGTTACTAATTTATTAAAACTTAGAATCAATTTGTGCCTACCTGTTTAATAAACAGGCCAAATTCGAATTTGATCGCGTTGTATAGGTAGGCTGCAAAGAAATAACAAGACGTAAAATCTTAAAAATCCCCTCCACCAATCCGCGCTCGAGCATTGTGGTGGAGTATGCTCTAGGCCTCCTCAAGAGGAGAGACCCGTGCCCAGTAGTGGGCCATCAATGGGTTGAAGCCAAAATTTTAAAAATGCTTATTATGCTTATTACAAATTAAGCCTACAAATACAACTTTTATTTTATGCGTCACGTAATTGCACAGTGGTTGATTATTTATTTATGCAATACAAACGTGCACTGATTAAAGTAAGTCATCGTTTTTTGAGCACTCTTTTACAGCACACGGTCTAGTTACATAAGAACAGCAGCTTCGCGGACACTCACTTAGGATTTAGGGAGGATTACGTCGTTCGAATGCTTAAAAGGCCACGAACGAAGGCAAAAAGAGTGTCCGGATAATACCATGAGAGCTAATGCATTTACTTTGGTTATGGCGGCAAGACATAATAAAAGGAAAGTTTCTCTGAATACATCTTCATGTTAAGTATTCTAAGTTATTCTTTTTAAGGATTACATTGAGGGTGAGTAATTGATTAAGTTTACAACATCTACTTGGTATTGTTGGATGGAAAGACGAGTCGATTAATCATTTTTAGTGACAAATGGTATAAAATGACATAAAAAACAATTAAGGTTATACAAATAAATTTTAGCCTCATTCGAAGGGTGAAAGTCACACAGTGCGCTATGGAACGAGCTATGTTAGTTATTTCACTACGGGATAAGTTTCACACTACGGTCATCACTGTTCATCATTAATTGCTGAGTAATATAGTCGAGTAGCTTGTAACTACGGAACCTAAACAGTGCGTTCCCGACACGCACTTGGCCGACTTTCAACTCAACGTAGAAATATGAAATTAATACAAATATTTTTAACAAAATATATGCATACCTTAAAGTAAATTTATCTAAAAGAAAAGATTTATGTTTGTTTTAGAATAAAGATGGGAAGAGTATACGTACTCTTTGGCAGTATTATCCTTTAATATAAAATACAAATACGTTCTACAAAGTCCCTAAAGGTAGTCAAAGATGCTTCCGAGAAATAAGGTATCATTTTCCAAAGGGTACGGGAAATTTCTTTGAAAGCCTGCACACGAAGCTTTCAACATCGAAGTACTAAAATATCGTGTAACAGGATATTTCACTCAATAAAAATATATCACCGGCTCATTTTCCATAAGTATTACGCAACGCGCAGGCTACTTTGTAAAAGGACCGATGTTTTGAAGGGAAGAGATACCCCATTCATCTACAGAATTGTCCGATCGAAGGCATAGACGATGAGAAAACGATAAAGAAAATAAAAGAAATAAAAATTAATTGTTGCGGCATCGTACTACACGTCAAATTTTGAAGACACGCCAACCTGAATCACGCTATCGAAGTTATTTGCTTCGGTTACATACACAACGATTCGACTAGATCATTCGAAGGCTTACGGCCGCCCCCCAGGTAACACCATCTTGCCTAGTGGGAGATCTTCCTGTGCTAAAAAATCAACGCTTTCACTTACACGCACCGGATACCCCACTTGCCACTTGACGAAGGGCCCCTCGGACAATTCTCATAGCATAATTCATGTTTTAATTTTGCAAGAATAAAATTTTATGACGACCCGCGTGGCGCAATGGTTACCATACCAGATCACCGCGCCAAGGGTCCTGGGTTCGATGCCCAGTGAGGCGGAAATTTTAATGATGAGTTTGAATTTCTGTTCTCGGTCTGGGTGTGAGTGTTCTTGTCTTGTGTGTTGTCCATGGCACCCACGACACAAGGAATCCTAGTGTGGGGCTATGAGTGTGAAGCGTTATTTATTTTATTTATTTATTTATAAGTTTAACTCTTTTATTTATTAAGTCAGCTGACAAAAAGCGTATGGCCAGTCATCTAGTCTTTCAGGTACAAGTACCAAGTCTGATTCAACACCTATTTTTTCGAAGGGGAAATCTTCGACAAGATATACGAACCTCAGGTTGCGGGTTTTGTAAAATTTTTGCCTACTTGAATCCCCTCGTCAGCCATTCGCTGCATATGAAGAGGCTCCGAGATCTATCATGAAGCAACGGTGCCTCTCCTGCGTACTGACTTTCCCATTATACAAACAAACCCGTTTATCGCCGTAGCTCTCTACGAGCAGGATTGACCCTCTCCCGATTCCGCTCGGCGGATTAGAAAATTCGGAGCCTTCAGCTCAAACATTGGTCAAATATGAAATACACTCATACCCAAGGATTCTCTGTATCGTGGGTAACATGGACATCCAAAAATGTACAATACGACAGCACTTACCATAAAGTGGTTCGTCAGCTCAAATGTCGACTAGTCACTTAAAATATAGCACATTATTTTCGTTACACATTATTATTTTCGTTTCGTATTAGCACATTATTTTCGTAATATAATAATATCAGGTATATTCTTAATTTTAATAGCGTGATTATAACGTAAAAGGATTATAGTATTAAAACTTAACTAACATTATATTGTATTCTTATTGTAGTCAAAGTCTGAGCAAATTCAGTGATAGACGTCCTCATAATTAACGTTCAGACAGCTTATCAATATTTTCGATATCGATGTCTTGAGTCAGACATTGGAGGTTTAGGTAAATGGCTAGACAAATTAATGGTACTAAAATTGATTTAGGGGATGATAATTCGAAACTTTAAGTTGTGAATGGAACCATTATTGATCAGTTTTTAATTTATGAGGTGATGTTGAAGTCGATTAAATTCAACCTTCACAATCAATTCATGTTGCGGGCTTTAAACGAACTATTAAGTGAGAGCCGTTGAGTTCCTTATAATATTGTATATTGCTATCATAAATCGGTTAAATATTTTACGCCATTGTTGTAGAATTCAGTTTTGTAATTTCGTAACTTGTTTATAGGTAGGTTAAATGATGATGGATTTTATAAACGTTGACAATTTTTGTATGAAACAGGTTTTAACTAACACTTTAAAATAAAATGTGTGACTACAGAGTCTCTTGAAAATAACTAATGATATTTTAAGGGCATAAAATACTAGATTTATTTTATGCCCTTAAAATTTTATCGACAAAATTCCAACATGATTGTGTGGGTTCCCTCTTCCTCTTCCTTTTGGAATGGTCGCCATTTTAATTTTTTTACTATGATAGATGACTCTGCCGACAGTAAGTAAAATCAAATGACTATTGTATATTGTAAAAATAAAAATTGCGAACCACCGTTACAAAAATACACTGAATAATATACTGTTAATAACATCCATGTATTTTATTTTGTTATAAACATATTATTATGTTGCCTAAAAAAAGCTGCGGTACAAGATTTGAAACGAATAAAACGAAACGTTGTTTTATAATTCAATAGTTGATTCTGAACAAGTAATGATAAGATTTGTAATACAACAAGACTCAAAATAAAAGGCTATCAGTGGCATGGATCGGCTTGCTGCATTACATAAGAGCCGAATACGACTTCGCCATAAAGACATCTAATCGAGATATCGCCAGATTGTTATCAGCTACAAGGCTATATGTGATCATATTTGAAGGACAATATCGTTTTATTATATGTTTCTTACCCCTATGCTAAAACCTTAAATGTATGTAAACGAAGAAATGAAAATAGGATTGTTTTATAGTGTCTGCATTATATTTTTTTACCTTGTAAGCTTTTATGAAAAGAGCACATTCTGAAATTGTTTTTGTCAAAAAGTAAAATGAATATAATATACAAACAATTTTAATTCATACATACATAAACTTGTCACAGGCAGCGAGAAAAAGTAACAACACACACCCAGACTGCGAACAGAAATTCAAATTCATCGAATCTAATCCAGGACCGCACTGTAGATGTCATTAGTCCGCAGCGAGACGCTGCTGTCCGTCTCCTGGAATATCCTATTAGTCACTTTTTACGACATCCCAGGAAGAAGTAGGAGTAGTGCTATCTTCGGAGTGGACCCACCACCACTCGGAGTAACGGGGTAATTCTTACCCAATAGCCATTCTTATACTATTAATATTATTATTCTACACTTATCTAAATAAATGAAATAAAGGAGAATGCCCATAGCCAGTACTTTTAAAAAAATAATTGTGTCACAATGATTTTTGGACAAAAAATTTAATTTTAATATTTCAAGTATTTTACCCTATTTCCTAAAAAATCATTATTGGGAATAATTTTCTGAAACTAATAAGTAATTTTACTTCCGTTTTACAAAAGAAAACCATTGGGCCATTTATGTTTTGATAAGGGCCAATCAGGAATCTTTTAAGATCCTTCGGGCCAATACGTTGCATTGATTCGATTATAATTATGATACAACAAACTAGATGACGTAAGGGGACTGTCAAATGAATTAGAAAATTATTATAATCAGCCAGGAGTAATAGTGTTCTGTGATTATAATACATTACAAACTACATGATACCTATACCTACCTATACCTATACCTATACCTATATGAATGGTGTTTGGGGACTGTTAAATGAATTTAAAACTTAAAAGATCGACATTACATTCGCAGTCGACTTTAATACGCCTGCACAGAGTCCATATTACTGTGAGTTTACTATAACCTAAATACTAACTAATTTTGTTGAAAATCTCGTATTTCCTACTATGTGTAGTTTATTAAGATAACATAATCAAATAAAGGTATTTTTGTCAAGACACAAGAATGTAAAAGTCAGTACATTTCTCCATACTAAATGGGCATTCTCCTTTACATTAAATAAAATTTTGAATGAGGTATAAAAAATTTCAATCTAATATACCAGGTTGATGATTCGCGGTTCAACTTTAATTTTAAACTCATAATATAAAGGCAGGACACACGAAGGACCCCTTGAAGGCTGCTATGGCAACGGGTAGGAAAATCGTCAGCAAAAATAATTACATGGAGAATATAAACGCAACCCTCTACCACTTGACGAGAAAGAAAATAATCTCTTCATATTAAAGCATTGAATCACCGTCAGAGAGTAACTTCAAGCGATACGATAAACAAATAAAAAAAAAAACAAGTAGTAAGTAAACTTAAATCCATGCGCTATGGTTTTTCGTGTTCTATCACGACCCGAGAATACGCATGTGTTAAGAAAATATTTGCTCCAACTGGAAATCGAACCCGGGATTTTTTGAACGTGAGAGTATCACCTAAACAACGAATTTGTAATTGAATTCAGAGAAACAAGCAGTCTCTTTTTCAAAATTCCATTTGGGTATTGCTTGTTAATTATCACTTTGTATAAAAATCAATCATATATGATTAATGTAGATATATTATCACTATCGGATTTTGGTTTCATATTTTGTTTATTTTTATTTCTTGTGTTTTTTGTAATTTTTTGTTTGTTTTCGTTTTAATTTTATGTCGCTTTTCGCTAGTCGCGTGTGGTGAAACAAATATGATAACGAGAGAATTATAATAACACCGTAACATTAACACCGGAGAGCTGTTATAATTTTGCGTAAAATTCTAGTATTATTTACGTGTACGTTTTAATCTTTTTACGCTTTGTAGAATTAAATTCTCCGTTTAAGCGAGATAACGTAACGAACAAACACGTTTTTGTTTTAGGACTGTGTAATGTTATGATTATACTCTTAACTTAACTGAATTGTTTTCTTTGCAGATTCAGTGACGCGGAGACTGTGAGTACCTTTTGAATACGAATGCCACTTAACTGTAGCAGGTAATAAATAGAAAAAACAAAATACATAATGACCCAACATTGTTTCTTTCGCAATATTTGATAGCATCATTTAGTGTACCCTGGTATTGTTTGATAAACTGTTTTATTTGAAGCAAAAAACTCTTTAGTTTGCCTTTTTTATTCTGAAAAATGGGACTTATATTTTTTGTACTTAATCTTCGTGCTACTTGAGTTAAAGTCAATGGACTCAAAAAGTTTATTAGGTACTAACGCTAAGTTATAATTTACAACCTACTTGTAATTATTTTGTTTGTCAGTTACAAAAACTATTACTACTTAACATCCATGTTTTAGCTTTGCTTTTTTTTTAAGTACCAGGATGCAATAACTTGTCATCTCTTAGAGACATTACATTTATACTTTTTAAAATCTACAATGGACATAATATTATTGTCATAACTAACATGGGTGACATTGTTATTCCTAGTAATACTCAACTATGTAAGAAAAAACTTAACGTACATACAAATGATTAGGTACTGGCAAATTTTTTTAGTAACGTTACAAAATCTTAAATGAATAATACTTCTCTACATAAGCAATTTAACATTAGTAAACCTCTATACCCTTAAACCACTAGAGAACAGCATCATCATGATCTTAGCAATGCATAAATATCAAACAAAATAAATCATCGATCACAGAGACATATTGTTTCTTTACTTTCTAAGTTGTTAATCAAGCGTTCAATCAAATGATTTGACCAATCTCGGTCAGAAAATGAGACGAACCGACGCATTCAGTTTATGGTTCAACCCAAATTGATTTACCGTCAACAAAACGTTTGCGGTGTTCCACTGAAAATGAACCTTAACCTGAAAGTAGTAAAGGCGTTTAACACTTGAATAATGAGTCGTACATTTAAGATAGTTTAACTTGTTGAACCAATGAATCGTGATGGGCGAGGAATTGATTTAAGGCAATATTTCTCGATTAACTTCAACCGTTGATATTACTTGCATAGGAAAGCATATTGTCTGCTTTTTTGTAGACTCCGTATTGTCCGGTGTTTTGATCATTAATTTAGGCGTTATATAATACCTTAATTAAACGTATTAATCTATCTGTCTAATACCTTTAAACCTTTTATTTTAATATAATAATCTATTTTCTGAATCTCGGAAAGGGCTCTAACAATTTTCATGAAATTTATAATAGTAGATATATGCATGGGGTTTTGGGGTCGATAAATCGATCTAGCTAAAATTCATTTTTAGAAAATATCGTTTTATCCGTTTTCAGGCAATGAAAACTGCTACAATAGACTCTTCCTGTCATCTATTCGCAAGTAGCAACACTGAAGCGCTCATAGCACGGCGGCACGGCAACAGCGGGCACGGTCGGTAGTTGGATGGGTGACCGCTAGTGGCAAATATTTCTTTAGCATTTCAGTGTTTCGGAGGGCACGTTAAGCCGTCGGTCCCGGATGTTATCAAAGACAACAGTTATGCCATGTCGGAGGCCCTCGGGCGGTTTGAAAATTTCCGACACTCGGGTTGGCCACTAACCTCTCGACCAATCCGCACTGGAGCAGCGTGGTGGAGTATGCTCTAGGCCTACTCAAGAGGAGAGACCTGTTCTCAGTAGTGGGCCATTAATGGGTTGAAGTCAACACTAAAGCTATTTCAGTAGATGGCGTTGTTAAGCAACATTAAACCACCTTTATCACGATAACATTCAGCATAAAACTTTGGCATTGACAAAGAAAAGTAAGCAAAGTTAGTACCTATTGTCAAGTACCCGAAGGATTTCAAATATTCAGATTGACCATTAATCCGCCCCAATCAACTCTGGATCATTTCCATACCAGCTTTTAAAATTACAGCAAAAGACATACGTATCAAAATTAACCTGAATTACTTTCAATTATTTGTAGAATTCATAAATTAATATATTCAAATCGTTTCAATCATATGATAAACATCCGGACTTTAATAAATCGTCCCTCATATGGATAAGACTAGGACGTCGTAACTCTTCAGCTATCGGGCGGTAGGTCGCTTTCTGGGTGGTAAATGAGGTAACAGCATGGCTTAATAACAAATATTGGTGCTGTAGTCATTTCATGGTACTCACGATGACCGTGTCCAATTATTGTCACGGGTAATAGGTTTATATATTCAATTTTCCGTAATTAAGTGATTCTATACTTGGATTATACTTTCCAAATTAAGTAATTTTGTCCATGAACAAATCTGTTCGTGTCCCGTAATTAAATTTTGTTGTGGGCCGTAAATAGTTTGTGATGTGACAAAGAACTCTTTAGATTTCTTGATTGGTCGAGGATAGAGCTTCATTTTGTTAGTAACTACGTTCTGTGATATTAATTGCTAGTTAAACTTCTTCTTTGTTTGGAAGGAAATTAATGGATTCAACATTTTTGAGATAAATCCTTTTATGTTTTATGAAGACGCATTACTCATACATCATTGTAAAATTTAAATAATTGTCCACCATTGATGAGTATAGTCAAAGTTAATGTTTTCGTGCAAAATGGTGACAACCTGACATTCATTAAATTGCTTACTTTGTGTAAATTATAAACTTAAATAAATAATTGCGCATCTTTCCTTACGTGATAAGTGATACAGGTTGTTCTTAGTTCGTTTGGTATACCAACTATCGATATTATCGATGTCAATAAAACACCCTGTATCCTCACTAACACCTCTGTTCTCATTTATCATCTCTGCTTATTCCGGTAAGTAAACCCAGGTTCCGCTATCTCGTCCCATTTGCACGTTTCTCGTATAATTACACCATTATTCTCGTTTCATTACATAAATTAGTTTACGTAACGAAATTAGGCCTAATTTTTACGACGACTCTTAGTAATTACGTGGACTGGGATTCTTGCAAGGACATCTTACAATGACATTCATCTATACAGAGGTTCCCAGACGTTTTTCTCATTAACCACTTTCAAAATTTAATTCAGGTGGCCACCTGCAGATAGCTACATTTCTACCATGTTCCCAAAACTCGATAAAAAATGTAAAGATAGAATCTATGGAAATTTGCGTTTCGGCTGAGTTTAGATTATATCATATTATACTATAGAGATTAATAGTTTTCGAAAAAAGGTGAAAATTGATTGGTTAATTCATTGATTTTTCTCATAACCATGGATCACTTTGGGAACTAAGGATCTAGACTCTCACCTAGAGAAACTGAGACTACTTACTTTATGAAACAAGTTAGTAGTTTAAAAACTTTAAATATATTAAGGGCCTAGTCTCGTAGTTCACAAAATAAGAATCGCGTGCGGCTAGTCCAAAAGTCAAGCGTCTGCACGTAGGCTCCCCGCAGTCCCCGCATTCATCCTACATAGCGTAATTATTTGACTAGTTCGGAAAGTTGCTCTACTAAGTATTTTTTTTTCTATAGAAGAGTTGTCTATGTTTTTGTGTTCTATAGTATCCCCAATATAGAAAATCTAAAGGCTGCAGTCTTGCAAAATTCACTCGCGGCGAATTATTTTCACAACTTTGTACATTTTTTCATACAAAGTAGTGAAATATCATAAAATATTATTATTACACAAAATAACCATAATATAAGTAATAGCTGGTTATTTTAAGTTTTTTAAGTTCATCTAGGTGGATTTTGTTAGGTAAATCAATAGTTAAATACAGTACCCTAATTCACGTAACTTTAAGACGCATCGATTAAGTTGCAGTGACGCTGCAATCAAGTTGGAGTGACGCTACAATCAAGTTGAAGTTTGGCGTCTAAACCGTATTGTCATAATTTTTTGACTGCGCGTCAACTGCACGCCAACTGCACGCAAACTGCATGTGAACTTCACTTCTCCTGCACGCATCCTGCGCGCCTGTCAAACTTTATGAGACTTCAAACTTCAAAAGTTTATGAGAATACCAATCAAACTGCGATCGGGAACACGCTATCTTGACGCGCATTATCAGAATACCTTTTTGTGACGTGAGCGCGCTTGAGACGCGCTCGCGTGACGTGAGCGTGTTTGACAGCGCAAGAGAATACGGAAAGTGTCATTTTGATCGGAACGTCGCTGCAACTGCACTGCAATCGAACTTCTTAAGTTACGTGAATTACCCTGCGGGTCTTTCGCGCCCAAAGTAATTTAGAGTTATGTTTGTGCGCTTACTTTATGGCAACAAAGAATTAATTTACAAATCTGTTCTGCTCATAATTAGCTCCACATTCTTGTCTTGAAAATTTACTGAATATTTTTTTCTAATTATCTTTCATTTCTTAATTCCGAGGTCACAATTCCATCAAAATTGTCTGTTTTTTATCTCTTTTCAAATGGTTTGTTTCATAATAAATAAGCATCGTATGTATGAAAAAATTTGATTATTTTAATGCCATGAGTTCAATAAAGCAAACACAAAAAATGCACCAAATGCAAAAAATGCATGGAAAATTGGGTGCCAACGTAGAAGTGATGAAGAGAAATAGAATCCAAAGGTAAGTAGTTATATTATTCATGTTTAGGGCCTAACTACAGGGGCAAAGCAGCCGGTATAGAACAAATTTTTGTATTACAGAAAAGAGCCATTAGAGCTATTTATAAACTAAAATCAAGGGAGTCCTTGCGAGTCAAATTTAAACAAATATAGACATAATAACTGTATACATATACATATAATAATAATGTATAAATATACATATAATAACTGCATATAAACAAAATTGTGATTTTTCAAATCGTCAAACAAGAAGGATGCATCAATTGGCTACCTCTTCGTACCGTCTTTCTAAAGTGCAACGTTCTTTTATGGGACTAGGTATAAAATTTTATAATAAAGTCCCAAAACAAATACGTGACTTACCAGTGGAATCTTTTAAGAAACGTGTAAAGGCTCAGCTCTTAGGCAAGGGCTACTATAGCATAAATGAATATTTAAATGACAAGGATGCTTGGAAATGACTAGCTAGGCAACCAGTTCTGCACAGGTTAGAGAATACCTATTTTTGTAATAGATATAAGTTTTAGTTTTAAAAGATGTGCTGAGGAGTTTCTTTACGGCTTTTCTTCTCCTCCATGACAAAGCACCTTTCCGAAAAGCTGGTAGATTAAAAAAAATGACGTGCATAAGAGTATCAGTGATACCTACATGAATAAAGATTATTTCATTTCATTTCATTTCATTTCAAATTAAATTAGCTAGCGAAACTCCACAGACGTGATAGGTATATAATAATATGATAGAACTAGGGATTGCAATAAGGAAAAACGGATCCGGTAATCCGGCCGGGTCCGACGTTTTTTACGTATACCGGATCTGGTGAAATTTACCGGATACGGTCACACCAATTTTTGGTAAAATAATCACCTTGTTGATAGTATAGATGCTTTGAATGCCTGGTATAGATGTTGTAATTAATCTAGTATTACAATCTGGTATTCTCAACGTTCAATAGGGGTGATAATATAGTACAGCGTGAAATTATATTTTCGTTGAAATCACTTCTTGTTTATAATTGGTAATATTTGCCCTAAATGGATATAGGTGTAAGCTATAGGTGTATATCAATTGAAGCGCAATAACATGACAACAAAAACCCCCTTTAAACATATTAAGATGTGTAGTTGTATACATGTACACTTGTTATGTACACTTGTTCTGTATGTTTTATAGTTTGTATAATTATTTATTTCCCACTTTATAATATTATATCCCTAATAAGTATCATTTAATCATATACACATAAAATAAAATAAAATAAATAATTAAGTTGTAAATTATCTTCAACTTTGGATTGACCTGCTTCTAAAATAATATTAATATACAATATTAATAAGATTGACGCCACATGTGAAACTACACGAAAAAGGGGACTACACTGTAAATCAGCAGCCGTGGTTGGTTCCTAGCCGCTCCATGGCACAGGCAGAGGGTAGTCCTTTTTCGTCAGGTGACATGGTACCCGCTAAATTTTCTATGTTTCATGTCAAGCAATAATTTAGTAAAGGGTTACATTTTGTTAGTACTTTTTCTTTCACCGTAGTTTAACCTTGTAACCCATGTACCATGTTATTTTCATGACGGAATAAATGTTTCTTTCTTTCTTTCTTATTAGCTCCTTCTTAAAGAAAATAAAGAGGAAAAAATGTAGGAATTGATATAACTATGTACTATATTTTTAGAAGACAAGTTATATTAACTATGAGTTCTACTAACAGTCTGATAACTATATAGTTATATAGTTCTACTTACAGTCTATAACGAACTAGTTGAACCGTTTTTAGGTATTTATATAGTATCGATAGCATTACTACTAATGTACCTCACTGGCGTGTTGATGCATATTGTTTAAGTTTACGATCCATATTGAAATCAAATAATTATGTACAAAACTATTACTGATACACAAATATTTACAAAAACTATTATTAAAATACAAATATTTACAAAACACGCAAAAAATTATAAAAAAAAATAATAAAGTAGAGCAACTTTCGATACACAATCTACGTCAGAGCCGGAGCAAGGTTAGAGTGAGAGGGAACAGTTTTATTCGTCGTGGACTACACGTCTGAACGCTTCGGCCGTGCATTGGCCACTAAGGAATTTCCCTCGCATTTCTTGTTTATAAACTCTTTTTTTGTAGGTCTTTTGAGATTATTATTATTGTTAGAGTAAGGTGATTTAGGTGCACTTTTTTTTTGTATTTGCTTTATTGAACTCGTGGCATTAAAATAATCAATTATTTACATACATACGATGCATAGTTATTATGAAACAAACCATTTGTAAAGAGATAAAAACCGAGAATTTTGAAGGAATTGTTATGTCTGAATTAAGAAAATGAAAGATAATTAGAAAAAACTATTCAGCGCATTTTTAAGACAAGAATGTTGAGCTAATTATGCGCTGAACAGATTTGTAAATTAATTCTTTGTTTCCATAAAGTAAGCTTACAAACATAACTCGAAATGACGTTGGGCGCGAAAGAGCTGTATTTAACGATTGATTTACCTAACAAAATCCACCTAGATGAACTTAAAAAAAATAACTAGCTATTACTTATATTATGGTTACTTTTGTGTAATAATAATATTTTATGATATTTCATTACTTTGTATGAAAAAAAAATACAAAGTTGTACAAATAATTCGCCGCGAGTGAATTTTGCAAGACTGCAGCCTTAAGAATCGATTGGTTAAAATTGACGTTTTCATATTGTGAAAGTACCTCGGTAGATACAAAAGAAAAACAAAATTGACCATGCTGTTAATTGTTAAGGAGTTCCTTCGCCGAACCTGTGTTTAGTATTATCACAAAATTGCATTGTTATGAGAAATAAAGCCATAATGTAAAATTAAAGGTCTAATTTGGTTTGCATGATTTGATCTACACAAGCTTATTAAAACTAATTAAAAACGAACTAAATTGAAATAGTTAACAGCTAAACTATAGTAATTACCAGCTTACCTACCACCTACATCTAATTCCAAATTATTTCAACAGGCTACAGACACATCCAAAACATAAACTTGAGACATGGTTACGTTTCTAGGGTTCCGTAGTAAAATCAGAACCCTTATAGTTTCGTCATATCCGTCCGTCCGTCTGTCCAATGTATAACGCCAAGACCTTTAGTGCTAGAAAGCTGTTATTTGGCATGGATATAAATATATCTATTAAAACTCCAAAATTGTGGCGTACCCCATAGTGTGGAGTATAATTGAAAAGGTATTTTAAAAATATTATGAGTCTCTTTAGTTAGACCATCTTTGGATTTGGGGGTTCGTTTGCGAAATATTTATAGCTTTAAAGTGCAAATTTTGGTTAGAGATAAGTTTAGAATTTAGCCCCCCGCTGCCGGCTATTGGTGAGACTTGGACAAATTAAAAAATTCTCAAAAATAGGTTATATGATGAATTTACAAGGAAAACTATCACGGCTATGTTAGAACAAGTAATTAATGAGTTTTACTTCGGAACCCTACATTGTGCAAACCTGCACGCACTTGCCCGAATTTCTTGAATATAATGACTACGGTGATCTTAAGTGATCAGTAATTACATAAGTTTTATTAACATTACAATCAGATTTACCTCAATTACTGATATAAATATATCGTTACCAAAACCCCTATCTGAGTAAAACCGTACCGTTTCATATTTTAAAGTTCAAATATTAATATTGTGAAAATATACAGATATAAAAAATCTCCTAGTTTTTATACAAAATTGCTTCTATTCCATAGCATCGTTGTTCCGTCCTGTTGTTTATGAAAGGTGTCCCGCAGTAATTACTTCACGTTGTCCCGGGGATTACTTTCAATTAAAATCTATGCTATACACTAAAGTTTGCTAGAGTAATAGGTACTAGGAGAGCAACTATGTTTTATTAAAGTGATGTTACATGTTATACCTAAGTGTTATATTTGTATAGTACCAGATCCTGATTGGAAACAGGTTTAGTTATAATTTATTCTATACATTTAGAAAATATTTAATCTATTATAAAGGATCAAATTTATGGGTTCTTAAGATAAGTTAAATTCGTTAAAAAATATAACATTAATCATTATTAATTAACTATTTTAAAAAAAACATTACAGCTCTAATTTTAAGATTAATTATTTTTAATGAAGCGACCTGAAAAGTAATTTCTAATTCAAATATGTATGTATAATATAATAAATGAATAGGTGTTTTCGGTATCATTTTTATTTTATTCGCAATCGTATGTATTTATTCATAATACAGCAAATAAAATCAAACCACATTACCCTTTTCCTTTAATAATTATTTAGTTATCCTTTACTCTTTATTTTAGACGGATATAATTTTGTCAAAACTTTATAGAAAAGCATGATCAATAACATTGATGTCGGATACTTTAAGTTGTACATAACACTTCTTTTAGTTTGACAAATCAATGGTAAACTGGTTCCAGTTCAACTTCTTGTAATTCCACTGCTTAGTCAGCGTCAAACTTTAAAGTTAGATGTTTTAACTTTCCAATAGTACTGTTTGTCTTTAAAATCAACGTCGCTTAGAATTCTTCCCACAGTGTTAAGTCACAGGCAAGTTTTCAAATGAAGGTCTCCATTCAACATTTATTTCAATCTAACTTTTTTTGTTGCCTCTGTTAATTGAGCATAGGAGGATCCAATAATTCTCAGGCCTTTCTATGAAGTATGTGATGGTGATCGTTTTTAATGACTTCTGTTTTTCTTCAAATTAAATGACAACCAATTGACAAACAAAAAGATGAGACGTTAGGCAAATAGAGACACTCTACATCAAAATCAACAATGGTCGGGCATGTAACTGTAAATAAGCAAAACAATAAATAATTGTGTATTTTACAAAAAAAGTATATGCGCAAACAGAAATATCAATTTAATTTTTAACCGACTTCAAAAAAAGGAGGAGGTTCTCAATTCGACTGTATTTTTTTTATTTTTTTTTATGTTTGTTACCTCAGAACTTTGGACTGGATGAACCGATTTGGATGATTCTTCTTTTAATCGAAAGCTGGTGCTTGTCGTGTGGTCCCACATAAATTTGAGCGAGATCTGACACTGGTATCCATGTCAAAAGTACAATGTACTTCATTTGAAGTCGGTTAATTTTTTGTTAAAATGTTAGTTTATATGTTATTAATAAATTATACGATTTCAACTTACCTCCCGTACATTTTCTTGTTAACAATTCTTACATCATACAATAATATTTTAGGAAAAATATTCATATTCCTCACATTATTTTTGCGATTTAACAAGGTATTACGATGTAGCGATATTTCTGTACAACCCTTTGGATCGTAACAACGATCACGCTGGTTACTATTATTTTTGTTCCACAGTTTACAACTTGCGTACCATATTTATCCACCTGATTGGCTAGCTAACTCCTTATAAAATCCACTGTGAAAATAATTCTGTATGTGTTCTGATAGCAGTGCCTTTTTCTTTAGGCTAGTAACACATCGATAAATCTTTAAATGTTACACAATCAATACTCAACGGTAAAATTACTATCTAATCATTTCTGACACTCTTCTATTAGGTAACTTCAATTACTGCAATCATTAGGAAATCACCTCAATTATTTAATTCAATTAAGTATTTGATCGAATTCGTTAAATAATCGCTGAAGCATGTCTTATGGAATCTCGTCTTAAACTTGACTACAAAGACGACGAAAGCATTGTCGCATCAACAAATCCAAATGCATGGAAAGTAATCCCGGAAACATTCAAATCAATCTGATCAACTTCATTTAAATTTACGCAAAGTTCACAAAAGCGTTCACAAATTGTTGAAAATTGTCAATTCGATTTGGCGTTATAATGATTTTAAAGAGATTGAAGAGCCTTGTAGTTTTTACCATTTACACATTTCAGTTGATACAGTAGAATTGTGGTGGTTAGTTACCATTTACAAGTATTTCCGGGCATGTAACTTGGTAATAAACTTAATATGTTCTTTATAGGCCTTAAAATCAGTCGCTGGGGAAACTCGTTAATATTAGCAGCTTACACCCTCTTTTGTTATAAAAGCGCCTCATGTCCATTGTCTACATCTTTATATTAAAGAAAGCCGTATTATTTTTGTGAAACAATACTAGTGAACAAAATATAGGAAAGAATGTTACAAAATAATTGTGTGTCTGCTCTGACGTACGACTGTAGTTTACTTTTTACGAACGATTATAAAACATATAGATTAGTAAATGAGAGTAAATGAATGCATTTTTGTATTACTGAAAGCATTCTTGATACATTTATTTATATTAATATATTAATTACCTATTTATTTTAACATGACGTGCACTTAATGTATAACGTAACGAAGGTTTGATTTTACTCTTCATAAATTTTCATACGGCTGGCTTAAATATGAAAATCGATTCTAAAGGAGTTAAACTACAAAAAAGTAATAGTAGCGAATCATAAAAACGATAATACTTAATCGTTATTTAATAATTGGGTTGACACCATAACCTAAATACCTCCAGCAATTAACCTTAATATTGTAAATTTTCCATAATTAAGCCTTATCAATTGGTTCAAATAGATATCTGATGACTTTAAATGCGAGGAACCCAAGCAACGAGTTATTATGTTAAAATGTTCAAAATAAAACGGTGTGAGATAGATATGAGCAAACTCAATGTTCGATGGTTTTAGGCGAGTCCTTTTAAAAAATGCATAAAGGCAAAGGCTTTCTGCTCGTTACGATTAATATGCACCTTGTGTGAGTATTTTCCGCAAACATTACTAATCAAGAGAATATGCAAGAGCGAAGTCTCCTTGTTTCCACTTAGTTTCAGTAGAACTTTCACCGCAGACCTCTGTACTGTATCTGTTTGCTGTATACCATAGTCAGGTTTGAGTTTAACAAAGTCTTATTGCTTACAACTGGCACTAACGCCCACTAAGTTTCAATCATTTTGTTGATGCCTATGACAATATTTTGTTTTGTTAATGTTATTTGTTATTCATGCTAACGCTACATTGATAATACACAAAATTAGTAGTATTATCGCGGTTTTCTCTAATTTAGTATTAATTAAATGTCCTATTGTTCAAGACGCTTGGCTTTGTTTTAAATCCCGCCGTTACTTGTACTTGATGCTATAATTTTCTTTCTGATTTTCTAGAAACCTTTTGGAATTAGAACAGTAAATTATTCGTTTTAATTGCGATGCATGTAATATTGTAAAATAATTCAGCTACATTCAGGTGGTTATAATAACGCTTCACATTCTGCCCCACACTAGGATTCCCTGTATCGTGGGTGTCATGGACAACACACAAGACAAGGACACTCACACCCAGACCGAGAACAGAAATTCAAACTCATTATTCCAATTTCGTTTCGTTGGGAACCGAACACAGGACTCTTGGCACGGCAATCCGGCATGGTAACCATCGCGCCATACAGGTCGTCGAATAGTTTATACCCTTACTGTCTCAGTTGCCCAACTATAAATGTCACTTACAACCAGGCCTAGCTAGGCTCTGTCCGGCTATTCACTCGGGTATCTTTTAACCTGTTAATGTCGAAATATGATTTAAAATTACAAAGAGGTTTTATACTAAAGTATAGTTTATTTGAGATCAGTCTCGGTTGGTAAGTTCGAGTACAAGTTAGCCGGGAGCCGACCTTTGTGCGCCGTCTGATTGCTCCGTTCCCGAGGGGCGGGCTTTGAATTTATCATTACCGCTTCTTGCTGCGCCGGTGTTACCACTGAAATATTCAGAAGGAATAGGTTTTTGTTGAACTGGGAATTTCTTAGAATTCGCATTAGATTCAAATTTAAACACGTGCTTTGTTGTGGCGATGAAATTTGAAGAAAGCGTTTTATTTTTAACGGCCCTGGATTTTATTGAAGACAAAAGGTTTTTTCCATTATTTCTTTAGATGTGTTGTTTAGAAAAGTTTTTTGATTTGTATTGATGACGTGTTAAAAATATCTTTTTACTTTCTATAATTTATACTGTAATAAAACTCAAAGTGCCTGTCTGTCTGTTTGTCTGTCCGGGCATCACATGAAAACCCCTGAACGGATTTCAATGAAAATTGGTAAAATTGTTACTTATACCTTGGGTCATATTTAAGACACATGTTTATTTTGAGCAATTAAAAGATTTCCCGGGAAAACAAGATAAAAGTTTGTATGGAAATTTTTTAAAACATCAACCGATTTGCTTCCAACTTGCAACAAAGGTACTTAAATTGATAGAATATATGTTTTTCAATTTTGCACAAGTTTGTATGAAAAAGAAAAACATACAAATTAATGAGAATATTGTTTTAAATTTTTCAAAAAACGTTCTTGGAGGAATTCTTTGTGATTGTATCGTAGGTTTCACTATAAAAATTCTTAAATATAAGTACTTTAAAATAATTTCACCTTTATTTAATTTTTTTTTATGCAAGAGTTACAAATAAGTTAAAACATGATTTCCGTATGCGAAGCTGTGGGCAACCGCTAGTGTAAAATTAAATTATTTTCGGTAATTAAATTATTGTCATTTCCATTCATTACAGTATGATAATTACTAACTACTAGGAACTTTGATCCAACTAGGCCTTTCATATAATTTAATTTTATGTTACATTATAATATTGTTAATATTGTTATGTAACTAAAATTTTAATAAAATACTTTGTGTTTAGTAGTTTAAATTCCGACTACCAGTTCCAGAGATTAGCGCGTTGAAACAAGCAAAAACTCTCAGCTTATTATTCTCCGCTTTATGTGCCATTCCATATTTCACTACTCTCCAGACTATTCAAGGTAACTAATGGTATTAAAAAAGTAATTCACCATACCTAATAACATAATCTAAGCTAATTTGAGCTCGGGAGGCAAATGGTCTCATTTCCAGGCAAGAAACTGCAGTTGGGGTGGCTAGCTGATAACATAAAGAACAGCCGATCCAATCACCGACGGTTTGAGATTCACCGCGCGG
The DNA here is from genome assembly GCA_963932265.1 of Thymelicus lineola. Lineage (NCBI taxonomy): Eukaryota > Metazoa > Arthropoda > Insecta > Lepidoptera > Hesperiidae > Thymelicus > Thymelicus lineola. The sequence continues at coordinate 1,344,320 of OZ010699.1, read as the reverse complement.
AGATTACGACGTTCGGCTGCCATAGAATTATGGCGCAAAATTCTCTGACAGAAATTATTTTGTGGCTACGAAATCAGTGGATTAAATTTAAGGAAACTTCATTTAAGTTCAACCAAACATAAAAGCAAAGCAAAGAATATTCCTCTGTGATAAAGCACCTATCTAAAATGGTGGTAAAATAAAAAAATGCGCATTAATGTATTAGTGTTACTTAGATGATTAGGTTAATGATTTTGTATATGATTAGGTAAGTCATTGACCTTACCAATATACGAACGTATCCGAATTGAACTGGGTTATAAATAATACATGGGTAGATAATATTTATGGGTACGACTTTGCCGTTGATTTTATTTCTCAATTTTCTTTCATCTTTCCTTTCATGACTAAGCCAACAAATCCTTTCATTTCCTTTTCAATATCATACATATACAACTTAGTTTTTACTGCGAGTTATTTCTGATGCTATCGTTATTATTTCAGAATAAATAATAAGTCCCAATGGTATTAAGTTAGTATTAGTATACTTTGCAACAATCCGCAGTTAACATATATTATTATATACTTTAAGACATGCGCGGCACCTCCCCCCCTTCTACAATGGAAACAAGCCAGAATTCACTTCGGTTGCGATCAAAAAGTGGAAATTTTTTTAGAGCGCTTCTGTTCTTCGAATAGCTCGATCCAGATTTTTATTTCAATACGTATAATAAAACTGTAACATATTGATGTCTATACATGGAACATATTTGAGACAAAACCGGTAAAGTGCAAGTCGGACTCACGCACGAAGGTTTTTGTACCATTATCTATACAACATTAGACACTAGTTGTTTACCTTCAATATTTACATTATTTTAAAGTAAATAATATTTAAGTAAATATTTACAACGATATATTTGTTTTTAAAATTATTTCTTAAAATAAATTTAAAAATTATTTTTAAAATGTGATTATTTCAAGCTGTTGCCATTATTAATATCTAACAAAAAACGGCAAAAAAATCACGTTTGTTGTATGGGAGCCCCACTGGGAGCCATTCTGTTTACAGTCTTAGTTGTTGTTATTACGGCAACAGAAATACATCATCTGTGAAATTTGAAATTTCAACTGTCTAGCTATAACGGTTCATGACATGCAGCCTAGTGACAGACAGACAGACGGTGGAGTTTTAGTAATAGAGTTCCGTTTTTATCCTTTGGTTACGGAACCCTAAAAACTTTTACTAGAGGTAACGCAAAAGCTCCCATAAAACTAATTTTTGGAATACATCTTTGTCTGTGTGTTTATTCCAGTTAACCACAAGAGCAGCATAACAAATGTAATCTAATTATGTGGTTTACACTGATTTTTTTTTTAATAAGCATAGGTTATGTAGTGTTTGTTTTATGACAATCGGTTTACAAAAAAAATGTAATGACACTTTAAAGAATACCGTCTACTAGTTAATAAATAATTGTCATAAAGTCACATTGGATACGAAGGCGTCACTAATCTAGTACAATTCGTAATGAACCATTTAGTGATTTACGTACTACGGTTAGTCAAAAAACCGGAAAATTAAAATAATTTTTCGATGTAAATGTCTATTGAAAAGAACAAAAAATAAAAATATTACAAGAATAAAAACTACGATTCTTACCATCCAAAAATGTGTTCTACCAAACGGCCGGCTACGGAATGGTTTATTGTCGGACTGGTTAAATACTCGTATATTTATTACCGCTGTTAAAGAAGCTTGTTTAACCTGACCGGCTGTATAAAGAAAATGTAGTGGAAAATACACTGAAATAATAGTTATCGCGGTCTTTTTAACCGGGCAAGGTTCAATGTCAAAGCTATTTGTGTTTATAAATTAAAATTGAGTACGTTAAATAAATGCTTCCTGTGAATAGACATACACAATTAAAGTATTACAGTTATTAAAATTTTTTTGTGTTTATAACAGATTTACTATGTGAATACTTGTCAAAGGAGACGAGCCACCCATTGTGACCAGACGGCAAGTAAAGCGTACTTAGATTTGGACTTTGCTCCATCCATCCATCAGCCCTTGGAGGTCTACTGCTGAACATAGGCCTCCCCTAACTTGCGCCACTCTGACCGGTCTTGAGCCTACTAAATCCAGCGGATGCCCGCTGTCTTCTCCAGGTCGTCCGTCCACCTGGTCGGGGACAGGACTTTTCTGAGATAACAGTAAAATGTTAACACATTAAAAATACGAAAAAATTAAAAAGTAATGTAACGGCTACCGTTATTAATTTAGGACCGTTATTATTTTTTCGGATATTTGATAATAAGAAAAAAATTATAAAACTCACGCTCACTCGTTAAGTGTTACTGTCGCCCGTGGAGATAAATACAATAAAACTAAAACTACGTATTCGTTACTGGAGATAGAAAAGCGTAGAAAGGAACAGTGTAATAATCATTTTATCTATTGCATTAATGTACACTAATCGGGAATTGTACCCTGAACCCTACTGGTCTACTGTCATGGTAATACATGTATCGGAGATTAATGAAACCTACGCTAAAATCGGATAACGGTTACCCCTTTCGTTTCCTATCACAACCGCTATTTTTACGGCCCAATCTAAACGGAGATAGGACGGGGCTCACGCTTCGTTTAACCTTCGATCTCTGAATGGGAATGAGCAAACTACCGCGGAACGGCAATGAGTTGCGACCCCGAAACATGCGATAACTTATTGTATATAAGCGCTCTGCCCGCGGCTTTGGTTGCGTTTTCCAGGATAAGATTCGTTAACTAGTTTTTGCACGAAAGAGTAACAAATAACGATATATTTACATACTTTCGCATGTATAATATCAGTAGGGAGTAATTTCCATCACTAGAAAGATGAGACTACAAAAAGATTTTTGATGCCTCGAGCAGGCAAACGAGCAGACGGGTCACCTGATGGTAAGTGATCACCACCGATGGCCATTAGTAACACCGTTGGCGTCATGTGTCGTACGTTGTGGGCCTCGAAAAAACAATAGACCCGCTTTTGAAGGACCCCATGTGATAGTTTGGGAATACCGATGCAGGAAGTTCGTTCCACAGTTTACAACGTGCGAGGTAGAAAACGCAAGAACCGAACTGGTGAACTGCTTAGCTTTGTTCAGCACTCCCAATTTTCTTGCAGCTAGTTTGGCCACAGGTTTGGCCTTACTAACCAAGTGGTCCTGAAACCATGGAGGATAGAGTAGGAGGGGCATCTCTGTGTATGAAAAATGTTCGTAAAACACGTCCAATTACGGGTGGCGCTGCGGTGCGGTCTACAATAGCTATGTTTGAATATTTATTTCTCAGACACTAGCGCCATTCTGGAATGGGCATTATAGGAACCTCTATTTTCAGTAAACAGCTGGACACTTTTTCAACTTTCTTCTCATATGAGTGAGATGGCTCTCCTTCTATGGCTATACTTCATGCCCGAAACTGAACTTCATTCATAATGTTGTCACCAAGGATCCCAATACTTTTAGAGATGTTAAGAGGAATGTTCTGGAACTGTGGTGCTATGACGAATGGGGCTTTTTTAACAGTTAACGTGCTAACTTGAGTCTTCTCGGGGTTGAAATGGACTAAATTGAGTCTACCCCATTCAGAGACCCGCGATGTGTGGAAAGTTACAAAACTTTATCCATTTATATTTAACATGGTTTAATGAATCTACCATTTTGTGAATATATTCAACAGCCCATGGAAAAAGCATTTTTAAGAGAAGGTCATTTATTTATTGATTATTTTAAAAAGAAGACTATAGTTCCTTTTAATTACCGAGTCTATTACGTGGTTATTTATTCATAACGCTTAATAAACATTTTTCAGCTATACCATTATACATTGCTTCATCAATGATGGTGACTTATGAAGACTCTACACAACACTTTTAGGTTTTTGTATTTTATTTACCGTCCACCAATAAGAATAAAACCTTGAAGGTTTTGAACAGAAAATCCTAACATTAAATTTCATTCGCACCAAAATAATGTTACAACTTCATTGAACAATATCTTCACTGAAGACTATAAATCTTGAATCCAATAAAACTGTCGAGGCCCAGATACATAGGACATAGTTACGTATACGTAATCACTTCACTAAGAATTTTGGAATTAAAAGCAATCACTATAAAAAAAACAGGCGACCGAGGTAATGTAGTTCCATCTGATGGAAACGTACTATTATTAGTTTTTTTTTCTTACTATTACTTATTTTCTAAAATAAACACTAACAAAATTAATTAAAGAAAACAAAATACCCGGTGCGTAAAAAACTAAAAAGAAAAAATAAGCCCAGTAATTAAGAACGTTGTTAAATGTAATACTGAAAAACTACAACATACATGGATTAACAGTTGCGACCAACTTCGACACTGCTACAGTCTCCCACCTACCGAAATTAAAAAAAAACATACTAACCCACGCTTTTATAACAATTGCATGATTCTTAATTCAGTTTCATTTTCAATTTTTTAGTTAGATTTTTATAAAAGCGTGTTTTTTAGTTTTTTTCTATTATTTATTTTTATTGAGTGAAGATCATTAGATTTTGTACTTGAAAGCGACTTTAGCTAAATTAGATCCTTAACTAAATTTTTTTACAAAATTTAAAATACCTATTTTCTATGCCTCACATGTTTTTAAAAACTCAAAATACGGCCTCTATGGGAATACTTAGCCTTAAGCGGAACCTAAAACCAGAAAATTCCCATGCGGCGATAACGTAAAATTATATCGAAATGCTTTCAACTTTGTCTACATCAGCCATTACGTTCTCTATAATCGGACAAATAAAACTCAATTAGATACTGAACACAATAAATATGTATTCTATATGCAATCTAATCGAAACACCATTTATCTTTTATTTATGGCATCCTCCAAGGGATGAGCTGCGTGTTGTTTTCAACGTGACTATGCTCCTTATTGTGATGGATTAAGGTACATTATTGATTACACTGTAGAAAATAGTTTTTGTATGAAAATATTAATACAAAAAGGGATGCGTTTGACTATGCAATGTTAAGCGATTAGATGGTTAAATTTTAAGAGATACCCGATAAAAAACATTGCTTCACAATAATTTTTACCGTGGCGTAAAGATTGCCATACAGGACCGCCGGTCGATTTCTAGCGAAGCAGAAATTATGATGAGTTTGAATTTATTATATTTTCCTGGTCTGGGTGTGCATTTGTATGTATATTGTCCATAGCACCTACGACACAAGTTGTGTGTAACTATGTGTGTGTAGCGTTTATTGAACTCTTAAGACAACAGTAGGTAACCTTAAATAATTAGTTATTTCTTGAAATAGACTCATAGTAAACTGTGTGTTGCTTATACTTTATGTTGAGTAATATTAACTATTTATTAATTGTAACTTTATCTTTCACTGACATACTATTAACCACTCTCGCTTAATGAAATAAAAAATATTATGATATATTTTTATTGGCTTCACTTTTTGTAGAACCGACTGAAACTAACATAAATGTAATTCTTTACAATAAATCTTGACAGAATACGAGATGTTCGCAATGTATTTAATTATTAACGAGTTAATCGTATTATCTTTCACGGTCGGACCGTTTTAAAGCTATCCAAAAGTATATCAATTGTAATCTTAAGATCTCGTTCATCAGTCGCTAAAGATCTTGTTTGAGGTATTTTTCTATCCGATAATGTTTTCGATAACATGGACTACACACAGAAACCGATTATCGTAAACAGGTGTAGTAAAATAGTGACCAGTTAATTTAAAAGAAAAAGAAATAAAGTTATTTAGTATTCTATTAAAGTTTGAAAATCATTTTGTGTTCTTTTTAACCGCTTCACAAAAAGGAGGGGGTTCTCAATTCCACTGTATTTTTTATGTTTGTTACCTACCTCAGATTTTTCGACTGGGTGAACCGATTTTGATGACTCTTTGTAATAAAAAGCTGGTGCTTTGTCATGTGGTCCCACTTAAATTTGAGCGAGATCTGACAATGGCATCATGAGAAAACCATATAGGTTTTAAAGCTAAGTATGTGCGCGATATATTATGAACTCAGTATCACGCCAACCGATTTCGATGATTTTTTTATTATTATTGGAAAGAATGTACTTCATTTGATGTCGGTTTTTTTTTGTTAAAATTTTAGTTTCATACTCTCACGTTAAAAGTTTATTACATTTTACTAAATCCAGAGACTAATAATAATTTGGTAATTTCGTTATACACTACTATTTTACACTGGAAAACAAATTGTTCTTTTAGTCTATTGCCATAATTTATAATTTACAGGTTTGTAGTTGATAGTTAAGACCATTATCTCCTCGTAAATAATGAAATACGAGCGTTCCAATTCTAGAAACTAATTCGATAGTGTCAAAAGGACTTAAGCTGTCTTTGGCAAATATTGTTTTACTGTTTAATAAGAAATAATAATTAGTAGTATTAATAATAATAAATACTTATTCTCCTTCTGATTATTTCCTGACACGATGTCCACTAAAATTCATTCCATAAATCTATTGATGGCTCTTTTTGCACTTTTATTTTTACTTCAATCATTATTGAAAATGAATCGTCGCTACCAACAAGGCTACAGTCATCAAATCAATCATTGATATTGTTACTCCTGCAATAACATTTGTGTAGAGAAACCATTAAATTAATTAATTTAAAGGCGTCATTAACGTTCCATGGTTGGTTTGTTTCGGTGCTATTTTTGACACGATATTGACTGGTCATTCATGAGAATATCATTAATATTATCTTTATTAAGCCTCATGTAGTATTACGAGTAATTACAGTCACAATTGAATTGGAATGCTTGAATCTTTTGAATGTTTTTTGTTATAAAAATTACATGGTATAATTGCTATACGTATTATAAGATAGAGATAATAATTTGCATGTAATTTTGATTATCTGTTATAAGAAACAAAACCCGGTTCGTTTTTTATATTTTAATTTATAATTTTTTTGCAAAAAGTTCACAAACAAACAGGCAACACTGATGGTATCTTAGTAGTATCCGTTGCCATAGTTCTACGAAAGCTATAAACGATGTGTTAACCGAGAAAATATAGAGATGATATCCATTTATTCTCCCAATAAATGAAGTTAATTTATAATAGCATTTCTATTTTAGATGTATTTTTGGTATTAAGTATCAGTTCACATCTGCAGTACTAGATTTGCCAGAATTGTACACAACTATATCACCTTTTAACTATGTGAGTCTTTTGAGGTATTCGGGGAGATAAATTTCTTCGGAATTGAAATCGTGATTAGTTTCCGAGAGTCTCAACTTGGTATTTATTAAGTGAAACTTGTCTTTCTCTCACGTAATGAAATTACTAATAGATATGCACTAGTTAATATTACTTCTTGAGTGTTTCCAAAACTATCAGTTTCATACAAACTTATATCCCCTAATTTAACCATTAAGGGGATGATCTTCCAAAAAAGTGTTACATTTAACTTTCGTTCCTAACACTGAGATAATATTTAAATGTTCATGTTTTTAATTTTAAAGTGACGAATTTTGTTATATTTTCTCAGTTTGGCTAAGCTTAACTTTAGCTGGCATGTCCAGAAACTACCACCCTGCCAAATCTCAAATTCTAGGTCAAGTAGTTTGAGATTTCGTGTTTAGTCAGAGTATCGCGTTTTTTATGGAAATAGCCGGCAAACGAGCTGACGATCCACCTATTGGATCCTCCAGATGGAACACGACGAGTCGTTTGGTGGCTGACTCATGCTGAACGGTGGTAGCTATCCAGGCGAACCCCATAGAGAAAAAATAATAGTAACAATGGTTTGAATTAACCACTTAACAATTAAAATCTATAACCCCTCCGAAGTTCCTACCACCAGTGGACCGAATTTAGTCGCCTCTTACGACATCCACCCAGCGTGGAATTTGCGTTAGTATTCTAAGCCGCCACAATACATTTACAAAAATATATTATATATAGATCGATATAATACAGGTGCTTAGTTGAAATTATTGAAACATAATATCCTTCAGCCATCATCGTAAGTATACACTTTGAAATAAAAACCACACGGAACAAGAAGCGGGATACGTAAAGCGTTCGCAAGGGGAAGGCAGAATATCAAGTTACGAGTTGAAAGTTCCAAACACTCCCTGGGGACTCCTCGCTGTATATACTGTGATGGAATGAAAAAACTTTGTAATGGTGAATGGGGATGAGGAGTTAGCTGTTAGTCAGGTAGTTATTATAAAGTCTTTATTGTTTAACATGTCAAGAGTGTCAAGATCTTAGGTTTGTCCTTGTCTAAAGTTTGAAAGCCAAGCTAAGCCAAGATGGAATGCTAGCTACGATAACAATTGCTCAGAAACAAGTTAATCCTCTCTTGATTTCACCTGACAAGATGCAGTGATGGTACAATGAACAGTAAATGATTACGTTCATAGTGATAAGACTTTTAACATGCCTAACTAACGATAAATAATCATGCTTCATAAAGTAAACCATGAAATGTTTAGATGCTTCGGTTACAATAAGAACCAGTTAAAATCAGGTATACCGCATTTCTTGCATATTGGTGTTGACCGTTGAAGACTTCCCTTGTCAGAAATAAAACTTGAATGTAGTATCAGCTCAAGCTTATCATAAAAATGCAATTTCGTCAAATTAAGTTTGAAAAGTGGACTCATAGTTTTGTTTGGTAAATAGATATGACATATTATTTATTAATTCATCTAGAATCGTCAAAACCTATTCAAACACCAGTTCAGGTAAACGGTTATTGTCTTGGTTGCTACCATTTCATTAATATGTATTGATGTGCCACGGTTTCTGAGGCAAGATAAGGTCACTTTTTGGGAGTATCAATTTTATGATTAATAATTAATTCTAAAACCAGTTCTGTAGTATTACCATACGAGTTAAAGTTGAATAAATTACGGTAACATTCGCTGCGTACTAAATTGTGGGAGTAATTTTATTAAATCGAGGCGGTTGGAGAAATTTGAAGTCATGGGGTTTAACACGCGTTCTAAGGACCGTGATGATATTTGAATATTAAATACATCTGTTAATTATAGTCTTAATAGATATTTGATATTTTATATTTAGAATATTCAATTCGATAGACACGTGGGAGAACGAGCACATGGACAATTTCTTGGAGTAAGTAATAATACCACAATAACTTTAAATTATTACAATATATATTAAATTTAGTTACTTAAAAATATAATTTCATAAAAAACTGAATGTCCGTATTTTTATTGCTTGAAGGCAGTATAAGCCGCGCCATTAAAGAAACGAATCTAAAATGGCGGAAATTATCATTCCCCCTCACTCGCACGCTAAAGTCAGGAATAACGTACGAGTGAGGGGGAATGATAATTTCCACCATTTTAGATTCGTTTCTTTAATGGCGTGGCTTATACCAAGCTAGTCAAGACACAGTTTCACCTGATGTTAAGATGAAGTCAAGGTTGGCAAAGCGCACTAACCTAGTAAGAGCTTATTCATTCTTACCTTTAAAACAACGTAACTCGCATTATAATCAGGTAAATTCCTAAATAAGGTAATTCCTAAGGCTTTCAAACAAATTCATGGGTAGATCGCTAATTTAAAAATAACACATGCTTATGCTTTCGCTCGATATCTAAACATTTTCCTTCCAAGCATAAATATGTAATTAGAATTGTCACCTTATTCGTTTGTTATTTCGCAGACTGGTTGGAGCCGAATTCTATTTGCATATATTAGTATTTGATATTTTCTTAGCAAACTTGCTTTACTAGCGACCAGCGTGAGTATTGTAGAGTTGAATATTGATATTCAAATATGAATGAACCTCATGAGACGTTGTCTTGCTATGTGCCTGAGAATCTAGTGTTTCTCTTACAAGCATGTTCCTTTATTGAATATTAAAGCTCCAAATGTAGTATAATGACCACTGTTATTGCAAACAGTATTTCTTTTAACGAACAAGAACTTGCACTTTGGCATTTGTAACTCAAACTCGAACCCCATACTGAAAATTTGTGAGGATTTTGATCCCTTGCCTTAATATAAGTTGTTATTTGCAAATGTCTTAAAGGTGTCGTATAACGATAAGTTTTATGTTACTTAATCGTAATATACAATTTAAAATCATTTACATGATGTAGGCTTTTAGTTGTTACGTATATGAGTATCTGTTATATAACTTATAATAGAATTTAACATAATTTATTTTACTGTTGCATAAAGTCACCTTAGATACTCATCACTATAAATCTCCAAACTTGTTTATCTAATTAAATCAATATTTTTACTTTATCGTCTATTTTGTGTTTTAAACCAGTTTCTAGCACGATGTAACCTAAATCCGTGTCTAGTCATGCTTTTTCTTGATTTGAGTAGTCTTTTTTTATATCGTTGAAAATTAGAAATATAATTTGATTGGCAGTTAATACTTAATGTTACATGAGATATAAAACTTTATGCGATACTCGTGACTATCTTTTATTGCACAACTTAAGTCACACCTATCATAAATGTACTATTTCCAAATATTTCTTGTTTTTTTCTTATTTTGTTGTATCTCCTAGCTGGTATTCCGGTAAACTCGACATATCTTTTATTGCACAATTTAAGTCACACGTATCATAAATGTACTATTTCCAAATATTTCTTGTCTTTTCTTATTTTGTTGTATCTCTTAGCCGGTATTCCGGTAAACTCGACATATTTGTCAGGCATTTGCAATTTAATACTATTATTTAGTTTGCACTAATATCTGCGAGCAAACATTTATTATCGTCATTAATCAAAACCATAATTGCAGTCTCGTAAAAGGACGACTGTATTGCTTCATCTAAGAGTTACAGAAACATATCGTTTTAGATGGGAACAACTTACTAGATATCTAAAATGTCTCGTGTTTAAAATGTGTTGTAATAATATCATATTCTTACCGAGGAGCTAGGATTTTATACAATCCATACCATCGCCAAATCAAATATAATTAGATTAGAGGGTTATTAGCAAGCTCAATCAAGAAACGATTTTTTCTCAATATAATCCAGTTTATCATTATTTGCGACTGGCTTTTATCTTACTTTCATTTGTGGGTTTTCCTTTTTGTTATTTGTTCACTTATCTGTTATTCTCTTTGAGTCTTTTGTTTTTATGGTAACAATCCTTTTCTTTTAATTGGAAATTCTATTTTTAGCAGAGTTTTAATGAAACATCCGTCGTACGGCTATGATAGAATATCCTTTAGAGTTTTGTATTGTATTATCTTTTATTATCTTCATAACAACTATAATGTTTATATTCGACTATTCGACTTTGATTTACTCTCATAATGAGTGCACATATTTTTGGCAATATTTTGGAAAAAATTGAGATATTTGGGGGCTTTTGAGCCACTTTCTTCCTTTCTTTTTCTCTTTCCTTTCTTTATTGGTTAGTTCCATAAAAGAGAGAAAGAGGTTTCCTTACGATGTGTTTCCCGTATTTTTGCGTAATATGGAAACACCTCCAATTAAATTATTCGTAATTTCGGGGCCCTAACCCATAGGACCGTTAATGTAAGGTACCGTTAATAATTTATTATTTAATAACATGTCTGAAATACTCTACTACTAAACTAATTGTATAATTATTAAATAAGTCCAACTTTTTCACCTTGGCCAGACACGTTCGGTTTTAGTGATGGTTTTGGCGACAGTGATTTTCATTCCATTTCCAGTGGCAGTGACAACTTACTACAACATTATAACTACTTTTCGCTTTATATGGAAGAAAACGCACCCTATTATGGTAAAGGCATCACCGACAGCAACGCGTTGGTCAATAATAAAGGTAGAAAAAAAAGCCCGCAAGAAAATGTTTAAGGGGTTTAAACGTTATAATTGTATCTTTTGATTCTGGGAAATGAGAAACTATAGCATCAAACATATAGTATATTAAACAAATGACTATCATTTCGGTATATTTGTGAGTTTGTGGCATTATGGACAGAACTATAAAATTTCCAGCCATAGATAAAATAATTATAAGAAAATCAATTTTAAAATCGATTTAGGGCAAATGGAATTTGAAATTAACGGCATTCGTCCATATAATTCGAATATAATTCGAATCACTAATCCACCAGAACAAAACGATGCTAATGTCACTTCGTAAAATTATTTATCTATAAAAAACATAATAGTGATTTTTATTCCAGTGGTGATTTGATTTTCTGGCCGATTTTTTTATTCCATTAAAAAAAATAATATAAAAAAAAGAAACATTAATGTGAAAGAAACCTCATACATGACCTTAGATATGGAAAAGTAATGAAGCTTTAAATTTGTGTTTTTCAATAATATTTTGTGACGTATCAGTATTATTGTCTCATACGGCTCCTAACAGAATACATTATAATTACTCGTATTATATATATATATATATAAATTACAGGCAAATTAACACTTTTTTCACGAGGCCCTCGTATGACTAAATAAATTATACAAGCGACGACCTCAAAGCTCAAAAAAGCGATGACGTCACAAACGAGACGGAGAATACGTTAATTTTAATCATTCATATCTTAGCCATTTAATAATAGACTTAAGAAAATATTTCGGTGATTTATTACATTTGATCTATATTTTAATCATCATGAAATTTCTCCAATATGTTCTTTGAATCACAATAAATGAATTATTCATATTAAAATCACGACACTATTTATTTTACATTAATAAATAATACTTTTAAAAAAACTAAAAAACACGCTTTTATAGAAAATAGAAAATAAATTTGAATTAAGAATCGTGTAATTGTAATAAAAGCGTGGGGTGCATGGTGTCAATGAGTAGAAGGATTATCATTTTGATAATATCTCAAAAAGCATCCCACGCTTTTATTACAATTACACGATTCTTAATTCTTTATTTTCTATTTTTTTTAGTTGAATTTTCTATAAAAGCGTGTTTTTTAGTTTTTTTTAATTATTATTTATTTTATAATTTTTTAGTTTGATTTTTTGAAATGAAATTTAGGTTTTTTTTTTTCTTTCTTTCTTTTTTTATTTAAATATTGAATTTTCATCGGTCCTCGATAAGTCTATGAAGTTTGAAAGACATTTTTTGAAATGAAAGTTAGGTTTTTTTCTTTCTTTTTTCTTTAAATATTGAATTGTCATCGGCCCTCGATAAGTCTACGAAGTTTGAAAGAAATCTGACCATTTAAAGCTAATCAAAGCGTGCAATTAGGTTTTTTTTTCTTTCTTTCTTTTTTTTTAAATATTTAATTTTCATCAGTCCTCGATAAGTCTACGAAGTTTGAAATAAATCTGACCGTTTGAAGTGGGTCAAAATCAAGTCCAAAGAGAAGTTACAAACAAACAAACATACAGGTGAAGCTAATATAAAGCGTGTAAAAATTGGTATCATTGTAAACGTCAAGTCGGTTTGGGGGATTAGTGATTCGACTATAGTGAAAAAATTAAAAAATTGAAGCAATGTCGGAATTTCGTTTTGATTTGTGTGGATAGACGCTGAAGGTAGGAAGAATTCGACAGTATTGTGAAAATTTTGTAAAATATTTCTTAATATTAAATGTACACATAAAAAAATATTTTCCATTTATTATTATGTAGCAATAATGTAATGTTCACCTGCTTAGCCAATGATGGCATCAAATTAAATAGTATCACAGAAAAAGTGAAAAATTATAACATAAAAAATGGATCAAAATTTCTCAAAATGTTGTTCAAGATTAAATTACCCAATAATAATACATAAGATCCTTTATCCTCATAAAGAGATTTAAGAAAATTTGAAACCTTTCAAGCCCGTTTACTTTGATGGATGGTAAGAATGAAAAAATGAAATGTCTTCAGATGTGAAAAACTGATCTGAAAAGACTTTTAACTTTAATTATGTATTTATCGTAATTTGTAAAATACTAAAATAAAAAGATAATTTTGTAGTATATGAAAAAAAATTAAAAAATAATAAATAATTCAAATTGTATATTAAAATAAAATGCAATTAATTGGTGGGGCATGATTAACAGAAATTATTAAGTTAGTAATTGTTTATTCATGTTTCATTATTTACATAATTTCATAAACACTTTTGTCAGACAAAAATCTCTAAATCAATTGAACAGGATAAAAATTAAAAAGGCGATTCAAAAACTACGAAATTGAATTTAGATTTGACAGCTATCGTTCAGACTAAACCAATGACAATTGAAAAATGGAATTGACGCTGAAATTTCATTTCTGATTCTCGTGGTCAGGCAGACACATTGAAGCCGACTGATTTGCAGGAATTTATTGCTTTTATTACTACGTCGTGGTATCGATGTGTTATATCGCTTGGAGAAAATCGTATCGCTTATTTTAAAATACTCCTGTATCTACACTTAAATTATTAACAGAGAGACTTTTGTATGTAGAGGCCAATGACCGAAACCACGGCATTTCAAATCGGTAGGAATTTGAAATTCTTTTACTATTTGAAAGGTACATTCGGCTAATTCTAGGCTACATTAAATTATCGAAATTAATATTTCAAAAATTACATGGCTTCAACCCATTAATGGCCCACTACTGGGCACGGGTCTCTCCTCTTAAGGAGGCTTAGAGCATATTCCACCACCCTGCTGCAGTGCGGTTGGCAACGGCCAACGCAAGCCGCTGGGCTATGAGCGCTTCAAAAATTACACATATTATATCAATGGCTAGGGAGCTTGAAAATATATAGTATAAGTATGTAATAATTCTTTAAACGCTTACATACTCATATCTACCTAAGCTAGGAATGAAACCAGGGACAAGGGTATATTAGATAGTAACATATCAGAGAGTGTTTAATAATTTATGTCGTCGCATCTTCTCGATAATAAAGCACCCGTCCCAAACAATAGAAGCGGCAACAATATCAGGCGTAAACGTAAGCATCCTACTACACGTTTAAATATTTTGAACATTATAAATATACCCAAACACTAAGCTACTAGAGGCAAGTCCATCAAGTATGGGAATGACGTGCAAACACACCTGATTGACGTTAGCTGATTAGCGGTTAGCGCGGCTTCGATCGCAATCATTAACTACCTAAAAGTAGCCAACGGCAACCATTTGGCTCCTGTAATCAAACTTGAACAGATGAAGGCTTCATTGTCCATTGCATATGCAGATTTAGTGGCCAACCCAAGTGTCGGAAGTTTTCATGCCGTTTGAGGTTCTCCAACACGGCTTTACTCATCCTCCGAATCACGGAAATGCTTAAATTTTTTTGCCACTAGCGGTCTCCCATCCAACAACTAACCGCGCCCGCTGTTGCTTAATTTTGCGGATCACTTAGGATTGACACAAACCGCCGGGGTAAGGGCCATAGGGCATGTTCTCTTGTTGTTAAGGTATGCCATCATGCTTCAGATTCAAGGATGAGCAATGATGATTATTGTTGTACCAGTCGAGGTACCTAAGCTTCGATCATGGAAGCGTTTAAAATATTGCCAAATTTGGTCAAAGTCACTCACGATCGATAAAGTAACTATTAATGACTATTAATGAAACCGGAAGAAGAAGAAAATGAACTGTTTTCTGAAATGATTAATTACGTTGTAAGACTGTTCAATTTATAAAAAGGATTCCAGTACCGGTATTTACACTCGTCAGTTTTCTTGCTTTCACCTCATCCGTATTTTAGGTCCATAATTATGTGAAATAATTGCATAGGAAGACATAACTGCATAACCTTTGTAACATACAAAGCCTTAGTATGATCTACGATAAGTCATTGATCTTAGCATCGGATAAAGACTCGATCTTTACTATGGCTAGACAGCAGTTTAACGATCCAATAGGGTTAGAGACTAAAGTTATTTTATTACAGTAATAAAATTAAATGAGCATGCGGTCAACCTTTTATAACTCTATACACGGCTTAACTTTCAAACTATTGACACGGCACGCGTACGGTGTAGCCTTTCAAAAACATTTGGATTTCACTTAGCAAATAAAGG
This sequence comes from Thymelicus lineola, assembly GCA_963932265.1. Classification (NCBI taxonomy): domain Eukaryota; kingdom Metazoa; phylum Arthropoda; class Insecta; order Lepidoptera; family Hesperiidae; genus Thymelicus; species Thymelicus lineola. The sequence goes on along the minus strand of OZ010699.1, from coordinate 1,328,311 downwards.
CTACATACGAGTCACTAATGAAGGCCGTCAATCAGTCCGCTTGTCCGTCTGTCACTCAGCTGATACAAATTAGTGACAACGGCGCGACGTCCGAATCCCTGTTAATGATCTTGTCTATAACTCGTACACTGGACAAGTTTGTACAAACCCCAAAATGACTTACATCATCGAAACCTACACGCTGTTTTGAACTAACCTGCGTTGGTTTAGAACTCGATTTTCCATGGCGGAAAATTTTGGTTGCGGCGTTCGAAAATTTTATGCAAAGAGTTTGGTTTATCAAACGGAGGCCTTAACTGTCCTGATGATGCACTCGATTTTGAACCTACGGTAATCAGCTCAGAAGCAAATGTGGGTTGCAGGATATCCAGGATGAAATGTGGGGCGCACATCGGTCGTACGATACTTATTCAACGCAGAATATAATTGATGATTTGTTGCGCTGCTCCTTTTAAAATTTTGACTTTATTGAAAATAAAATACTATTTGCATCAGGGGTTGGTTTTGAGTAATAGTGACAGAGATATAACGGATCTTTTTATTTATTAGTATTGAAATAGAGATCTAGGTTTAAATCTTACATGCACTTCTTTGGAGTATTAATTGTGTATTTATTATCATAACTAGTCTCTGATATCAATGATACTGAAAGTTGAGCAAAAGTGTTTGACATACTTTATTCGCGTACATCTATTCTTAGCAGGTTACCGAATTTTGTATTCATTCTCATACATATTATTATTTTAAAAAATAATAATGAAACAACCCCCGTAAAAAAAAAGATAAACAACCACCTAAATGTTTGCTAAAACTCTTTAAAAGACGTAGATTTCCGATAACAGGAAACGCCGCAGGCCCAGAGTTCAGATATCTTAAGAAAATACTTTGCAAAAAACTTTAGAACTTTGGTTTTTGTTATCCGGTAATGTTTTTGTTTATCAACAATTTAACCCGTACGTATCACAACTCTTTGAAATGTTTAGCATTATAAGTGATCGAAGAGCACAATATTTTATATATTTTATGTATCTTTATTTTTTGGACTGGGTAAGTAAATAATCAGAAAATGGTTTTGACAGGTATCAGAAATCCCGATAGTGTTGCCATGCCACGATGCTTTTGACAACGCATTAGGAGAAACGTTTCATAGTAAACTAATCCTGTGAGGAGATCTCGCCTTCGTGTTTATGCATCATTGTTTTCGGACATTCGACAATAATACACATATAATGACCAATAATTGACGATTGATAGCAAACTATACCTATACACGGAAATAAATTGACACAGAACTAGTGGGATTTTTTTCCCACTAGTACTGTCAACAGGACATTAAACTTGACACAGACTTAAACGGGACTGTAAACGAAATCCATCGCACCGTTTTATACTAGAAGTTGGGAAAAACTGCAAAAATTTTTGGCAATACTAAAATTTGCGTATATATATAAGAGATATATATAGGAAATAAGTAAGAGGGTAGTAGCTATCCAGGCAGACTTCACGGAAAGATGATTATGATGACTAAGTAAAGATAAACATTACATTATAACTGATTAAATAGTAATATGTCTTTTATTTCATAGTGATATATTAGTTGCTTTATTTACATTATTTTACGTAATTATATGTATGTAACTTAAGGTAATTGGGGGACCTAAAACTTTAGACTCCCGCTTATGAACTCAGGAAGAAGAAACCGTCTGAATAACAGCACTGTCTCAATTTATAAGTTTTTATTTTTGTTGTAAACAAACTGTGTTTTTAAATGTTAGGAACAAGTTGTTATTAATTAATATTATTATATTATATTGCAAAGATGAAGGTCATTGCTCTAGCCTCCACCCACCTAAATTTTGAGGGATCCCGGTTCCTACCCCTCATTTTGGATCGAATTACGATTCAGTTAAGTATGTAATTCTATCCAAAGGTTCATCCCGGTTTGTTAGTCGCAGTTTCGGAGATATTAAGCGGATTTCCTTTAGCATTGTATCCGTATCAATGCTATTGTAAAATATTATTATGTACATGTATATCAGTGGCCGCTGCATTACTTAGCCTGTATGTAATATTATTATTGGAGTAATCTTTGGTTGACGCTGCTGTTTAGTGATTGAAAATGGACAAACGTCAAAGGTATATTATAATATTTTCAAGAAGAAAGCCAACAAACTTAATGAGTATTTAAATGACAAGACTGTTTGGATATGAGACTTAAGAGATATCTGTAAATGTGAGTAGGAAAAACATAATTTCAGTAGTTTCTTGCCGCTTCTTCTCCCGGGACCACTTTACGGTAGGGATTTGTTGAAGCAATGGCTTACTTTCGAAAAGCGTTTGTAACAAACCTACTTCAATAAAAACTTATTTTACTTATTTGGTATATTGTAAGCATTGTCGTGTAATTTTTGTTAACCCAAATAAAGTGAATAAATATTTAGAAATAAACATACTAATTCAAAGCTCCATTAAAATATCTTAGTGTAAATACGTGTATGTTTTTAATGTAAGACGATCTGTCAAGATGACTTAAACCAGAGTTTAAGTAGGGGTTAAATTAATCTCCTCCCACAGTTCTCTGTACAACGGTCTGTAGAAAATCATCGCTGTATTAACATCAGGATCTGTCCACTTGAAACGCCGATACTCAGATCAAAGCTTCATTTCGATTTAGAGATAAACTGAATAATTCCTGAAAGGCGCTTTTTTGGTTACATTTTTTAAAAATGTACCTACTTCATGTGAAACGTTACATTGCTGTGAAAAAAAAAACGTCTTTAATCGTCGCTTCAACTAACAACAAATATTAAATAAATTTCAAACTGAATATGAAAATTATATAATATTTTAAACGATACTAATAAATACTAACCAATAGTCATGATTCGATTAGTAATTTTAGTGAATTAATAATATTCGATTTGAAATTTCACATGAATTGGTTCTAATTGTAGATTCTAATAGGGATGTTGACTAATTTTAGGATTCAATTTTATTTTATAGATAGAACCTCAATATTCACGAAAAAAATATTATAAAAATAATAATCTTCAATTTAAAAACAAAAACTGATAAATAAAAATCATTATCAAATTTCCCACCAAAAACGTCACGTGACGTCACTAAACGATATTCAATACTATCTGTCTGCTAAGTTTGTTGAATTTCCATATAAAATTGTTTCAATGACGTCATATTCTCAAAATGGCGTTTGAGGTCACGTGACAGTGAGTACAATTTTTAACATTTTAAATTAATGATATTTAATTTATTGCGATTGATTTCAATAAAAGAATCATATTTTAGGCCTTTAAATGTTACCACTAATATTTTAGACATAAATTTATATTAATTTATAATTAGTGTCAACATCCCTATTGGATGAGTCATTATTGGTTACGTCATAGTGTAATAGTTGAGAATTTTTATAATTTTTCTAACGTTGAGACATGGTAATTCACTATCAAATTTCAAAGAAAACCGTCGAGGTATTTAAATAAGGATAGAAAATTTCAATCATAAATAGATTTACTACAGAAATAACTCGCCATGTTTTCCTACTGTCATTAAATTTATCGTTATGTACATGCACAACACCAACACCATTTTTAATTACATCGGATTCACGCGAACTATCCATCATCGATGTGTGGTTAGCACTGTGACAACAGTTTATTTACTGGGTGTTAGTTTGAATACTAAAATAATTCACATTACTGAAATAATGGTGCATTCTTTCGGAAAAAACAGCCTTTGACTATATGTCACAGTATATTCCCAAAAAGACAAATTCTCAGAAAGAGATTCGCGTAAGGACAAATTGTCAAAATAACGGAAATGCCAATTTCCGCACAAAAATAATGTTGTCATTGATTATAGATTTTCACTTTTCACCGGATGCGTTTAAATAAATTTTAAAGCAAAACTATGTATTTGATTTAATTCAAATTTCGCTACTCAAGACTGCAACAAAGTAATAAAGAATGCTTGCCAAGAAATAAGCAGACGATGGTAAGTAATCACCATCGTTGGACATCAGTATCACCAAAGGCATCACTGCGTTGACTAAGAAAGAAGAGAGAAAAAAGGAAAGATCTCAGATCTTCTCTCAGATCTCTGAAGCTCCCAGCCAGAACACGACGATGTAAAAAGCTGAATTTTGGGCCTGTCCACGAAATCCTTGGAATCAAATGCGAAACATTTCCGAGTTCCAATACAATAATAAATGTGACATAGGCATATCATCAAAGCGCATTTGATTACTTTTGGGTTGCTAAAATAAATTCAAACTTAGAAGTATTTTTGTCTAGCGCACTGATTTGGAAAGAGAAGTAAGGATACAACTTGGGATAAATATCGAAAGTTATGCCTAAATCGATGTGGCTTGACGCAGAAGAAGAAATGCCCTCTAAAGCACAAAATCATGTCATTCCTAAGAAAATTAGGTCATTACCCACCCAACCGCGCCCTAAGTTATTTTAATACATCGATCACTCACGATTGACGCAGCCGAGACTATTAGCGGCTTTAAGTGTATGTTTAATAAAGAAAGATAGTTCAGTCCGCATTATTTACATTTTTTTATAACAGATATATTGGTTCGAGGAATACCAATTACGTCGCATACATTTTATAATTCCTGTGAATTCCGGGAAAGTTACTTGAATAGATATTGCACGAACTATCTGCAATCAGTGAATATCAGATTTTATTTGCTTGATAGTGACAAAAGAATATTTATGATCGACATTTAAACATTACAGCTATACCTATGACGGAATAAATGTTTCTTTCTTTCTTTCTAACAGAGAGTTGCTAAGTTCAGTACCACTTAGTCTTAAATATGATGGTACTTGTGCACAGTTTTTACCTGCTGATAGCATTTATATATAGGGTAGCATTTATACTCATTCTTGAATTGAAATAATTTACCTGTTTCGGATGCAATATCAGGGAGAATCTTATACTCAAGTCTCCCAATTTCTTGAAAGCAGTCCGCAAGTGATACCTTGGATACAACCACTTATATATAATGTCGGATCGCCGAGGCCTGGGATGTTGTGATTCATCCTTTGACAGTGTGTCCAACATTCTTGGTGTCACAATGTAGATAGTTAGGTATTTTCTTGGAAATATTATTACAGAGATATCGTATTACAATAATTTTATTAGAATTAATACAATACAACACAAAATAATAGAAGATTGTAGAAATATGAGCCGATAGGTTTGCACACAGTACTTATAAGACCGGTGTCGCTCAACGAATGATCTCCATCGCCGCCGCCATGACACGTACAACTCTATCTGGTGTTACCCGCTCAATTTACAATAATAATGGTTTAAGTAATAATTCAAATATTATGTGCGTATTAGAAGTTAATTATCGCTTGCTTCGGTGAAGGAAAACATCGTGAGGAAACCTGCACACTGGAGAGTTCTCCATAAAGTTCTCGAAGGTGTGTGAAGTCTACCAATCCGCACTTGGCCAGCGTGGTAGACTATGGCCTATACCCCTCACATTGTGAGAGGAAACCCCGAGCCCAGCAGTGGGACAATTATGGGTTGTTGCTTTGCTTTGCTTTTTTTAAGTAATAATTACTCAAATCAATCACATTTAATCGTAAAACAAATGAAGATGCAACAGCTTAACTAATTCGCTCGCCGTCATACCAATCCGTCGTAAATGAACCTACTAGAGTGGTAGGTAGATCATAAATGTTGACCGCTAATGAAAAAAAATCTTGAGTGCTTCCTTAGTTGTAGAGGAGAGGGCATGTATAGCCGTCGGTCTCAATTGCTATGATAAATTAACAGTCGATAAGCCATGTTGTCTGCCCACGGGTGGCATGAAATCTTCCAGTACTTGCGTTATTCAGACACTCCACCAATCCAAACTGGAGTATCGTGTATGCTCCACCTCACAAATCAATAAATAAGATCACACACAGATTAATAAATATTTATTGATTTGTGTTCCACCTAGGCCTCTTCTAAGAGAAGATCCGTGCTTATGGCCCATTAATTGGTTGAAGAAATATCCGTTTCTGACTTTCTGCGTTAATTTACTACTACAACAGATATATCTCAACGACTGTGTGCCAATTCTACGAGCCATATGCGAAAGCGATCAGCTAGTGGCCAACGCTGTGTGATTATCAGTTTGCACTGTCAACAAATGCGACATCGTTTCATTCGACGCCGTTAGTGCGGTAACTGCAGCTCAAACAGACTAGAGGCCAATGTCCGTTTTATTTCCTATTCCTCACCGAATAGCAATCGATTGACCTATCTATAATTATAACATTCTGTGGAAACTTGATAAATTGGTTATTAATTTCTCATTTTCTCGGGTCTCTTATCAGTGATAGAAAATTGAACGGAAATATTACTGTCGTATTGATCTAAAGTCGACTTATTAACTATTGATGCTAGATCAGTAACTAGGTCAAAAGTGATCCATTTATAGTTGAAAAAAATTCTACTAGTATATAAGAAATCAATTTATTTCTCCTGTGATATTTTTTGTGAGAGAGGATTTATTTCTGAAAATAAATTATCTAGTCTACTGAAAAAATCGGTAGACTATTATAACCGTGAATGGCTTTGTCTTAGGAAGGTACAAGATTATTTTAGGCTCAGCAAAAGACTTTTCAGTTAATAAATATTGCTTAAAGCTCAATTACTATACAGACAAAGTTAAATTTCCTTTTACAAACAAACCTTAACTTTGAAATTACAGAATATTTTTGGATTAGAAGTCAGTTAACGTACACTTGCGCAATTTTGCAAGGTCCGAGTTATTTTGCTAAATTAAAGCATTTTGCTCGCTTTGAATCAGGGATCGTGTAAAGTGTTCATTACGGCTCAGTTCGAAGATCAAAGCGTCACAAACGAGGGGCTCTCGTGACTCTAAACGCGTGACGCGCACGCTTCCGTCGAAAGTTCTTTCAGTTCTTTTGGGGGATGTTACGCTGTTTTAGGAGAGTTTACGCTCTTTTGGGGGATTTTCCAACGTATCAGTGAAAACATCGGTGACGGATCATTTCCATTCGTTTTTTATTGCATCCAGGTCTTTTAAAAACCTATTAGGTTTAAGTAAGTAATAATCAAAAGCTTTTAAGAATTAATTGCTTGATGCTACCCCCTTGATGCTTCACTGTTTACTTATCATCTTAAACTTAGTAAACATCATTAATTCTAACCTTTTATCATAGTAGACGCTAACTTGTAGATATTAATTGCAAACATGCGTAAAAAGGCTCTCCATAAATTATATTTTCATAAACAGTTAAAGCGTCATCGCTGTCGTAATTACTTATTAATACATGCAAATACCAATGACGAAATTATAAGAGTTACCGGTTCAAAATATTCGGGTAAATTTAAAATTAATGACATTGATATGACAAATTTTAAAGTATTTGGACAAAGTGAAATGATAAAACAAAATATTATAGATTATTTTTTTGTTCATTCTGGTGTAGAACGTCGTAAAAATTAGATACAGCAAGTTTCTGTGTCTAAAGAATTAAGAGTGCCAAACAGGTAGGTAAGAGCGTAACAGAAAGGTTGTTTAAAGCATATGTGATGTACAACTTGAAAAGGTCATTATTGTCCTTTTACGTCCCGCGACCCAAATACAGTACAATAGCTGCGAGCGTTCTGGAATTACGGGAATCGTAAAAAACCAATGTCAATACTAGTGTGCGTGACTGACTCGTTATATCTATAGTATTGTGGTTGTGCTACGCAGTAACATTCAATTAACTTTTACCTCAATAGTTGATGGAAACCTGAACCTCATTAAAATTTCTGTTGAATGCCTAGGAACTTCAGCTTTCTTGAAGAAGTCTATTAAACACAAGTACTTACCATTGAGATTGATACTTACACTAATGAGAATGGAAGAGTTACGGTGCATAGCCGGTCCAGCCTCTGGACTCTTATTAAGATATTCTTTTAATGCAAATAATAAAAGGTATTTGTCATTTTCATCTGGCATCTATTTGAATGCAATGTTCTATACACACACTTTTAGAAACAGTTTTGACACCGCCCCTATGTGGTCTGCCTCTGGACGGCCTCCGAATTCTATGTCCTTCATACTGTTTCGAACAATACAAAAAAGACTAGCTCCGACCCGTCTCCTCTCCCGTGCTAGTTTCTAAACAACATAACTGACGACCCGTGTGGTGCAATGGTTACCATGCCGGATCGCCGCGTCAAGGGTCCTGGGTTTGATTCGCAGCGAGGCGGTAATTTGAATAATCAGTTTGAATTTCTGTTCTTGGTCTGGGTGTTTGTCTGTTACCTTTCAGTGTTGTCCATGGCACCCACGACACAAGGAATCCTAGTGCGGGGCTAAGAGTATGAAGGGTTATTTATTTATTTATTTACAAACGGTAGTACGGAGTTCAGCAATCGTCCACATCATTGACTTAGTCCTATTGTCTAGACTTTTGCTTGACAATAAGCACCACTTCATCTTATACTGTAGGTAAACAATCTTTAGCCTTATATTTCAGCTATTAGAGTGAAATTACGCTAACATAATCCAGCTGTTTCTCTTAAATGCTAAGTCTATAAATATTCTTATACTAATATAAAAACATAAAAGTATTTGATTTCGTTTTAAAAGTAAAGAAACATTAATATAATTTTGTTTCGCCTCACGTATGGCGAAGGTTTACGGAGTGAAATTGAGGGGAAAATATCCCGTTTAATTTCATTTTAAACGACGGTAGCAAGTGCACTGTTTTACCGTCTGGTCCCCCGAGAACTAGTTCTGCAGTAAAACATGTCAAAACTTGTGGAAAGTATTTTGTTTTTAGGTTTCCGTACATTTGATGTAGAAATGAAACCCAGAGACTTGTTTTTACCCGACAGCCCGAGGGAGGGTTATGTTTTTAAAATGTACGTAAAAATATAGAGGGAGATTAAAAATCGATTTTTATTGTGACACGTTAAACTTTTAACATCCCTTTTTTCATCGGGGTAAGCAGAATCCTTTCAGAAATAAATATCTTAATTTTCCAAATAGAAACGCATCGAGTTAGTTCTAAAAGTAAAATTACTATTATCGATGGGATGCTTGTTCCCTTCGCCTAATAAAATATTTATAAGTGAAAATCGATCCTGCGTAAACCAGTTATATCTCTCTATCTATTTAAGCAATCTTTATTCTAGATATAACCCAAACAGTAAACCATTAAAAGGAAAACCTTGTTGTTTTATTATTCTTTTTACTCCATTCCTTTAACCTCAACAGTCTTAATTAAATTCTAATTCAATACTTGGTTCCTCGCACGAAAATTCCGCTAAAATCTGTTACGGAAGAAAGGGATAACGTAAATTTAATTTCCGATCGCGAAAAGGAGTACCTATTTCCTTCAATCTAAAAATAAATTGGTGAAATTAAACAGCACTCGATCGAACAAAGCACTATGGATAGGTCTTGTTAGGATCGTAAGAGGGAGGAATTACAGGCGGAACGTGTCAAGTGCTTCGGAGTGCTTCGGAATGCTTCTAGTAATTGTTTCTTATTTAAAGGGTTCTTCAATAAGTTTAGTACACCTCGCGTACTGAAATCTTTGGTTGGAAATCCACTCTCATAGATGTGGCTAGGAATATAATTCAGCAATTTTTTTATTGATATAATAGTAGCGAATGAATTTGATGTTTGAAGTGCTTTAGAAGTAATGTCATTAAAGAACATGAACAGGGTTTTTCAGAGCAAAGTTTTTCGATCTTTGCTACAAATTGTTTTTTTTTACATAAAATTAGTTTATTGCGTGATATCAATCCCATCTGATTGTAAGTGGCGATGACGTCCAAAACGGGTAGTGCACTAAGCAAAAGTTATTGACTAGTCTTAAAGATACTCACAAAAGTCAGCTGATAAGTTAAGCAAAACGGGCTCAGTCGGTAGTTGGATGGGTGGCCGCTTGTGGCAAAAATTTCTTGAGCGTTTCCGTGCTTCGGAGGGCACGTAAAGTCGTCGGTCCCGTTTGTTATCATTAGATTTATTAGACATCGAGGCCTCCAATTTGAAGACCTTGTAACGTACATTTTTCCACTACACACGAGTCCATCTAAGAAAATATTGGACTATTACTTGAAACAATAAAGCGCCTCTTACACGCGCTGTCTTGTTATGGAAACTTGAGGAGATTTATAGCAATGTCGAGTGGTCCTCGGTTGAGCACAATTTACTCAGACGCACTTGAAGTGATTGTTGAAACAAAGGTGCTAGAGTTTGTTGGGAAATAGTTTAGTACAAATTTATTAAGAAAACAATGCGAATAAAACGCTAACTCGCTGACTGATTTACGTATAGCCTTCAATTAACTTTGTGAACTCTGTGGGCTGGCTTTCTTGTAGATACTTTTTTTTTATAATTAAGGAATACAGTTTTTTAGAAAGTTTTTTCCCTAAAGAAGTAAATATTACTTAAATAAGTAAATTCTGGATAAAGTTGATGCAAAAGACACTAGCTCTTGAAAAAAAATCATTTTAATTCTTTTACAACTTACAGTTTCAAAATATAATGAAATTATCGTAATAACCCCGTAAATGCTCATCTACCAAATGAAGCCAACGATGACTAATAAAATAGAATTCAGAATCGGCATGAGGTCTGTTAGACCCGAGTCTATATTATCTGCAATAAATTAACCCTGGCATACACAGTGCGGTCAGCGGGACTTCACGGGAAATAACTGTGTAATGTGGGGAAGTTATTTATTACGTTATCGGGTTGTTCATACGAAAAAATTATTCGCAGTTAGAATTTTGCCGGTCGGAACTCAATTTTTCAATTGTTGCGATCGTATTAAACGAGAATGTTATATGATGGCATTTTTATTGTAATTGAAAATAAATGTTTTTTAACTGACTTCAAAAAAATGAGGTAGTTCTCAATTTGACTGTATTTTTTATGTATGTTACCCCATAACTTTTTACTGGATTTAAACCGATTTTGATGACTCTTGATGTTCGAAAGCTGGTGCTTTTCACGTGGTCCCATTTAAATTTGAGTGAGATCTGACGAGTAGTTTTTGAGTTATACCTAATTTAGAAGTCGGTTATTTTTTTAGAAGAATTTGATTTAAACGTAATGTAATATGTTAAATAGTACTTTACTAAACAGTCCTGTGCCTAAGCATTATATTGGACTGCAGTAACTAAATTAAACGATGCAATATTTTGGAAGGCTCGATACACTCTTGTTATGGTTAGGCGGCAAATGCCAATAGTGAAGTCTCTCAAACATTCAAGATGCAATAGGATTATTCCAGACCTACTCCTTTTAGATACTCCTTCACTGAAACACAATAAATTAAGAGCTGTACCTAAGTAAAAACTTTGTAAATGTTAGGATCATCAGTACAGTTCTTCAAAGTAGCATTTCAAACATACAAACAGGTTAATATATTACCATAGATAATAAATTACAGTCGCATACGATTGCGGTTCGCCACTAGGTCAATCGAGGACTCCAGAGGAAATGGTTTGGTTACGGGAAAATTATTTATTATATCTGCAGCACTGGCAGTTTCATATAATTTGTGTTTTTATTCGTTAAAATTTTAGGTGTGAAAAATGGTTTTTCAATATCGATGTAACTGACTTTCTAATAATTTTACTAACGAAATAGATTGCAAGATTTTATAACTTGTTAGTAAAATTAGAATTACAATGAAAGTTAATAACAAGTTTTCGAGTCATTTTAAGTATTTAAATACCTGGAAAATCATCCAGGGTCTATGCTATCTCCTACGCCATTCATTCTGCATCTATCTATTTAACCATTCTATTTAATTGACCGCACAAGTGATGCCTACTACACAGTTTGCACACTAAAAATCTACTTAGGTATATCATTTAGATATCTACTTGCAAATAGGATGTTAGTTAATCTGCCGATCGAACCAGCCAATAAATCCCGTTCCCTTTATTTTACCTCCGTGCTTAATGCGGATCACTGAGTTCTGCGGAACTGCGGAACTCGGGAACTGCGAAATGCGGTTAGTCTGCGGTCAAGGTACAGTAGAGCTGGATATAATAATATAACTGTTACTTCTCAGATACTATCAAACACATCATCTAATATATAAAATTCTCGTGTCACAATTTTCGTTGTCATACTCCTCCGAAACGGCTTGACCGATTTTGATGAAATTTTTTGTGCTTATCCGGTATCTATGAGAATCGGACAACATCTATTTTTCATCCCCCTAAATGTTAGAGGTAGTCCACCCCTAAATTTTTTTTTTATTTATTTTTTAGACAAAAATTTTAATTTCTATTTTTTTATGATACAACATACAAAAATACATACAATCCTCAATTTTCATCCTTCTACGATCAACCCTTATTTTTTAATAGCCATTTTAGTAATTTAATCTTATTTCATCCCGCTCGATAACTGATCAATTGTTAGGCGATACGAAGTTTGCCGGGTCAGCTAGTTTATTTATAACTTTAAAGCTACTAAATAAAAGTAAGTAAAGTAAATAAATAAATAAAATAAAAAAGCCTTTTATTTCTTGCATCATCATACAAAGTTATTACGACTATTAAAATTCTTGTAACAATAAGAATTGTATATTTTAAATTAACATCAAATACATTAGGAATAAATTATTAAATTATGGGATTAAATTTAATTATTAAATTCGAATTTGAGTGTCCCATTGCATATCATAATTTCATCAATATTTATTTACATGCATAATTGTCACGATTCTTAATACTAAATACATAATAATGCTAATTAATAAAATAAATAGTCAATAACATTTATGTAATATTATAGTTTAGATGCAAGAACCCCTCTCAGGTAAAGGCCTCCTCCAGAGAGTGCCATAAGTCTCTGTCTTTTGCTACTTGTAACCAGTTCCGGCCAGCAGTGTGTGCGATGTCGTCTGCCCATCTCGCAAGTGGTCTTCCTACTCTTCTATACCCATGTGGACCTGTCCACTCTGTCGCCCGTCTCGCCCATCTCTCGTCATTGAGTCTGGATACATGTCCGGCCCATTTCCATTTTAATTTCATAGCGAAGTTCAATGCATCGATCACTTCTGACTTCTCTCTAATAATTGTGTGTCTTATTTTCTGTATTTTTTTTATCTTAAGCATGCTTCTTTCCATGGCTCTCTGAGTTGTTTTAATTTTATGTTTGGCTTTATATGTGAATTTCCATGTTTGGCATGCATAAGTAAGAGAAGGTAAGAGACATGTGTTCATTATTTTCCGTTTTAGCTTCACATTAAAATTGCCTTTTAAAACTTCTTTAAAGCTCCAAAATTTGTTCCAGGTTTTTTGGGTTCTTCTTACTATTTCTTGGTCGTTGTTTTGTGCTTTGAAAGATATTTGTTTTCCAAGGTATATGTAGCTCTCTACGTACTCTAATTGGATGTCATTTAATTTTATATGGTTTTCTGTGCTATTTGTTATTATTTTTGTTTTATTTAAATTTATCTCGAGTCCAACGTTATTACTAGCTCTTTGTAGAGTTGATATCATATATTCCAAATTCTTGCTGCTCTCAGACATAAGAACGATGTCGTCGGCGAATCTTAGGTGTGATAGGTACTTTCCGTTAATATTTATTCCCATTTGGTTCCAATTAAGTCCGCCTAACACATGTTCCAAGACTGCTATGAAAATTCTGGGCGAGAGTGGGTCGCCCTGTCTAACTCCTCGTTTTATGTCTATAGGTGGTCCTATGCTCTCCAGTTGTACTCTACTTTGACTTTTCTCATAAATATGTTGTAAAATTTTGATGTATGTTATATTAACGTTTTGAGATATTAAGGTTTCCCATATCGAAGTATGTGATAAAGAGTCAAAAGCTTTTTGATAATCAATGAAACATATGTAGAGTGGTCTACGAAATTCTTGGTACTTTTCTATTATTTGCTCAAGGGTATGGATATGATCGATAGTACTGAAACCTTTTCTGAAACCTGCTTGTTCCATCGGTTGCTTGCTTTCTAATGTTTGACTAATCCTTTGTTCTATGATTGAGGAGAAAAGCTTATATAAGGATGGTAGTAGGCTTATTGGGCGGTAAATAGAGATGTCTTTTGGGTTACCTTTTTTGTATAATAATATTATATTAGATTCGGACCACTGCTGAGGGGTAGAAATCGTGCTCGTAATTAAGTTAAACAGTTTTGCCAATGGAGTTACTAGTAATTGGTGCCCAATCTTGATCGCCTCGTTGGTTATTTTGTCAGTGCCTGGACTCTTTTCCAATTTCATTCTCTTGATGTGATAGAGTATTTCAGCTTCAGTAATTGGCTCTATTTCTTCTGAATTGTTTAAATTAGGAAGGTTTTCTATATTATTTATCTGCGTATTTGTAGGGCAACTATATAATTCTTTGTAAAATGTTGTAGCGATGTTTAATATGTCAGCTCTACCATTACATATCTTTTCTTGATTTTGAAGTCCTTCTATCCAATTTTTGTGAGTCCGCAATTCTTTGTATGCTCTTTTTAAGCTACCGGTTGTATTTAGATGTCTCTCTATTGTACGCGATCTGAGACTAGTATAGTCATGTTTTATGTGTCTACTAATTATTTTGTAAAGCGCTTTTAACTCATTTTTCATACTTCGGGTCTTCGGTTTCTTATTTTGGAGTTCATGTCGGCGTGATATTAATTGTCGTGTACGCTCAGTTAATATTGATGGTTTTTCAGAGTCGCAAATATTGGCATTTTTTAGACTGGTTTGAATTATATTTATTAGCTTGTCGTGGTATTCTTGAACTGTTAATTGCATTTTATCTTTTAGAAATTTAATTAAGTTGTCATGTAGAGATTTCAGGTAAGTGGATATCTGGGCGTCCGTTTTTAAGGGTATAGTTATATTATTATTGTAGCTTGCTCTACTTTTTTTAGGCATCCGTATTTTTACTGTAGCTCTTAATGGTCTGTGGTCAGATGGAAATGTTATATTCAAAACTTCAATGTTATGAAAGTTGTTCGGAAAATTTGACAAAATATAATCAAGCTCGTTTTTAGTTTTTCCGTCTGGTGATCTCCATGTCCATCTATTTCTGGTTTTCTTTTTAAAAAATGTATTCATAATTGAAAGTTTGTTTTCGTACGCAAACTCTATTAAACTCTCGCCTCGAGTATTTCTTATTCCGTATCCGTAATTTTTCATTATTAATTTTTCATCTGGCAATGGCATTCCAATTTTGGCGTTGAAGTCACCCATAACTATAATTTTCCTTTTATCTGCGAGTGTTAGAGCTTTATCAATAGTAACATAAAACTGTTCTAGTAGGTAATCTTCAGCGGCCTCAGTGGGAGAGTATACCTGAATGATCGCCAATTCAAAGTTACTAATATTTAATAGTAATACAGAGACTCGTTCCGACAAACCAATTATTGCTTCTACGTATTTCTTTAAGTATTTTTTAATGATAAAACCTACTCCATACTGTCCCGCTGTTTCTCCCACGTAGTGGAAAATAAAATCTTCATACTCTTGGATGATGTTTCCGGTTCTCCTTACTTCGGATAGCCCCATTATATCGAATTTTTTATTTTGCATTGAATCCATGAGCTCTAGTAGGCGTTCGTAAGATGATAGAGTCCTGACGTTATAGGTGACTATATGGAGTAGGTCCATCTCTGGAGGGTATTGGTCATGCACTCCCTTGGTGACCAGCCTTATCGGGAGCCTAAGAGGGGTCGCCTCGCGCTATTTATTTTTCGAAAATTCAGGGCCTTGAATAGTAGTGGAAGTGGGATCAAACGATTCTTTTTCATATCGTGGAGTAAAAAAGCCAGTAATACTGTTTTTGTTTCTTTTAGCTTGTTGGGTATTCGTCAAAGGTCTTTGATTTTTGTTTATTACAGGTGATGAAGATAAAGTTCTTTTTTTAGAATATTCATTTTGTGGTGTTCTATTATTAAGAATTACAATTTTGTCGTACTTTATCACTGCAAATTTGCCTTGTTCTCGCTGTTTTTGTAATTCTACTTGTAGAGTCCTTCTCTTTTCTAAGATGTGTCTAGGGAAGTCTTCATTTATGTTGTATGTACTACCCTTCAAATGTTTTCTGTTTCTTAGTACTTCTAGCTTTTTCCCCATTGTTAAAAAAGTCACAATTATAGGTCTAGGTGTTCCTTGTTTCTTTCCTATTCGTTTTACATATTCTATGTCTAATGTTTCACACGAAATTTTCATATTGTCGATAAGGAAGTTAAGTATTTTTGCTTGAAGCTGGAAATAGTTCTGTTCATCTTCATCGATGCCAAAAAATACTAGGTTTTTCCTTCTGCCGTTTCTTTCTATGTTTTCTATCTTCCGTTGTTGTTCCTCCAATTTTTGAGACAAAATACTGTGTTTGGTTTCGATTTCTTTGAATTTTTCATTAACATTGGAATTAATAATATTTGTTATGTTTGATTGCATTTCTTTCATCTCTTCTTTTTGGCATTGTAGATCTCGTTGTATTTGTTTAAGAATTTTTGTAATTTCTTCCATGATCCTTAGTTTCAATCTTTGTCACAAGATGGCGTGCCCTTTATTTTGCACTACTCAGCACTAGATGGCGTTCTAAATTATTTCTTTTTGTATTTGGTTGGATGGTACATGAAGCAAGTGTTTCTATTGGACGATAGATGGCGTTGGTTGTCATATAGGTTATTCGATGATCTTTTATTGGTTATATTTTTAGGTTATAATATTGCATATATTCACTTGCACTCACTATTTTGATTAGAATCAAGTAAAATAAAATAAAATATTGTACCTTGTTTCAGTGTCCAACTAATAATAAGTAAATATTATATTTAAAATGTAACATACCACGCGCTAATTACTTATAATTGACGGGATTAATCTATACTAGCAGTCCCATTTTCCACAGTCCTCTTACTAAATGGGTGCTTTCCTGCTATAGAGGTCACGTAAAGCCGTCACTCCCGGTTGGCATCATAAGATAAATAAAAATGAAGTCATATCGGATGTCTTCCGGTGGCATGGAGTATTCTATACGCCCGTGCTTAGTATTGGGCATTATTAAGTTAAAGACAACAGAGTACGGGCCTTTCTAGGTAACTCCACCACGCTGCTCCAGTGTGTATTACGAAGAAGCAGAGGTTGCTACCACAATTTCCAGTTGGTTTCAAGTTAGTTAATAAACAGCCGGTCCTTCATAAAGTAACTGGCTGACATAGATGCGGTTAACCTGCAAGCGGTTAGCGGTTGCGGTGTCCCGGCTCTTGTAGGCATGCGATACGTGAGAATTACACGCGTCATAATATCTTTCGTTAATGCGCAAATTGAGTTCGGTTGGGTCAGGAAAAGGACGTAAAAGATAAAAAGATGAGTTCAAAGGGTTGGCTGGGTTGGGGTTCGTGTGGGAGGAAGATTCTGAAGCCGTATTTAGGTTTAACCGGAAGTGACCGAGCTTAAACTGTTGCTGTTTTGTCGTTAACGTAGATTATTTTGTAAGTTGGGGTACTATATTTTTAACTGACTTCAAAAAAAGGAGGAGGTTCTCAATTCAACTGTATTTTTTTTTATTTATGTTACCTCAGAACTTTGGACTTGGTGAACCGATTTTGATGATTCTTTTTTTAATCGAAAGCTGGTGCTTGTCATGTGAAATCTGAGCAAGATTTGACAATGGCATCCATGTCAAAAGCATATAAGTCTTAAATATGCATTAAATACATGCGCGATAAATGGACGAATAACTCGATATCACGCCAACCGATTTCGATTATTTTTTTATTGGATGTACTTCATTTGAAGTCGGTTCTTTTTTGTTAAAATTTTATATTATTCGTAAGTTCAAGATGGTATTTAGTATGTGATTTTTCTCTTTGTCAAATGAGACAAACAAATAGTATTGCCTATCTGATTTTTAAGAGTTTATTAAAATTTCTTCACATTACTTCGACAAACTGTAACTTAATTCTACAAACTGTTCTACAAGCCTTTGGCCTTTCTTCTCATATACTACTGGCTTATCTGGTTACTTAAACCCATTTGGGTCCTATCTGGGTCTATAATGAAAAAGTCTTATGTATTGTTTCTACAAGCCTTTGGCGTTTCTTCTCCTATAATACTGGCTTGTCTGGTTACTTAAACCCATTTGGGTCCTATTTGGGTCTATAATGAAAACGTCTTATGCATTGTGTATAAGCAGTTAATCTTGGGCAACACATTTGTAATAGTTCCAGGGTGGAACAGCTGTTACAAGACAGAAATGAATGACTCCAAGCGTAAGTTTCGTTTGTCCTACTGCGCTACTTACACGCTGTTGCTTCGTAGTTCATTAAGTTGCTTTATACTATGTGGGTCATTTGAGTTCTCTTGTATTGCGATTTATATGAATAACATACCATCCGTATTAAAACACTAGCTAGCCGTTTAGGGGCGTTTCTCTGTAAAGTTGTTTACAGCCTATGTTGCCCAACATTATGTTGCCCAATTAAATTATTTTTTTTCTATATTAAAAAAAAACTACTCTGGACTGATAATCTTACAATGATAAATTGATAAAGAGTTGTTTGAATTATTTTTTTGATTTTGATTTGAATTTGATTTAAATTTTTCGAAATATTAGCGTTTTTAAGCAAAACGCCAGGGGACTGTGGGAGCAATATTTTATAAATACATTAAAACTATGCTTCTTACCATTAATTTGTATATGTCACATAAGATTAAAGATTGAGACGAATCTCTCCTCATAATTATTTAGCTTGCCTACTATCAAATAGTAGAAAAGCATAATGGTATAATACCACTGACATGGTTACTTATTGCAAAAGTTGTTTTTTTTTAATTAACAATTCTGTTTTTTTGAATTTTAAAATGGTACTGCTGAAAATTATATTAAAATGGTTTATTTCCGATTGAGTATGAGCACCGATAGTATTATTTTGTTACATTGAAATTAATTTAACCCATTTGAACAAATTCACTGTAGTTTTACGTACTTTTAGTGATGGAGCCACGCTGCCCTAGTGCCTCATACAGTAATTAACAAGTTTGTATTCCGTTAGAATGATTCCGATTAGTTTTAAAGATTTACTTTATAAAAGCTATGCTATGCAGATAACATAGCCTAAGCCAGTGGACCGAGGGGAAACGCTCCTCAAACTTCTTCGCCATTTTGTAAACATTCTGGTGTCTTGAAATACAGGCCAAAAGCTTAGTTTAGACACCAGTCTCCCACAGTATATAAAATGTTTAGACTATATTGTGGTGAGAAATAAACGAATTTATTATTATTATTACTGATACGACAATGTTGTTAGTGACGTCAACGGTTATAATTTATCTCTCTCGTAGATATTTTAAATGCAATTATAAACAGTATCACTTAAAAACTTCAAAAGACATTGGAATAGTACCAAACACACTAACGAATATATACGTAAATACGGATAATAACCTAATTTTCAAAAGTCACAATCTCAACTTCATGACTCAGAACAGTTGAAATATAATTAAAAAGTTTCACAAAGCACAAAGAAACGAAAGATTCCACTTTTCTCATTCAAATCTGAGCCACTGCAGTAGTGTATTATTCTCGCTGCTGGAGCACCGAATGCAAATTTCAGTTAAAGACATGCTATATTACATCTTATATTTATTACACTGTTCGCGAAATCACATTAGCAATTTGTTTCGCGAAGAGCCGTCGGGCGGAAAAGTAGTTATGAATATTTATTATTTGCTTTGTAGGCCGGCCGGGAATTATATAGAAGGATAGATAGAACTGAACTAGAGCTAAATAAACTGGTTTACTTTAGGGCAGTTGTAAATACTTTGCTGAATGTATTTGTTATTTTGTTGAAACTAATTCCACGAAATACATTTTATCCAGCTTAACAAAATGTTTGTATCCAGCAGCTTAATATAGGTATTATATTACAGGTAAGATAGAGACAATAGAATGTTTTAGAACGTATTGAATTTTAACATCAAAGAACAATTTGGTAAATTAACCATTTTTTGTAATAGAGAAAGCCGAAGCATAAGCCGAAGGTATCTTATTTTAATCATTAATAATAATCCTCACAGTAACCCTTAATTTACGAAACATGTTTCTGTCATACAAAATATATTTGGCAGTTGGTTGACCTAGAACCTTCATCGGCTAATTGTATCCTTAGACCATAAGGTTTTCAAATGTCAGTAAATATCACAGAAATATAATTTTAAATTACATTTAGAGCTTAATTTGAGGTCAACACCCTACTGCTCTTGAGTGTTTCAAAAGGTTAATACGTGTTGAGTTTGTGAGGTTTCCAAATTAACTAATTCCATCCCAAACAAACACAGTTGTTTTGGTCAATAACAATAAGTTATTTGTGAGACCGGTGGCCTTATCAAGGAAATGAAGCCGAATGTTTCAGTACCATTCATACTACTGTAGCCTTTTAAACTAGGTTGATGATTTCTCCTCTAAACTTAAAATTTCCAGGTATATTGCTAATGTCGTATAGCTTTATTGTTTATTTATCACATCAATTAAACAATTCTGTACTTTACATACATGGGTATCTATGCTATGTAAAACTGCCAAATGCATGTGTGAAAAACCAAGAATTTTATACATGTAACGATAGATGTATTCTATGACGATAGTAAAGTTATTATATCATACCATAGCTAACATAATCTATAATAATTAAACAATTTTATTTTCTTTTCATAATTTTTATCTCTTGATGTCACTATGTTTTCAAAAGTAGCTACAAATAATTTAAGATTATTCAAGTTATAATCTTCAGAGAGAGCCTTTGTTAAATCGAGAGGTTACAGTCCTCTGCTTCCTCTCAATACATCATCGTAGGTGGCAATGCCGTTTGAGATCTAATAAAATGCTCCCATCATTTGTCATCCTGTCCATTTACCGCAGTTGAGCGCTTTTAACAATAATGTTAGTTTCGTGTTTGCGGGGTAAATGTTGCGTGAATAAGATATATTTCTTGTATCGGGGAACATCTGAATTGTCCCTGTTTCTGCTCACAGAAACGATTGTGATTCTTGTATTACTCAGTAGCCTTGAGGTATTTATGGCCCCTAGCGGTTTGACCGAGATGTTGTAGCGTATGTGTTTGGTGAGATAACACAATACAAAATCTCAATCAGTCGATAAACTGGATAATGTTATGCTTAAATACAAAATCGAATATGCAAGCAAGAATATTTCTAGTAAGTGATGCATATTATTTGCTACTCGTTTATCAAAAAATATTCCAATCAATGAACATTTAAGTAATAATTAATTCGCTTACCTCTCAATAAATACAACAAAGTTAAAACGATAATCTGTAGAGACAAAAGGCAAAAGTGATTGACTGATGTATGAACGCACAGGCCAAACTCTTTTACCATCTGGTGCGCCCATCGTGGAGAGCCTTCGGGCTTTCGCGATGGAGCCGCTTGTGGGCGGCTGCCGCTGGCGGGGTCGCGGATGTGTGCGAAAGCGTTCCCGTAACCCCATCACAAGGTGGCGAGGAGGAAGATGGGGGGGAGTTTTTAGTGGGTATACCGTGGGTCTCATTAGCCTATACGGGAGTCCCACATAACCACTCGGGTGCCCCCTGCACCCCGGTGGTACGCGTAATGTATTTCCCCCCCCCCCGGATAAAAACAAAAAAAGGCCTTTTGGGCTAGTTTCGCACACGTATTTCTTTTATGACATAGGCATCCATTAAGGAAGGATTTTTCAAAGTTCAACCCCCAAGGGGATGAAATAGGGTAGAAAAGTTTATATGTTTTAGAACAACGTTTGCCGGGTCAGCTAGTATGAAATAAAATAATCACTTATCATTTAGTTTTTTTAAATGGTTTTAATTTTTTATATGAGTGCTTATTTATTTATTTTATTTAAAAATTTTATGTACACGAATAAACTTAAATTAACACGTCATATAAATCTATAGTACATAGGCATTGCTTATTTCAAAATGAAATTCTTCCAGCAGACCTGGTAGTTGAAATTTTATACGAGAGGCAAAGGAGAACCCCAATTTTCGGCCTCGAACCATATGTAATCTGTGCTAGAACATCGGACTAGACAAGAGTAAACTATATACCAAAAAAATCGTCTTATTTATAAGATAAACATATTTAAATCTTAGCTTCAGCTGCTCTTGCCAAATGAACAAAATAATGCAAAAAAGTTTTCACAGTATTTACCTCATTACATACGATTTTATAATCGATTGAATCGATTGATAAAATATAATAATATATTTTATGTATTATTTATTGATTATAATTATAATATTAATTTAATTTTAACATATTTTCGTATTCTATGTAAATCAAAACTATGTAATTTATTATAATTACCATTTAATCGTTACGCTAATTTTATTAAATTACATTTCGAATATTTTGACATCGATTCATCGATTGACAACAAAGATGATGTAATCCCTAATAATGTCATTTTGGTAACCATAGTATTTATAAATAACATCACTGTATTGTCATATTTGTCATCGATCTTTCATCTTTCTACGCGTGTTCTTGTATATTTTTACTATCAAATATTTTCAGCGTATTTGGAGTCCTATTTACTATTGAAACTCATCGACACGCACACAGTGATTTTAATTTTCTATTGTATTCGCTTTCGTACTTGTGTTTTGGTGAATGTGTTTCGCAGTTTCGCTACAATTTCTTGCAAACCAATACTATATGAATATGGACTCCTTAATCGCCTGTTTTGTGACTGACAAAGGTTCAGAATAAGTCCTGAACACTGGATAATGTACTCTATACATCTTTAGAAGATCAGGAGGTTGCTGTGGGCATACTTACAATGAGTATATTACGGTATCTTGATTGGGCAAGGTACCAACGAAATATAGCGCCTCCTGCACAACTAGACGAAATATTAATATATTATAATGATAACTAATAAAATCTCTTGAAATATGCAATAGCTTTTATTAAACAACCTTTTTATGACATTCGTTTTGGGTGAAAACCATTTAAGTAGTAGATAGTATACCTAATAGTCACCCGCCAACTTAGTTTTAGCCATTAAACTCGTAGTTTAAGTGTTAGTATTTTTGAGAAACTTTTATTTTTATTACGTTTGTAATGATTACTCGTAGATATTTGGTTTATAGTAAGTGTAACATACATATTAAATAGCACTGTGACACGAGTATGACATAATCATAACCTATACTCGTAATTAAGGTGATTCATTCGAGGATTTTCTTTAGTTGGCCATTGCTGACAGCCGTGAAAATTGGAGAAATTAAACCTTTTGCAATGATCTAATTGCCAGCCAATTTCCAGTCTTGTCTACTTAGGCCTGAGTTTCTATGGAAGCTGGGGTTCTCCTTTAGCGTGCACATAAAAAATGGAATACAGTATTCAGTAGTATTCTGTGTAAGTAAGTGCTTCTGGGAAAATTTTACTGATATAGTCCAGAATGGCATTCTTATAAATTGATACTAATGAAACTTTATTTTCTTAAAAAAATCTTTTACAACATAAATATTTTTACCGCAAAACATTTTGCCCAGACGCTTTAGATATTTGGTTGAAAAATTCAACCTTACAGTCCATCAGGTTTGTATGCTCCCCTATAACCAAATATCTATCGTACATTAAACATGCGATCGGTGTGCCGCAGTGGCGACGACATTGCTCTCCACGCCAGAGACTCCTGTCAATTTCCGCTTGTGACAAATATTTGCATTGGTCTGCGGGTGTTATCCCCCTACACTAGCTAGCGAGCCGTCATTAATTTTGTGTCCAAATGTTTTAGCTTTGTATGTAACTTTTTCAAAACTTTGATCATTTATTATATTTTATGTCATACGACAAGCGATAATTTACCCTTAAACCACTGTGATAGTAAGGGGTTTTCAAATATTCATTTGTTCATGTTGTTAGCTTTCTGCAGTCTTTTGAAAACTTGGTTAGTAAGTAAATGCATTAAGATGAACTTTAATTTGAATACGATCAAGATTCGTCGTTACATGTTGCATTGAAACCATAACTTCTACGAGTATATAATATTATAATACCAATCTTATTCCCGTAGAAGAATGGATTGGGCTATGACACCATTCGTTTCTTTGTTCCCATGTGTGTATAAATACTTAATACTAAATAATACATTTCTTTTGCTCCAAAACTATGAAAGTAGAAACAAACTTGAATAAGATTAAAATGGAAGAAATAATATTCAGACTCCTCTGTAATTAAACATGTGCCTAACCGCAATGTTTGCCTCTTGAAAAAGTAGCGTAATATATTCTCAAACGAAATCAGTGGGACACGTAATAATCTGCATGACCTCGTTCTACAAGTACCAGTTTGGGCGGCCTTTTCTTCTCTTCTTTAATTGCTTTGACCGAGCATGCTTTTGTTAAAGAATTATTACCTGATTAGTTATTTGATCATTATGGTTACTTATATATCATTTTAGATTTCTAGAAAAAAAGTAATAAAGGAGAATGCCCATTTAGTATGCAGAAATGTACTGACTTTAACATTTTTGTGTCTTGATAAAACTACCTTTATTTGATTATGTTATCTTAATAAATTACACATACTAACTTTAGTCAATGTTAACATTAGGAAATACGAGATTTTCAACAAAATTAGTTTGTATTTAGGTTATAGTAAACACACAGTAATATTATGGACTCTATGCAGGTGTATTAAAGTCGATTGTCGATTGTCGATTGTCGATTGTCGATTGGGTATGTCGATTGGGTATCTTTTAAGTTTCAAATTCATTTGTCAGTCCCCAAACGCCATGTAGTTTGTTTGTCATGTATTATATCACAGAACACTATTACTCCTGGCTGATTATAATAATTTTCTAATTCATTTGACAGTCCCCTTACGTCATCTAGTTTGTTGTATCATAATCATAATCGAATCAATGCAACCTACTGGCCTGAAGGATCTTAAAAGATTCCTGATTGGCCCTTATCCAAACATAAATGGCCCAATGGTTTTTTTTTTGCAAAACGGAAGTAAAGTTACTTATTAATTTCAAAAAATTAAGCTCAAGAAGGATTTGTTTAGGAAATAGAGTAAAATACTTGAAATATTTTAATTTAATTTTTTGTCCAAAAATAATTGTGATACAATAATTTTTTTGAGAGTACTGGATAGGGGCATTCTCCTTTGGTTCAAATTATAGTCAGTTTCTGCTAATCGAGTCTGGTTGATTCGAGTAAAACACTTATTTGTTTTACATTATGATTAAGTACCATAGTAACGTAATCTTTATGATTACAATTTGAGCTCTTCCACTGTTTTGCTTGGAATTTATCTCACAATTAGGACACCATGCTGGACCTTTCAAATTGCAGGTTTCAGACACTTTTTACTATAAAACATTAATGAAGATCTCTCAGGTTTCTGAAATTTTCTGTTAAGCAAATTGGTGTCATTATAAAATAAAAAAATAATTAAGCACATAATTTCAGAGGTAATAATGGACTGCAATTAAATTCCTTGCCCGTAAGAATATCTTCTTAAGCTGGCCATACACGATCAAGTGTATTTGTCAAGTGTGCAATTTGACTTAATGCGGCATCCAGTATGTATGTATGAGACAGCTATATGGCCAGATAGCCATACCGTGGCCATACACCATCAAGTTTACTGGATGCTGCGTCAAGTCCGCTGCAAACTTGACAAGTATACTTCGACGTCCCCGGGGAATAAAATGGTAATAGAGAAAAGTTAATTTTACAGGAGAAGCAAATAACCAGTTTTGTTTTATCCTACGCAGAATAATGATTGGGTTAATAATAATAATTATAATCTTTGAATTATACATCAAAACATGCGTTGTTTTTTCCGGAATTACATTCCATAAAAAAATTTAATAATATAATTACTTATATCTATATCTATATCTATTATTTATTTATTTATTTATCTTTTTAATTATCACCAAAAAACAATAATACTGTTATTATATGGAATTGTGTAGCCAGTAAGTGTATAATTATAACAATTTTATTCCCGTAAAACTCTATCATGCTATCGACAATTTTCATCACTTACGATACACTTTTATTGTACTTTTATGAATTAATTGTAAATGTATTACACTATTACAATTTTCTTCCGGTCAAATTTAATACTCATCTTTGACGTATTGACATGTAACAATTTTATTTAGGGAAGAATAAAATGGTATAAGATGGGTATAAGCGTCTTACTGATCTAAAGAGACTAGTAGTTGTTCAGTATTATATGATTACGACTTTATTCTGGGCTATAATTTGTACATGACTTCCGATGAATAAAAATAAAATGGCTCTAATTTTATGAAATTAAAAGATAAAAATCTAAATAATATTTAGCAGGTGTATATTGACTCGTAGATGCCAAAAATGAAAAAAAAAGTTTTTTCGGTAACCGCGATTACGATTTTATTCCCCGGGGGCGTCGACTTGATTTCAGCACTACAAAATGCGACATCCATCATTTACTCAACAGACTATAAAATCATTACTTGCATTATTTGAACTACGTCATTATCGCTCATGACATATTACCAGCTGGCGTTTCACCACATGAATTTAATTTTCGCCTACGTCAGCCCGCAATGCGATATTTGCTGGATCTTCGTTTTCATCGCATTCGTTCATATCATCAGTGTCACATGCATTTCGATATTCATCAGTAATGGCAGCTGGAAATGTGATGTTTGCCAAGCCGTCGAGTTCATTTGTGAGTTACATTGATCTTTGTTTCACTGAGTTTATCAGATTTGACCTAAGTTGAAGTAAATGCGTCACCAATAAATTGTTTACGTCTTGTTTAGAAGGTGAGGGGCGGTGAAACCTTAGAATTCCGTTACCTCTTTCAAAAACAAGCGCCTTTGACGATTTTATTTAGTAAAGTCCGAATAAAATATTAATTGCACGAGCGTGAAATAATAAACGATTGGACCAAAATGCAATCTATTACAAAATTTTGTCATAATTTCGTTTGGCAAATATTGGCGTGTATTTTGAATAACGATTTTGCGGTTAGAATATAGATTTTACAGTGTTCAACAAAATTGTAACTAACAAGGTTTGATGGAAATTGGTTTATTGTATTATAAATATGTTAGCAATTTAGAAGCTTATAGTGTTTCTACCTACAGAGCTTGGTATTCATGGTTTGATTCCTAAAGTAACTTTTTCCGTGACAAATATTTTGTTTGCGGTATTTTTATGAGTGTTATAATATTTTTTTAATATTAATTAAGGTACTGTTATCTCATTAACTTCGCAGAATACCTCAAAACAAAACGTCTATTATGTACATGTTCCGCTTCTGAAGACAAACAAACAGAAGTGTGTTTCTGTTTGTTTGTCATGTGAAATTTTGGAGAAAAAGGAACTGTAAAACGCGTGTCTAAAATTTTTGACGACATATTTACTCCAAAATCAATGCTGCTTTAGAGTGACTGGTGAAAATCTCAATATGCTAAAAATTTTACTCCTCCCAATATCCCGTCTAGACGTCATTACGTAGCCATAAAATAAACTCAATACGGATAAATCGCGCCAGAACCGCATAGATTATTCATGGCATCGCGAATCCCATAAAAAAATGGGACGAAACAATAAACCGGATAGTTTTACTGCGTTTTTATGAGCAACGATGACAGGTGAGGATCAGAGTACCTCGGAGTCCGACGCACACTTTATGGTCCTGCCTGCCCGGATACGCCATAAAACTTCCGCATTTTTATTTACATACGAATGCTGCTACTCGCTTGGATAAAGATGGAGATGCGAGGTGAATTTGTTTACTTCACGTCGTATATTTACGCCCTGATTTATGCGAGGGCGACGATTTTTTTTACGTTTAAGCGAGGAAATGTAGAATTTGTTCAAGCTCTGATTTATCAGAGAACTATAATCATACTTTGTTCCGCTGAAAGTGCGGTTTTTTTTGTTTCAACCAGATTTTTCCTGTATTTTTCAGTGCAAATATTCGCTGTACTTCCTACTAATATTATAAATGTGAAAATTTGGATGCTTGGATATTTATAAAGATGTCTGGATATTTGTGACTCCAACACGCAAGAACGGCTGAACGGATATGGATGAAATTTGACACACAAACAGTTCTTGACTTTACTTACTGGATATGATACTTTTTATTCATGACAATAGACCTGTACCCGAGGTATAAGCGGTAAAATTTAGCTTTCGTTCATAAATTCGTCCTTTATGTAGAAACTTTGATGATACTTGTTCTTGTCTTTGTTTCTATACTTTTTTGTATGGTACATAAATAAATAAATACTTTTTTATAATGTCAACGAAACCGTGTTTAAAGATATTTGTTGTAATTATCGTTAACATTGCAAAACTAGTATATTATTGACCAACTCAGTGCCTGGTGGTGTATCTTGGAGACAAAATATGTGACTCCTAAACGAGTGGCAAAAATGGAACTTTTTTTATACATTTGTTGTATGTTACGTAGACATTGAAAAACCAGTACATCATTAAATAAATAAATAAACACTTCACATCAGATCATACTATGTTCTTTTTTTTAATACTAGCATATAATTTCTATAGCGATTTTGTTATTAATCACTTTCTTCATTTCTCTAAGGATATACATTATCTAATCTTTATGGAGAAGATGTCGCGGGTAGAAGTTAGTAAGCTGAGACTCTTCCTTTGCCCATGATAACTAGCTAAGCTATGTATTGTGTGGCAATAAAGAATATTTTATTTTATTTAGTTATTTCTACTAATACCGTAGTAACGATGCATGTTTTCTTTTAGTATCTAATCTCTTCTAAACTACACTATTCCTAACTTAAAATAAAATGTCTATAAAACATTTCAATGGTATTTGTGCACCTTTATCTTACGAAAATATTTTTTTTGAGGATCCAGAATTAATGGCAGTAACTTTACGACCCTTTAAACGTGGATATGTCGCCCGGCGCTCCTACATCATTTTATTACCATAACTATCATTCCTATCCGACGCTGCTAAGTTATTTTGACGCCTTGATAACATAGTAATAAAATTGTTTATATGCATTAATTTTATACTGACTATTCTTTATAATACTGGACGATGTAAGCTAAAAGGACTAGTATTTTAAAAATACTTTTAAAAACAAGCTTTCAAAAATTTTGTCTTTATACTGCACGACGCTGAGATTTCTGGTATGGTGCCATCCCTGAGCTATCATAATTAATTGCATAAATAAAATTCATGTTTGTATTGTAATGTTATATGTTCAGGTACGTTGAAGAAGTTCTCTGTACCTTTTATACAAATGCATTGTCATCGGAATTAAAGCAATATGTAAAACACTTTCTAAGGATAAATAATAGTTTAAAAAAAAACTAAAGAACACGCTTTTATAGAAAATCCAATAAAAAAATAGAAAATAAATTTGAGTTAAGAATCGTGTAATTATAATAAAAGCGTGGGGTGCATGGTGTCAATGAGTAGAAGGATTATCATTTTGATAATATATTAAAAAGCACCCCACACTTTTATTACAATTACCTACACGATTCTTAATTCAAATTTATTTTCTATTTTTTAATAGGATTTTCTAAAAAAACGTGTTTTTTAGTTTTTTTAACTATTATTTATTTTTTTATTGTTTAGTTTCATTTTTGAAATAACATTTTTCTTTCTTTCTTTCTTTTTTCTTCAAATATTGAATTGTCATCGGTCTTCGATAAGTCTACGAAGTTTGAAGTAAATCTAACCGTTTGAAGTGGGTCAAAATCAAGTCCAAAAGAGTCGGTTACAAGTTACAAACAACCATACAAGTGAAGCTAATATAAAGCGTGTAAGTAGGTCTTATTAGCAAAAGTTGACTCACACAAATAGGGTAAACTAAATAAAATCATTCAAAAATACTTTCCAAGTAACACTGTAATTATTCCCACTGACTATTTTAACAGCAGGTAGATTTTCTCTAACAGTTATTTCTGGTTCAGTTGCCAATGTCAGTAATTCGGCATTAAAGCCTCCCTAATGTTCCCGATAAGGTTTAACGATTGCTATCTTACGACTGGGACTGGCGGTTTTACTTGCTTCCAAAGCTTTGAATCCCGTGAGTTGCCCTTAGCGGTCACTAATCCAAGGACCGTATTACAACATTGGATAAGAATGATTTCATTTCCGCTGCCGTATCGTATCTATAAAATTTGTATTATAAGTATTTGTGTTATTCACTACACATAACAGTTGCTGTAGAGAAGTTCCCTCTTATATACAATCCATATTTAGCATGAAAATGCATTTCATTTAAAATTTCAATTCCATAGAATAAGAGGAAGTACTAGTTCGAATTGTTTTTATTATTAATTATTCATTATCCTATAAATTTTCTACTAGGCATACAAATCACCAACACAGTCCTTACAATATTCAGTAATGAATAAATTTATTGCACACAATTTCAGTAACAAATAACTTCATTGTGTATAAAAACGAGGATTTTCACTATCAAGATGTCCATGTTGGCAAGTATTAGTAGTTCAGTAAATTAAAGTGGGGTCTGTTAGGTTATTGCTTGCTTCATTGTTGGATATTAAGGGTCGGCCGTATTTATAACCAACTTTATCCTACGATATCTTTCTTGTATTATTTGGTATCGATAAATAAAAAAAATAGAGGCTGTGTCCTATGTCGGCGACTCAACGCGAACGCGGTCGGGAAGCGATTCGATGCGAATTCAATGCGATGCGATGCGATGCGGCGACTCTGTCCTACGTTCGCGCGAACATTCACGTCAAATCGATGAATAGTCAGTAATAAAATAAGTAAATAAGTTACTAAATAAAAAAGTTAAAAAAATTAAGCTGCCGAAACCAAAGTTAACTATGTAGTTAGATGTTTCCACATGAAATTATCGAAAGATTCTAAATATCATCGATATATTTATCATAATAATAATATGTTTCTTGTATATTGATACATTTTTGATCTTTATTGTATTATATATTGCCTTCTTACTAAACTTATATATTATTACTGTCTACTATTTCATTTTTCATATAATTTTCTCGACCTACATTAGGTTCGCTGGATCGGTATATTACTAATAAGATCGTCTGTTGAACCAGGTTTTAATTTATTTTTTCTGTATATTTAATAATAATAAAGCCTTTTTATTTTCTCATTTACATAACATAATTTTAAATTCATATTTACATACTTATAACAGGACAAGTAAAACAAGTTAACGTTATTATAAATTAAAAAAAAAATTATAGTCATCAATTTTCATCCAAACAAAATTAAAAAATATTAAATTATACAATTGAATAATTGAAAAAGAAATTGTATAATTTCTGTATATATTTATTCGCACATAAACTATGTACATAATGTAATAAACTTCATTATAAATTAACAAAGTGTACTTACATTAAACAGTCGCTAATACCTGTACATAACTTGATAAAGCCATCACCGAATATAATTCATTTTGGCGCAAAATTTGTCGATCACGCATCGGTGTATAACAAATTCAGGTCAAACTTATTGCTCGCTACGTAGCGAGATTGAAAGTAGAAATCAAGAGAAAATATTTATTGCCGTCGAGTCATTCGTTTTTCAGCAACATTGCCGTTTGGTTGGTTCCTTTATGCCGAGTCGTTTACGCTTTGTAACCCTCCAACCTTAGCATTGAAGGGTTTTCATTTTTTGCGTAAATATTTAATGTTCTTTTATTAAATTCTTACTCGGTGGTGGTGAATTTTATCTCTCTCTATATTTAATCTTTATTTATTTATTTGTTTAACCTCTTTGAGTAGGTAAAGTAAAATTTTCCTGGTACAAATGGCGAGCTTGAAGTATATTTATGCGACAGTGACATAATCCTTATTCTCGGCTTGTGATTTTTTGTAATAACTTTTTGGGTATCAACGTCCGCATCACAGAGAATCCTAAAGCCGAGATCCGAATCCCGCAGGGGATGGCCTTAGGATGTTCGCAAGTTCTATTTCTCTTAGAGGGTGAGCTAATCCCTCTTCGCAACAAGGGTCATCTTCGCTGAGCTTCACTAGGCTCAAACCTCTATCCGCGTGAAGCTGCAAAGGCCTTTAGGGCCCACAGCACAGTTTATGTATGTCATAATAATAGCTCTGTCAGACGTTATCGACATTTATTATCGACTGTTCGATTAAAAATTAGGTCATAATTGAAAAAAACTACCAAAATCGTTTCACCCGCAAAGGCGACACAATTAATGTAAAGTCTTAAAAGTTTCGCGGTTTAATTATTTTCTATTCAACCTCAAGTTTTTGTTGAGGAAAGAAAGAAGGAGAATATTTATCTAAGTTTTGAACAGAACCGTCTGTTTTCTATTCACTCAAACCCGCTTATTCTGACCGTTGTGAATATACTTGTTTAATAAATAAACACTTGGTATTCGTTGGGAAATTCGGAACTTCTCTCACAACTGCTTAGCAACGAGAAGCTAAAGTGTCACAACATTGCGCGGCCATTTTGTTGTGACGTAATTGAAAACGTTGGTAAAGTACTAAGCGTACGCAGTTCGGAGTGAGTTTTGCGAACCGTGTGTTTGGAAACTCAGACACAAGCAACGTAAAGGGTTATTCACTTTCGGACACAGGTATTGCGTTACTTTGTTTTGTTTACGTTTAGAAATTTACACATAACTAAAAAGCAAAAAATTTTGGATGTTTTTGTTGCTGGTAAACACTTTTTTAAGGTTCCATACGAAATAAAACGAAAAATGGAACTTTTATAGGATCACTTATGTGTCTGGCTGACCGCCTTTTACATTTACAAATTTAAAATTTTTACTTTGCTTATTTAATACATCAAACTTGAAAATATGAGATGTTACGATTTCCTTTTCACTTGAATGTTTTTAAATAGCCCCACGAGACTTGGATAACTTGGATTCTAGATTATATAGAAAGAAAATATTCTATTTTTTTTGTATTTTTATTCCACCATGCATTTTGTAAGCCCGGACAGCGTTATTAACGCATCCGAATCAACAACGTTTTTGTTTTTCCTCGGAAACCTCGGAACGCATGGTCAAACACTAACTTATTTCGAGTAATTACTTCGTAGCTTATCGCACACTGACTCTCAATGAGACATCTCGCTAAGACAACGGGAAAGTGGAGCATAAATAATGGAATACGAAAGAATTTGGGGACATTGTTTCGAGAATTGAAAGCGGAGATTCCTTGCGGTTCCTTAGAAAATTTATACTGGTTAGAAAAATTTTGGTGATTTTATCCTAAGTTACAAAAATGTAGGAAGTCAAAGGTCTTATGAAGTCTGTCTTTTGTCGTAGCACATATTACTGTTCAAATACATAAATGGTAAAATACTTAATTGCAAAGCGAGGAATCCCGGGTTCAGTTCCCGGCTGGAGCAGTAATTACGTAATAGATGTCAGTCATGATATGAGTTACTGACATTGTTAGACAACGTTGGGTCAAGTAGCAAATAAGTGACCGCTGGTGCCCTAATTTCATATCATCCGTTTCCGTGCTTCCATTATTGTATTAGGTCAGAGTTAAAACAATAAGTTACATCACGAAAATAATCAGTATGGAAGTCATTTATCATAGTCAAATAGGTGAATTGGTCAATAACTCAACAAATCCACAATAGCTACTCTATGGTCTAAATGGAGGGATTCATACATTTTATAATTATAACTAGTTTTATGGTACCGTTAAAATATTCTCTACGATAACTACAGTTAATGTGATAACCATTTAGTTTAACTCTACTGTATTAAAACGATATCTTTTACGTAATAAATAAACTTTAATGTTATTAGAGGTGCTAGGTGAGAGTTCTGCTACATGGTGCAAAAGATACAATCAGTTTTAATTGTTGTTACCTCAAGAACGGAATATACGGGTACTTTTTTGTCACCATAATATAGACCTAGTTATATAAACATAGTTTTAATGTATTTATAAAATACTAGCTGTTGCCCGCAGCTTCGCATACGGAAATTATGTTTTGACTTATTCAAACTTTTATCCTGTTTTCCCGGGAAACCTTTAAATTTTCCGGGATGAAAAGTTGTCTAAAATATGATCCAGGGTATCAGTAATAACTTTACCAATTTACATCGAAATCTGTTCAAGGGTTTTTATGTGATGCCCGGACAGACAAACAGAAACTTTGAGTTTTATTATAGTATAGACTGCTCCGTCAGTCCCCTGCCATTTCCCTTAAAAACGCAATTATTTCGAAAAAAAGACATAAATTTAATATTTTTTTTATCAATTATCATTGTATGGTTTCTTTGCCAGTCCCTAGTAGTTCCTTTTTACTAAACAGAAAAACTATTTGAACGAAATATCGATGTACAAAATAAATATTGTGAGTACCCGTATTATAGTTAAATGTCAACTATGACTAAAGTTTAAAAACATGTATCATAATCTATTACTTCATCGCTGCGTATACTGCCCCGTATGTTTCAGGTCTGCGTGTGGTCACGAGTTGATCGGCCCTCCGATTAGAATCGGACCCCGGGCGATAATCGATTAGAAATTAAACGGAAGCCCTGGACGATAAAATCCATTGAACGTTAATATTGAATGGATCTTTTGACGTCTGTGGTGTTTCTGCGACAGCTTTGATCACTTACTGATTACATCGTTACATAAGATATTCAAATGCATTAATTAATTGTTTTGCATAATAAGGATAAGGGAGGCGAAACGTAATTAGTCATTGAATCCATGGTTATATTGCTTCTAATTGATTGAAGCGTAATTATGTTAATAGGACAAGACCTTTGTTTCAAGAGGAAAATCTTCAAAACGGTGAAGAGGAAAACCTTCCCAAGCTTCTTGGGTTTGTTGTGAGCGCCACGGTGATAGCTCAGTGGAATTAGACCTAGGATTTTGTAACAAAAGTATGACAGTAGTTTTTAGATAGTTCCAGTGAGAGCTATGTAAACGCACGTGTAGGTTCACAGTCACTTTATTTAATATCCATCTATCCATCCATCTGACTGGTCCTAAGCCTTCTGAATCCTGCGGATGCTCGCTGTCTTCTTCAGGTCGTCATTCCACCTGGTCGGGGAGCGTCTAATATAATTGTATCTAATATATCGAGCGTCTAATATATCGAGCATAATAATCTACGGCAGTATGTGTATATGGTCTATGGTGCTGTAGTATATTCGTAATCTTGTTTGTTCGGGAGGCTGGAAGTCCTCAAGCCTGCCTGGAAAGACATGATTCACACAGCATTTCATACAAAAGCAATGCCAATTCAAATGTGTAATTACGTTCAATCGCCATAGCTCCGATATTGATGAGCAATTGTTTTAGAGATATTTTCCACATGGTTGAAGCGGTTCTTATCCAGTAACGATGAAATAAATTGCGGTGTAACATTCATCAATGGAGAGTAACTGTTAATTCTTTTTTTCCAACTGCGTTCGTTTTTTTCCAACTGAGTTTAAATAAAATTAAAAATGTGTGTGTGGAAATATATTTCTCACGAAAAAAGTATTAACATTAAAGATGGATAACTTAATCAATGTAAATTAAAATGCTTTTTTTATCTAGACTAGTGTTTACAATCTTATCTATAATATGTATATTTTAGGTATGATTTAAAATGTATATTCCCTATGTACTCCAAAGCAGCTGGACAGATTTTCATTAAAATTTCAGGCAGAGATGGCCCTGAGGAGATGCTCTTGTACAGTTTGTTAGCGTTCAGGTCAACATTTTTTTTGGTTTGTGTTACTTAGGAAAAGTCGCTACTAAAAGCAAAGCAAAGCAACAGCCCATAATTGTTCCACTGCTAGACACTTCACACATCTTTGAGATCTCTACATATACCGGAGGGAGAACTCTCCGGTGTGCAGGTTTCCTCACGATGTTTTCCTTCACCGAAACAAGTAATAATTAACTTCTAATATGCACATAATACTTGAAAATCAGAGGCGCGTGCCAGGTTTTAAACTCGGGCCCCTGAGTTCGGGAGACCAACGTTCTAACCACTAGGCTATCACGCTAGTCGCAAGTACTATAGTAACTAAATATGTAAGTTTTGCATCGAGGT
This sequence comes from Thymelicus lineola, assembly GCA_963932265.1. Taxonomy (NCBI): domain Eukaryota; kingdom Metazoa; phylum Arthropoda; class Insecta; order Lepidoptera; family Hesperiidae; genus Thymelicus; species Thymelicus lineola. Next base: position 1,292,233 of record OZ010699.1, on the reverse strand, counting down.
GACCAAGTGTGGTTTGACAGGTTCAACATCTATCAGAATTATTGCGTTAAGCTTACAGGAGGTGAAGGTTTTCTTATCGTCGATATTGATAGTTACGTTCATCCCTATACGTCCAATGATACTTTAAAATCAGTCTCAATTATTCTTCGCCAGCTCACCACTTCACCAATTTACATCGATGAATTCCCAAGTAATCAATGCAAATGTATATTCTCCAAACCATTTATCGATAAATTGAAGATCGAAGAAGTTAACGGAGTCAAAACTTGTGACTGATATAGAACTTAGGTATGGCAATAAATAGGGATTTATTGCGGGTTTCAGCAACGTATAAATAGGATAAAGATATTTGGAATCGGTACGAGAAATGCTGGTCGCGAATTTACTTTGGTTCGGCTCACTGGAGTTAAATTGTGGGCTCCACAGCATGGGCGGGATTTATGGTTTTTACACCAGCATCCAATAAAGCAAATGTTTTGAACGTTTTGCATTCATTCCCTCCGCTGCTGGATTTCATCAGCTTTAAATATTTTATTTTTTAAATTTGGAACCGATTGTTTTTTACTATAACGCTCCTGAAGGCCCGATGGCGTTGAAATGTTGGATTGAAACCCGAAATTGGAATTCGGTGTCCGTTTATTCTGCGCTTTTAATTATAACGAATGACAGAACGATTTCGCTAAACAAAAGCTCCATAAACAAGTATCGTATGTATTTAAATTTTATCTGCTTTTGGCTGGATAAATTCGGAGACTTGTCCCTTTTTTACCCAACTAACAGGAAGGATTGTGTTTTTCGCGCGTATTTTGTACGCATGTATGTTTGTATGTAATATTATTTTTTACCTCCTATCTACCAAACCGCTGAACGGATTTATATAATTTAGATATCGTTAGTTTCGTCTTGATAACCCAAGTATTCTTAGATAACTGAAATAAAAAAAAACAAATGTGATGGTTGTGAGATGCCATTTTTTGAAGTATCAAAAAAGAAAAATAAATCCAATAATGTAATATGGATATCTTATTAAAGAGGAAAAAAAATAAATAAAAAAATAAGAAATAATGAGGTCACCATAAGGATTTCAAAAAGGTATCATGATAGCTTTTTTCATAGCAGGCGGATTCTTTAATTTTTTTCGTTTTTATTTTGAAAAGAAACTTTATTTTGAAAAAAAAATCTTCAATCGTTCGTGTTTGTATGTATGTATATGTGTGTTGTTATACAGCTTACACTCAAGCAATACATCTAGCGTAGGTTCAATGGCCACTAATCTTTTTACATACACATCATACAAAACTAAAGCTGGCCATACACGATCAAGTGTATTTGTCAAGTTTGTAGTTTGACTTGATGCAGCATCCAGTTTGCATGAGATAGCTATATGGCCAGATATCCATACGTGGCCATACACCGTCTAGTTTACAGAATGCCGGGTCAAGTCCGCTGCAGACTTGACAAGTATACTTGATAGTGTATGGCCAGCTACTAAGATAATATAATTAGATACTAGAACAATGCTAGCGTGGATTTGATCACGGTCCCAGATTAATAAATATCCGCTTTTGTTTCAGGTGCCCGACGTTTGGAAGTGAATTTGCAGAACTATAATAATGTAAGTAAACATATCTCATATATTTTCTTTCTCAGTAGCTAATACTTAAAGATAATTTGTCACTGATGAACGATTGTATGCCAACTACAAAGAACAATGCCCAAAAATTATTTTTTATTTTTGTTAGCGTCTTAAAACGTCAGTTATACCGAAGCAATTCAATTATTTTTTACGTATTTTAAAATTAATACCTGTACCCGTATTACCCAGTGTAAAATAATTTTATTAATAAGTGATGAATTGACTATAATAACAATGATGTCAACAATGTCCATTTTCATTCGGGCACTCACTTCGATACATAGCTTGTATCAAGCAACATATAGGGAGACTTTTGGCCAATATTACAGACAGAATTTCGTTATAAATGTTGGTATGACTAATGCAATTATGTCAAATTTCCATTTCCGGTTGTCAATAAAAAAAATCAGAATAAAATAATGGTAAAAATTACAGCCAGCCGTAAGTCTCCCCTACTCTATGAATCAATGGTTATAAGAATTCAATCTCAAAATACTTTGGTTGTGGGGTGTGTCTGCTGAAAATTCTTATACATATATCTAAGCTCAGAAATTAAAGCGGCGGTTTTTAGATTATTTTTTTTATTTTAAGACTTAGCGTTAGCTGAAAATGAAATAAAACGATGTATGGCAGTTGGGCATTGTTCTTTCTAGTTAAAATATTTTATGGTGTTAATGAGTATTATGCGTGAGTTTACTGCTGTTGATACTGGCGGGGTTGAACTGATTGATAGAGCTCAGCGACCGTCGATAGCTCCTCCTATTTTACACCGTTTGACACTATTTTACATCATTTTACATAATTTAACATTATTTTACATAATTATATACTCTTTTACAGCGTCATACACAATTGAACACCATTTTAAACAAACGTATACCTTTATACAATTTTAAATGTTTGCCATCATGATATAGGGTACAGAAGAAACCTGGAAGATCAGGTTGAGGTTGTATTTCATTCAAAATTTACTAACTGCAAGTCAGTGGCTAAATTTTGAAATAGAAAATTTTCCCTATTAAATATAAGTACATGTTTAATTGTATTCATTATTCAGTGTAATTAATCAGTTTATGGATTATTGGAGGCTTTGAATGAAGTGAGCCAAAATTTTATTGTTATGATTTATTGGTCAGTTGAAACTGAAAAGAAATTATCTCATACATAAATATATAATGAGCCAAGTTCAAAAAAAAGTATTGAAATGCCCTTCGAAGCACGGAAACGCTTAAGTATGTTCTACCAATAACGGTCACCCATCCAACTATCGACCACGCCCGCTTTATCGATCACTTAGGATCGACACAAGCCACCAGGCTATGAGCGCTTCTAGGAGCTTTAATAAAAGTGCCCAATTTCATGTATGTAGGTTAAATAGGTCTTGAGTTGTAAATGGGTCAAAAGTAGCTCGAAATTTTTCGTGTAATATGTCACACATAGCGCTGCGTTACCAGTTCCTTTTTTTTAACTTTGGCTTGACACGCTGCCGCATGTTTAGATAGTGCAACCATCACACATCAAAGGGTTAAATTTTCTTTACGTTTATTTTTCTCAATTTTTCTCAATTTTATAATAAATATGTCGCTACCTGACCAAAACTAAAATGATGGCATCCTAAATTGAAGGAAAGAGAATCGTATACCAAATTCGTACATAACTGAAGTAGCATAAGATTAGCCATGTCGTTCGAAGTGCCGATACATTTTGGAGAAGTAATTTCGCTAAATAGTCACTGCACCTTAATGAACGAAATATAGAGCTGAATAGATGGATTCATGAACACGAGCCGACAGCCAACTTGTGCTAGATATAAAAGCTCAGAATTGGTTAGCTCAAAAGGATAGTTAAATAATGGCGGAGCGAAAACGCTGCGTTATAAATGGATAATTTGAAACTCTTTTTTCATTAAAATTGTTAGAAACACTCTAAATTTCTATTAAAGCAAAAAGGTTATGTGATAGTTCACAGAAAGTTGATTTGAGCATTTAAACATCTTTTACTCGTAGTAGTATTGACGTTGAGATAATGTAAGTAAAAATAAAGTAAAGCGCCCTTGAAATGAAACAATTAGGGCACCAGTCCCAAGAGACGCAAAAAGTCGAATTACTTAAGTTTTTCCAACTAGTTTTCTCCGAGTTGCGTGATGGCGGCAAATGAGTCGCACACCCGAAGCGCCGGTTATGGAGTTGGTATAGGAAAGTTCAAATACGATAAAATTGAGGTGTTGGAGTTTGGGTAGAAATACTGAGCTGAGGAATACGGGTTAAGATCCCATGGGACAGAAGTTTGTCGACGAACTAAACGCTGTAGCAGCAACTGTGATATAACTTAAAATGCAATTCACTTGATCCTGCTTAAATCCCCCGACTATTTATAAACATTGGTTTGACATTCATTTGAAAAATGCATGGCTTATTTATAGGCATTATTAGGCATCTAAAATCGTCGCACTTCCTCAGCCTCAAGTTTTCATGAGGAAATCGCTCTTCAACGTAAAACCACTTTTTAGGTCCTCGATAGTTTCTTGCCGTTTCTTCTCCATAGACCACTTATAGTAGGGTCGATTTGTTGAAGCGATGGCGTAGCATAATTTCAAAATGTATTTATAAAAACCAACTTTGAATTATTTTTATTTTTATTTCATTGCATTTCTTTTAGTGAAACATACTTTTTTTTCTCCTTATTATTGCATTTTTCTCTCATTCGTTGCATTGTTTCTCAGTTTTGTGTAAAAAGCGAATGTATGATTACTTCATTTGATTTAATTTTACAATTTTTTTTTATTTGATATCACCAAAGCAATCCTTGAAATAATAAACTGAAAAGCTGTGATAATGTTGTAGTCAATCATATTATGATTTCCAAACTACTTTTCCTGAGTTTTTATCCAGTTGCGTAATATTACAAATGAGACGCTCGGGGTGCGCTTTAGGACATTTTTCCACGGAATATTGACTCGTAAACTTTGTTTGACTTTACTTACAAAAGTTATAGCTTCATGTTTGACGAACAGGTTATTGGATTGTTCAAGCAATTTCTTGTACCTAATGTATTTAATGACACTTTTTAACCGACTTCAAAAGAGAGGTTCTCAATTCGAATTCGTTGCCTCAGAATTCCATTGGATTTTTTTATTTAACAATATCTAGTATAAGTATACCCAGAGAGTATACTTCTATATTGGTCCCATAGTTATCAAAATTAAGTTTTGATGATCCATTAGGAATTGTGAGATCCCTCATAGTTATATCTTATATATTTTTCGAAGGCTTGTATTTGAAGTATTTGGTAAAAAGGTATAATAGCTCACGGTGATTTATTTTATATTCTATACCTTATACTCGTGGCATACGTGATAATTGAAAGGTGTTTAACTTTACGCGCGTGCAATAATAAACCACTTTACGCACTGTATCGTAATGCACTACTAAGTCACGATTCGCTATTGACCCTGGACTCTTGCTTCGGAGGTACACTACACATTCACTCACTACTAATATACAATACCATCTTAAGCTTACATACAGGCCACTACAAACCTTAACCTTCATGAACTTTCTACCTTCTTACAAAAATGTCATATACTAAACTTACGAGGTGTCCTTGAAACAAGACAATTACTGTGGGGCCTTCCCAAAGGACACAAAAACTCAGATTACTTATGTTTGGCGAACTACCCACTGACTTAATTAAAGAACTTTGTCCCTCAGTTTTTATTTACTTGATAGTAGCAAATGGGTCTCGTACGCTCGGTGTGGCGCTTAGGAAAGTTAATTATGAGCTCTCTCATGAGTTCGAATGACGAGAAATGACCGAATAATTGAATGATATGTGGCACAAGGTTTCAGGTTCATTGGCCAGTCGGACATAAATGTTTATGATTGATTTAGATAAAATCTGGCCTTTTATTTAAACTCACATTGCACATGTCCACGTTACTCTGAATCGTTTTTGTATTAACTGTCATGCTGATTATCTAAAGTTGTCATTCTTGTCATGAAAAAAAGAATGAATAGTGACAGTATTACTCTCATGGATGATTGGTATATTTAAAAAGGATTTATTTTGAGATGTTCTTCCAGGTCAAGTTATTATGATAATATCAGGCGTAAGCCTGATATTACAACAATAATGTTAGTAAAATATTGAATATGAAAAAATAATTGTAACTCTGATTTGATCAATTTATACTATTGATTTTATACGATAAACAGTTTACCAAAATAAATGTTTACTTAAATTAAGTGAAACCTTTTAAAAGAGATTTTACTATTTGCGTGTTCTAAGTTCTTCCGCAAAATTTAAAAATCCATAAAATTCGTTCATAAAAATTTGAAAAGAGACGCTTCTTTAGTGTGAACAAGCATCCTTTTACGATAAGAAAGAGATTAGTTTCAAGTCAAATACACTTCGCCATTCACATACATATCTGATGGAGGTATCTTTCAACGGACATGAACTATACAGACCAAATTAAGTTGATGAATTTAATTTAATAACATGCATTACTTAAACCACTAATATTAAAGCGCTCATAGAAAGATAGGTAACATTTAAAAGAGATCATTTGAATTATATCAATGGAAAGTGATCCGTTGAAGGTGAAGCATATACGTCCGTGATTCTTCTGGTATTTCTAATGTCCATGTGAATCCACTTACCACCAGGAAGGCTCATGTGCTGCAAGGAGAAAAATACAAGTAAAACACTATTAAAATATAAGCTCTGAAAATTAACTCAAGAACCTTAGATTGAAAAAAACCTCTAAACCTAATTTCAACTTTGATAGAGCTCTAGACAATCCAACGCTAAGAGCTGCTCTTATTCAATTTTCATATTTTCTTATAAATAGCTGAGGGATCTCGACTCGCCGTGGAGTATCGCATTCATTATGTACCTAATATCCAGGCCTTTGTCCGACTCACTTTTAATAAAACTGTTATTTATAGAAAGCTTAAAGTGAAAATGGTCAAAAGATTTTTAGTTTTAAAGTGAAAATGGTCAACAGTTGAATAAGTATCACGTGTATCTAAGTATTCAGCAAAACTTCTTTATTTCCCATTGAATCTAGTTTGCTGTTTATGGATTATGGACAAGGAAGTCTGAGATCCATATTTGTTATTAAAATTAAACTTAGCGTGAGGTTTCTTCACGGCCCAAAGTGCATTTCTTGTGATTTTTTTCGTGTCGTAACCTGAAGAGTATTTGAGGTAATTTATATACGACCTTACTTAATACAATCTTCGTATAAATAAGCACTTTCAACAAGTAATAGTTTAAAAACTAAATAAACGGTTTTGTATTGTCAATTTAGATACTGAAGAAAAAATTGGGACTGCTGTTAAATATTAAGGAGTTCCCTCGGCTGGAGCCAAACTTGGGAGTGCAAAACTAAAACAATGTGTAAAATTTATCTTATCCTTCTTATTATTCCTTATCTTCTCCTTAGGATAAGTGAAGTAGGTCTAATTAGTCTAATAAGATTTGACCCAAACAAACAAATAAATAAACAGGGCAAGCTAAATAAAACCATTTAAAAACAGCAAATAGTATTAATGTGGAGTAATTATTTTCTTGATTTCAAAACGAGGCACTTTTTCGGAACCCTACGTATTAAGACAACTTGGCAATGTTCTTTTTAGAGTACAAGTCAGCCTCAATAGAGTTTGCTCCCGAGCAAGTTTTTCTTCATTTAAATTCTCAATCGGGATTCTCTTCCGAAATTCCTTTGCTGGGAAATATTTAAGTTTTCATAACTGAAGCGAACTCCTGAAAGACCTATTGTTTCAGTTGAGAAACAGTGAATGGGTTAGGTTTTCATTTAACGATAAGTTGTTTCACTTTATCGTTGAGTGAGTACTTTGGAGGCGTTCTTATAGACGGTAAAAAGTTTCGGATGTTGAAATTACGTTAGGTGGAGAGGGTTGTGATATTAGAAATATTAAAATGTATAATAATGTAACGCTTCGAAACAAAGATACGAGAACTTTCTGAGATCTAGATATTATACCATTACGGATCCTCATCATATTTAAGATATAGAATATAGGTTGCACCTCCTAATGAAGGAAGCCTGGTAGATTAGAGGATGGGTAGATTGTAGATGGATAGATTAGAGGATGGATAGAGGGTAGATTTAAAACAGACCAAGTATCACTAGTTCATCTGAATCCATTGCTTTCTAATGATAACAATTAAGCTTAATTTTGCTTTTAAACCACAAAACAGCTCAAGATATTTTGCCACGAACCTCACTCACCAACAGAAGCATGTAAGATTGCTCTTGGTCAAAACTTATGATCAACACAAACCGTCGAGCTATGACCTCTACTCATATCACATGCGCCTAAAATATGTAGCAGGTACGTACAAGAGTATAAAATATACTGTATTTCCTGAGACATCCAATTTGTGTCCTACGAGATAGTGTGTATGAAAAATAAAATCTTACGGGCGGAAGCTTGTCACAAATAAATTACAAAGATGCTCCGTAGGGCAACCAAGAGCTGCTTAGAATACACAACACTAGAATAAGGGCCTGGTTTGATCACAAGAGAGCAGTGGATACAACCTTTGCCTAGATAGGTCTGTAATTATTATTGGATGGAAAATACATTTGCTAAATGCTGCGTTTACTTAGCTAAAATTTATGTGTGATTATTATAGATGTGCTAATTAAAAGGTTTAATTTAGAATACCTGTTTGTGTGGATCAAAACTTGCAAGACTTTTAGACCTATTTTCTCTTATACTGCTAAAATTTTGCATTTTTCTTTAGTTCTGATGGCAATGTTTTTTAGGTTAAGCATAACCTGATACGTACAGGTTTGGCTCCCCCTGCGACCGAACTCCAAAGCGTTTAAAAGCACAGTCATATTTTTTTTCTAGACTAGTAATAATGTAGATAACATTGGGACTATTGAACCTTATATTTAGTTTTTAAACTATTACCTAACTTGTTTTAAATAACAATTAATATACGTGATGGTACGAGCGTTTCCTTGTCTGAATTATTAATGTTTTTTTTTAATTTACATGTATTCTCATTCATCCAACGCACTAATGTAAGCAAAATGTAGCAATCGTTAACCGCTCAGTGTATGACAACTCGATGACCTTATATACGTAAGATATTCGTTTAAAATTCATTGAAAATTTTTCATAGGAAACCCATTTCCTGTTGAAACCGCACATGGGTACAATTTACGTGTTCCAACGGCGTGTAGTTTGAATTTCTATCAGAAGAAGGAGTTTATTCTTAGGGTAAAACGATGAAGGTAATGATAGCTTAAATAAAGTTTATAGGACACTTTGTAGGTGAAGGCTTTGCTTTGTTTACACCTTTATGCTTCCTTTGTTAAGTAAAAGTAATTTACCCTGAGTTCGTAGTGCTTTCATACTTGTCTGTATTTTATTATAGAGTTCGATTTCATTAGATAAGTCAGATGATTATTTTTTATGCTTTTATGGAGTCAATATCATTAGCCTAAACAACTGTAGTTTCATGATTTTTTTTCATATTAGTAAGTAGGTCTTTTGACTTGACGACGTAGCCTAGTAAGTAGGGACCCTGCATACGAAGACTCGATTCCCAGATTCAGATTCGATTCTCGGCCGATGCAAACATTTATTTGACAGATAAATATTTTTCTCTAATGTCTTATTTGTGTTGCTTATGTATCTCTAGTCTATGAGCGTGTGCTTTTTTATTTTAAAAAAAACGCCAGTCTGCTGTAATATTGATGGAATATTTATTGTGACAAGAGACCGATAAATAATGTCATTCAGAACGGCTTATGATGGGATAAGTAGTCTGCGCGTAAACGGCAAGAAAGTGGTGTCCCGAAAGACGCTTTATGTTCCAATCTTAATATTAATCCCGTCTTTACACCGTCAATATAGACATAAAAATTGCTATCGACTAAGGTCTATTTTATTTGGAAGCACATACTCTCATTTACGTGTAAGATCTCAAATCTTAGTAATCTTGAATCATAAATGCTGTATTGTTCAGAACATTTATCGACACATACACTTACCTACTTCAGACATCAAAACTTAAAGACTGTCAATTGATCCCTAGTCAGGATATTTTATTAAAAAGGGATAGCCTCCAATAGATTTTCGTTAACTTGTTGTTATCAAATTTATTTATCATTTTATTTTTCGAGACTTACTATACATGTCTCGGATTTTTTTTTCATTTCATTATATCCTATTTTGTTTACAACTTTTTCCAAGCTCCTAACTTTACAAGGGGTGATTACAATAAATGATGGATGGATGGATGGATGGATGATGGGGTGATGATAATAAATTAATAATAATAAAATAAATAAATACAAATGTATAAATATATAGTATAAATACTGACATTATATGAATACATATGTATATAAGATAAATACAGATATAATGTTGAAATACGTATATATATATAACTAGGTTTTCGCGTGGGGCGCGCGCTGCTAAAGCAGCGCGCGTGCCTTTCTCTTTCGCAAAAGACAAAATAAAAAAATAGTTTTTTTTTTCATAAATATTGGTCTTTGAAATTTATTTTTCGATTCAGGGGTATGTTTGCGAAATGTTTGGCTTCAAACTACTACTTTTGGTTTGTCTATTTTTTGGCATGATTAACAGAATATGAGAGGGAGAGGGTGAGGTAGAGGGTGAGGGAGAGGGAGAGGGAGAAGGAGAGGGAGAGAGAGGAAGAGGGAGGGGGAGACGGAGAGATAGCGGGAGAAGGAGTGGGAGAGGGAGGGAGGGGGAAAGGGCGAGGAAAAGGGTAAGAGGGGGAGAGGTAGGGAGAGGGGAGGGAAAGGGAGGAGGAGAGGGAGGGCAAGGGGGAGGTAGAGGGGATGGAAAGCGATGGAGAGGAAGAAGGAGAAATTGATAGCCTATCAATTTGCAAAGTTTGCCGGGTCAGCTAGTTGATAACTAATAATAACCCTTAATACTAATAAACGCCTCATACATTGTATTGACATTCAATGGACAAAGTACAAACAATATTCGACACAAAATACATTTGTATGAAAATTAATATTTTTATATGGTAACACTGCAACGTTTTTTTCCGATGTGTACGATCTATAAGTACCAACAACCTCCTGATATATTGTAATGACATAAGATTGATGAAATAGCCAGAAATATTACATAAAAAAATACATTTTGTGTGAAATCTTTTATTTTTTGTATGGCAACCCTAAAATTTTTTTTCACCATCATTTACAATCTATTGTTTTCTAAAATCGCTCCATACATTATAAGGCCATCAATTGAAGATAACCGCCTCAAATATTTGAAAAAAGAAAACATTTGTATGAAAATTATTATTTTTTGTATGGCAACACTGAAATTTTTTTCACCAAAATTCACAAAATTTTAGTACCTACAAATGCTCCATACATTGTAGTAGCGAAATATTCAATCCAAAAATAAATTTGTATGAAAATTATTATTTTTTGTATGGCAACACTGAAATTTTATTGATTTTCCAAAACGAATGATTTAATTAAGAAATATCTCCCATACATTTCTTATACTCCTGATCTATAGTTTAGGCTCAATTACTCGAAAAGTGAAAAAAATTCTAGCTCCCAGTGTTGCCAGTTGATTTTGATGAAAATGGTCAAATGTCATTACGACGGCCACTAAAAATTTTTTGGTGAATTTTTTTGATTAAAAATGTTTTTCCTTCTACTTTTCATATTTTTGAATGGAAAGTCCAAAAAATTGTATGAACGAAGAAAAGAAAAACCAAACATGGCAACACTTTCGGTCAAGTTACACAACCGCCCCATACAAAGTAACACCCTCAAGTGTTGCCAACCTACTAATTTTTTCCCTCAAAAAATGCAATTTTTTGTATATTTTACAAAATGGCCGCCATGGGGTCCGCCATCTTGTTGAAAAAAAAAATTATCCCCAAAATATCAAAATTGAGGACATTTTCAAGGGAAAACAAAAAGAATATTATAAAAAAGTTGAAAAACTACCCCGATGCGAGCCCACAAAGTCACCTCTAAAATTTCAAAATTTTAAAGAAAAATATCTCGGCGGCCATCTTGTTTTTTAAACTTTTTGTAATTTCATCGTATTAGTCGTCCCAAAATTATTCGAAAATGACACCAATATTGGGTACGTGCTCAAATAAATAAAAAAGTTGATAATCACCGAGCGGCCGCCATCTTGAATTTTCGAACGGTCGGATTTTTCCCATAGTAACCATAGATAGTCAAGCAACTTTCCCATACATCATTTTAACCCCCCACCAATACTTTCGGCTGGGCTACTCGAAATGTGAAAAAACGGGAAAAAAAAATCTAGCTCCCAGTGTTGCCAGTTAATTTAGATAAAAATGGTCAAATGTCATTACGACGACCACTAAAAATTTTTTGGTGAAATTTTTTGATTAAAAATGTTTCTCCTTCGACTTTTCATATTTTTGAGTAGAAAGTTCACAAAAATGTATGAACGAAAAAAAAATCATCATACCCTGGCAACACTTCAGACCAAGTCCCACAACCGCCCCATACAAAGTGACCCCCTCAAATGTTGCCAACCTAAAAAAATTTTCCTTCAAAAAATGCAATTTTTCGTACATTTTATAAAATGGCCGCCACGGGGTCCGCCATCTTGGCGAAAAAAAAAATATACCCCAAACGTCAAAATTGGGGATAGATGCAAGGCAACAAAGCAAAAAAATCGCAAAAAAGTTTAAAACCCAACGCAATCCGACTCCGCAAAGTCACCTCGAAAATTGAAAAATTTTAAATCAAAATATCTCGGCAGCCATCTTGTTTTTTCAAATTTTTCCAAATTTTTCGTAACACTTTTCCCAACATTAGCCGAAAACGATACCAATCTGGGGTAGCTGCATAATAAAAAAAAAAGTTGATCATTTCACCTCGGCCGCCATCTTGGATTTTCGAAAAGTCGGATTTTTCCCATAGATCCGGGGGTGAACCAAAAATTCCCCCATACATAGTATCTACCCCCCACCACTCCTTCTGGGAGATCAATTCGGGTTTTCGTAAAACGAAAAAAAAATTCCAGCAGTCAGTGTTGCCAGTCGACATCGACGAAAATAGTCAAATGTCATAGCGACGACCGCGACACGGTTTCCTGTGTGACATTGTTATCAAAAATATTGCTCCTTCTACTTTTCATGTTTTTGAATAGAAAGTCCAAAAAAATGTGTGAACGAAGATAAAAAAAATGAAACCTGGCAACACTTCGGGTTAAGTTACACAACCGCCCGGAACAAAGGTACCCGCTCAAATGTTGCCAACCCGGAGAAAAATGCACCCAAAAAATGACATTTTTCGTACATTTTTCATAATGGCCGCCACCGCGTCCGCCATCTTGTCAAAAAAATTAATATTCCCAAAATATCAAAATCGAGGATACATTCAAGCAAACACAAAAAAAATATTGCAAAAAAGTTGAAAAACCTCCCCGATGCGACCCCTCAATGTCACCTCTAAAATCGAAAAAATTCAAACCAAAATAACTCGGCGGCCATCTTGTTTTTTAATTTTTTTTTCATTTTTTCGTAATTCCCTTCCTAAACTTTACGAAAACCTCCAAAAACATTGGGCAAAAGACCATAAACAAAAAAGTTGACAATCGCCGCGCAGCCGCCATCTTGAAAATGGGAAATGTCAGATTTTTCCCGAGGTGTCGGGAGGAGATGGAGAACTTTCGCCATAGACAACAAAATCCCATCTCTACTCCTTCTGGGAGAACAATTATATAGTTCACTACGTGGTAAGTCTAGGATTATATATTATAACTAGGTTTTCGCGTGGGGCGCGCGCTGCTAAAGCAGCGCGCGTGCCTTTCTCTTTCACAAAAGACAAAATAAATAGATAGTTTTTTTTTTCAAAAATATTGGTCTTTGAAATTTATTTTTCGATTCAGGGGTTTGTTTGCGAAATGTTTGGCTTCAAAGCACTTTGTCTTTTTTTGTATGGCAGCACTGAAATATGTACATACGGAGACAGAGGGGGAGATGGAGACGGAGAGGATGAGAAAGAGGAAGAGGGAGAGGGAGACGGAGAGGGAAAGGAAGTGGTAGACGTAGAGAGAGTGGGCGGGAGAGGGAGGGAGAGTGAGAGGGAGGAAGATGGAGAGGGGGAGGAAGAGGGAGAAGGAGAGGGAGAGAGAGAGGAAGAGGGAGGGAGAGGGGGAGGAAGATGGAGAAGGAGAGGGAGAGAGAGAGAGGAAGAGGGAGGGGAGATGGAGAGGTAGCAGGAGAGGGAGACGGAGAGATAGCAGGAGAGGGAGACGGCGTGATAGCGGGAGAGGGAGCGGGAGAGGGAGGGAGAGAGAAAGGGCGAGGGAAAGGGTAATAGGGGGAGGTAGAGGGGAAGGAAAGCGATGGAGAGGGAGAAGGAGAAATTGATAGGCGGTACAAAGTTTGCCGGGTCAGCTAGTTGATAACTAATAATAACCCTTAATACTAATAAACGCCTCATACATTGTATTGACATTCAATGGACAAACAATCTGAAGTATTGGACACAAAATACATTTGTATGAAAATTAATATTTTTACATGGCAACACTGCAACATTTTTCCTCTGATGTGTACGATCAATAAGTACCAACAAACCCCTGATACATCGTAGTGACATAAAATTGATGAAATAGCCTAAAATATCACAAAAAAAGGAAATTTGTATGAAAAATATATTTTTTGTATGGTAACACTAAAATATTTTTGACCATCATTTACAAACTATTGTTGCCTACAATCGCCCCATACATTATAAGGACATCAAATGAAGACAACAGCCTCAAATATTCTGAATTCTGCCGCCCCTAAGATGTGCGGCCTATACGGCCTATTGACAAATCCAGGACTGAGCTGGAGCCAGTGCCGGATTTATATTTTGTATGAGTATAGACCAATTTATTTCTGCCGCCCATGTACCTTTCTAAAATAAGAATTTTCCATTCATAGTAACGAAGACACTGAATAGTCACTAAGAAAGTGCGTAAAAAAACAAGAATCACAATTTTTTGCGACACTTTTTAATAGCAAAATCATCTATAATATATTATCATCTCCTGAAATTTGCCGCCCCTAGGACTCTGCCGCCCCTAGGCCGCGGCCTATACGGCCTATTGATAAATCCAGGACTGGCTGGAGCATCATTTAAAGTAACATTAAATAATACTCAGTTATTTACTTGCTTGTGTATTTTTCTGTGATAAAGTTTATAAACGAAGAGTTTATTTTTAGTTTAAAGTTTAAAGTTGTGATATATTGTTGGTTACATAGGAACTAATTACAATATAATTTTTTGTGTAAACTAAGTGAAAAAACCTTATTTAATCAGTTTAATTTATAAACTTAAAAATAAGTTTATTAAAGCGATCTTGAGTGTCGATGCAAGTTGTTGTAACAAACGCCTATGTAACGCGATCTGCACGGCGCTTAAGCTCTTGTTTCCGCGAAGAAACAAAGCGACGTTCTCCGGAAAAGTACATTTGTATGAAAACTTTTATTTTTTGTATGGCAACCCTAAAATATTTTTTCACCATAATTTACGAACTATTGATACCTACAATCGCCCCATACATTATAAGGCCATGAAATGAAGACAACTGCCTCAAATATTTGAAAAAAGAAAACATTTGTATGAAAATTATTATTTTTTGTATGGCAACACTGAAATTTTTTTCACCAAAATTCACAAAAGATCAGTACCTACAAATGCCTCATACATTATAGTAGCGAAATATTCAATCAAAAAATAAATTTGTATGAAAATTATTATTTTTTGTATGGCAACACTGAAATTTTATAAATCTAACAAAACGAATGATTTAATTAAGAAATATTTTCCATACATTTCTAATACTCCTGATCTATAGTTTAGGCTCCACTACTCGAAAAGTGAAAAAAATTCTGGACTCCAGTGTTGCCAGTTTATTAAGATAAAAATCGTCAAATGTCATTACGACTACCACAAGAAATCTCCTTATTTGATTTTTTTATCAAAAATATTTTTCCTTCTACTTTTCATATTTTTGAATGGAAAGTCCAAAAAATTGTATGAACGAAGAAAAGAAAAACTAAACATAGCAACACTTTCGGTCAAGTTGCACAACTGCCCCATACAAAGTAACCCCCTCAAGTGTTGCCAACCTACTAATTTTTTCCTTCAAAAAATGCAATTTTTCGTATATTTTACAAAATGTCCGCCACGGGGTCCGCCATCTTGTTGAAAAAAAAAATTATCCCCAAAATATCAAAATTGAGGACACTTTTAAAAGAAAACAAAAAGAATATTATAAAAAAGTAAAAAAACTACCCCGATGCGAGCCCACAAAGTCACCTCTAAAATTTCAAAATTTTAAAGAAAAATATCTCGGCGGCCATCTTGTTTTTTATTTTTTTTCTAATTTCATCGTATTAGTCGTCCCAAAGTTATTCGAAAATGACACCAATATTGGGTAGGTGCTCACATAAATAAAAAAGTTGACAATCGCCGAGCGGCCGCCATCTTGAATTTTCGAACGGTCGGATTTTTCCCATAGTGACCATAAGTAGTCAAGCAACTTTTCCATACATCATTATAACCCCCCACCAATACTTTCGGCTGGGCTACTCGAAATGTGAAAAAACGGGAAAAAAAATTCTAGCTCCCAGTGTTGCCAGTTAATTTAGATGAAAATGGTCAAATGTCATTACGACGACCACTAAAAATTTTTTGGTGAAATTTTTTGATTAAAAATGTTTCTCCTTCTACTTTTCATATTTTTGAATAGAAAGTTCACAAAAATGTATGAACAAAAAAAAAATCAACGTAACCTGGCAACACTTCAGACCAAGACCTACAACCGCCCCATACAAAGTGACCTCGTCAAATGTTGCCAACCTAAAAATTTTTTCCTTCAAAAAATGCAATTTTTCGTATATTTTATAAAATGGCCGCCACGGGGTCCGCCATCTTGGCGAAAAAAAAAATATACCCCAAACGTCAAAATTGGGGATAGATGCAAGGCAACTAAGAAAAAAAATCGCAAAAAAGTTTAAAACCCAACGCAATCCGACCCCGCAAAGTAGCCTCGAAAATTGAAAAATTTTAAACCAAAATATCTCGGCGGCCATCTTGTTTTTTCAAATTTTTCCAAATTCTTCGTAACACTTTTCCCAACATTAGCCGAAAACGACACCAATCTTGGGTAGCTGCATAATAAAAAAAAAAGTTGGTCATTTCACCTCGGCCGCCATCTTGGATTTTCGAAAAGTCGGATTTTTCCCATAGATCCGGGGGTGAACCAAAAATTCTCCCATACAAAATACTCACCCCCCACCACTCCTTCTGGGAGATCAATTCGGGTTTTCGTAAAACGAAAAAAAAATTCCAGCAGTCAGTGTTGCCAGTCGACATCGACGAAAATGGTCAAATGTCATTACGACAACCAGGACACGGTTTCCTTTGTGACATTTGTATCAAAAATATTGCTCCTTCTACTTTTCATGTTTTTGAATAGAAAGTCCAAAAAAATGTGTGAACGAAGATAAAAAAAATAAAACCTGGCAACACTTTGGGTCAAGTTACACAACCGCCCGGAACAAAGGGACCCGCTCAAATGTTGCCAACCAGAAGAAAAATGCACCCAAAAAATGTCATTTTTCGTACATTTTTCAAAATGGCCGCCACCGCGTCCGCCATCTTGTCGAAAAAATAAATATTCCCAAAATATCAAAATCGAGGATACTTTCAAGACAACGCAAAAAAATATCGCCAAAAAGTTGAAAAACCACCCCGATGCGACCCCGCAAACTCACCTCTGAAATGGGAAAAATTCAAACCAAAATAACTCGGCGGCCATCTTGTTTTTTAAATTTTTTCTCATTTTTTTGTAATTCCCTTCCTAAACTTTACGAATACTTTCAAAAACATTTTGCAAAAGGCCATAAACAAAAAAGTTGACAATCGCCGCGCAGCCGCCATCTTGAAAATGGGAAATGTCAGATTTTTCCCGAGGTGTCGGGAGGGGATGGAGAACTTTTGCCATTGACAACATTATCGTATCTCGACTCCTTCTGGGAGAACAATTATATAGTTCACTCCCCGTAAGTCTAGGATTATATAATATAATAACTAGGTTTTCGCGTGGGGCGCGCGCTGCTAAAGCAGCGCGCGTGCCTTTCTCTTCCGCAAAAGACAAAATAAATAAATGTTTTTTTTTCAAAATTGTCATCGGTCTTGGAAATTTATTTTTCGATTCAGGGGTCTGTTTGCGAAATGTTTGGCTTCAAACTACTACTTTTGGTTTGTCTATTTTTGGCATGATTAACAGAATATTAGAGGGAGAGGGTGAGGGAGGGGGTGAGGGAGAGGGAGAGGGAAAGAGAAAGGGAGAGGTAGACGTAGAGAGAGTGGGCGGGAGAGATAACTAATAGTAACACTTAATACTAATAAACGCCTCATACATTGCATTGACATTCAATGGACAAACAATCTGAAATATTCGACACAAAATACATTTGTATGAAAATTAATATTTTTATATGGCAACACTGCAACATTTTTCCTCCGATGTGTACGATCTATAAGTACCAACAGCCTCCTGATATATTGTAAGAATATAAGATTGATGAAATAGCCAGAAATATTACATGAAAAAGTACATTTTGTATGAAAACTTTTATTTTTTGTATCGCAACCCTAAAATATTTTTTCACCATCATTTACGGACTGTTGAAACCTACAATCGCCCCATACATTATAAGGCCATCAAATGAATACAACCGCCTCAAATATTTGAAAAAAGAAAACATTTGTATGAAAATTATTATTTTTTGTATGGAAACACTGAAATTTTTTTCACCAAAATTCACAAAATATCAGTACCTACAAATGCCCCATACATTATAGTAGCGAAATATTCAATCCAAAAATAAATTTGTATGAAAAATATTATGTTTTGTATGGCAACACTGAAATTTTATTGTTTTGCCAAAACGAATAATTTAATTAAGAAATATCTTCCATACATTTCTTATACTCCTGATCTATAGTTTAGGCTCAACTACTCGAAAAGTGAAAAAAATTCTGGACTCCAGTGTTGCCAGTTTTTTTTAATGAAAATGGTCAAATGTCATTACGACGACCACTTGAAATGTTTTGGTAAAATATTTTGATTAAAAATATTTTTCCTTCTACTTTTCATATTTTTGAATGGAAAGTCCAAAAAATTGTATGAACGAAGAACAGAAAAACCAAACATGGCAACACTTTCGGTCAAGTTACACAACCGCCTCATACAAAGTAACCCCCTCAAGTGTTGCCAACCTACTAATTTTTTCCCTCAAAAAATGCAATTTTATGTATATTTTACAAAATGGCCGCCATGGGGTCCGCCATCTTGTCGAAAAAAAAATTATCCCCAAAATATCAAAATTGAGGACACTTTTAAGGGAAAACAAAAAGAATATTATAAAAAAGTAGAAAAACTACCCCGATGCGAGCCCACAAAATCACCTCTAAAATTTCAAAACTTTAAAGAAAAATATCTCGGCGGCCATCTTGTTTTTTATTTTTTTTGGAATTTCATCGTATTAGTCGTCCCAAATTTATTCGAAAATGATACCAATATTGGGTAAGTGCTCACATAAATAAAAAAGTTGACAATCGCCGAGCGGCCGCCATCTTGAATTTTCGAACGGTCGGATTTTTCCCATAGTAACCATAGATAGTCAAGCAACTTTTCCATACATCATTATAACCCCCCACCAATACTTTCGGCTGGGCTACTCGAAATGTGAAAAAACGGGGAAAAAAATTCTAGCTCCCAGTGTTGCCAGTAAATTTAGATGAAAATGGTCAAATGTCATTACGACGACCACTAAAAATTTTTTGGTAAAATTTTTTGATTAAAAATGTTTCTCCTTCTACTTTTCATATTTTTGAATAGAAAGTTCACAAAAATGTATGAACAAAAAAAAATCAACATACCCTGGCAATACTTCAGACCAAGTCCCACAACCGCCCCATACAAAGTAACCCCCTCAAATGTTGCCAACCTAAAAATTTTTTCCTTCAAAAAATGCAACTTTTCGTACTTTTTAGAAAATGGCCGCCACGGGGTCCGCCATCTTGTTGAAAAAAAAAATATACCCCAAACGTCAAAATTGGGGATAGATGCAAGGCAACAAAGTAAAAAAATCGCAAAAAAGTTTAAAACCCAACGCAATCCGACCCCGCAAAGTCACCTCGAAAATTGAAAAATTTTAAATCAAAATATCTCGGCGGCCATCTTGTTTTTTCAAATTTTTCCAAATTCATCGTAACACTTTTCCCAACATTAGTCGAAAACGACACCAATCTCGGGTAGCTGCATAATAAAAAAAAAAGTTGGTCTTTTCACCTCGGCCGCCATCTTGGATTTTTGAAAAGTTAGAGTTTTCCCATAGATCCAGGAGTGAACCAAAAATTCCCCCATACAAAGTATCTACCCCCCACCACTCCTTCTGGGAGATCAATTCGGGTTTTCGTAAAACGAAAAAAAAATTCCAGCAGTCAGTGTTGCCAGTCGACATCGACGAAAATAGTCAAATGTCATAGCGACGACCGCGACACGGCTTCCTGTGTGACATTTGTATCAAAAATATTGCTCCTTCTACTTTTCATGTTTTTGAATAGAAAGTCCAAAAAAATATATGAACGAAGATAAAAAAAATGAAACCTGGCAACACTTTGGGTCAAGTTACACAACCGCCCGGAACAAAGGGAGCCGCTCAAATGTTGCCAACCAGAAGAAAAATGCACCCGAAAAATGTCATTTTTCGTACATTTTTCAAAATGGCCGCCACCGCGTCCGCCATCTTGTCAAAAAAATAACTATTCCCAAAATATCAAAATTGAGAACACTTTCAAGACAACACAAAAAAAATATCAACAAAAAGTTGAAAAACCACCCCGATGCGACCCCGCAAAGTCACCTCTGAAATGGAAAAAATTCAAACCAAAATAACTCGGCGGCCATCTTGTTTTTTCAAATTTTTCCAAATTCATCGTAACACTTTTCCCAACATTAGCCGAAAACGACACCAACCTCGGGTAGCTGCATAATAAAAAAAAAAGTTGGTCATTTCACCTCGGCCGCCATCTTGGATTTTCGAAAAGTCGGATTTTTCCCATAGATCCGGGGATGAACAAAAAATTCTCCCATACAAAGTACTCACCCCCCACCACTCCTTCTGGGAGATCAATTCGGGTTTTCGTAAAACGAAAAAAAAATTCCAGCAGTCAGTGTTGCCAGTCGACATCGACGAAAATGGTCAAATGTCATAGCGACGACCGCGACACGGTTTCCTGTGTGACATTTGTATCAAAAATATTGCTCCTTCTACTTTTCATGTTTTTGAATAGAAAGTCCAAAAAAATGTGTGAACGAAGATAAAAAAAATGAAACCTGGCAACACTTTGGGTCAAGTTACACAACCGCCCGGAACAAAGGGACCCAGTCAAATGTTGCCAACCAGAAGAAAAATGCACCCAAAAAATGTCGATTTTCGTACATTTTTCAAAATGGCCGCCACCGCGTCCGCCATCTTGTCGAAAAAATTAATAGTCCCAAAATATCAAAATCGAGGATACTTCTAAGACAACGCAAAAAAAATATCGCCAAAAAGTTGAAAAACCACCCCGATGCGACCCCGCAAACTCACCTCTAAAATGGAAAAAATTCAAACCAAAATAACTCGGCGGCCATCTTGTTTTTTCATTTTTTTCTCATTTTTTCGTAATTTCATTCCTAAACTTTACGAAAACCTCCAAAAACATTGGCCAAAAAGCTATAAACAAAAAAGTTGACAATCGCCGCGCAGCCGCCATCTTGAAAATGGGAAATGTCAGATTTTTCCCGAGGTGTCGGGAGGAGATGGAGAACTTTCGCCATAGACAACAAAGTTGTATCTCGCCTCCTTCTGGGAGAACAATTATATAGTTCACTCCCCGTAAGTCTAGGATTATATATTATAATAACTAGGTTTTCGCGTGGGGCGCGCGCTGCTAAAGCAGCGCGCGTGCCTTTCTCTTCCGCAAAAGACAAAATAAATAAATGTTTTTTTTTCAAAATTGTCATCGGTCTTGGAAATTTATTTTTCGATTCAGGGGTCTGTTTGCGAAATGTTTGGCTTCAAACTACTACTTTTGGTTTGTCTATTTTTGGCATGATTAACAGAATATGAGAGGGAGATGGTGAGGTAGAGGGAAAGGGAGAGGTAGACGTAGAGAGAATGAGCGGGAGAGGGAGAGACAGGGAGAGTGAGAGGGAGGAAGATGGAGAGGGAGAGGAAGGGAGAGGGGGCAAAGAGGGAGGTAGAGGGGAAGGAAAGCGATGGAGAGGGAGAAGGAGAAATTGATAGCCTATCAATTTGCAAAGTTTGCCGGGTCAGCTAGTTGATAACTAATAATAAACGCCTCTTACATTGTATTGACATTCAATGGACAAGCAATCTGAAATATTCGACACAAAATACATTTGTATGAAAATTAATATTTTTATATGGCAACACTGCAACATTTTTCCTCCGATGTGTACGATCTATAAGTACCAACAACTTCCTGATATATTGTAATGACATAAGATTTATGATATAGCCTGAAATATTACATAAAAAGTACATTTATATGAAAACTTTTGGTTTTTGTATGGCAACCCTAAAATATTTTTTCACCATCATTTATAAACTATTGGAACCTACAATCGCCCCATACATTATAAGGCCATCAAATGAAGACAACCACCTTAAATATTTGAAAAAATAAAACATTTGTATGAAAATTATTATTTTTTGTATGGCAACACTGAAATTTTTTTCACCAAAATTCACAAAATATCAGTACCTACAAATGCCCCATACATTATAGTAGCGAAATATTCAATCCAAAAATAAATTTGTATGAAAAATATTATTTTTTGTATGGCAACACTAAAATTTTATTGTTTCCCCAAAACGAATGATTTGATTAAGAAATATCTCCCATACATTTCGTATGCTCCTGATCTATAGTTTAGGCTCAATTACTCGAAAAGTGAAAAAAATTCTGGACTCCAGTGTTGCCAGTTAATTAAGATGAAAATGGTCAAATGTCATTACGACTACCACAGAAAATCTCATTCTTTGATTTTTTTATCAAAAATATTTTTCCTTCTACTTTTCATATTTTTGAATGGAAAGTCCAAAAAATTGTATGAACGAAGAAAAGAAAAACCAATCATGGCAACACTTTCGGTCAAGTTACACAACCGCCCCATACAAAGCAACCCCCTCAAGTGTTGCCAACCTACTAATTTTTTCCTTCAAAAAATGTCATTTTTCGTACATTTTACAAAATGGCCGCAACGGAGTCCGCCATCTTGTTGAAAAAAAAAAATATCCCCAAAATATCGAAATTGAGGACACTTTCAAGGGAAAACAAAAAGAATATTATAAAAAAATTCAAAAACCACTCCGATGCGACCCCACAAAGTCACCTCTAAAATTTCAAAACTTTAAAGAAAAATATCTCGGCGGCCATCTTGTTTTTTCAATTTTTTCTAATTTCATCGTATTACTCGTCCCAAAATTATTCGAAAATGACACCAATATTGCATAGGTGCTCACATAAATAAAAAAGTTGACAATCACCGAGCGGCCGCCATCTTGAATTTTCGAGCGGTCGGATTTTTCCCATAGTGACCATTAGTAGTCAAGCAACTTTTCCATACATCATTATAACCCCCCACCAATACTTTCGGCTGGGCTACTCGAAATGTGAAAAAACGGGAAAAAAAATTCTAGCTCCCAGTGTTGCCAGTTAATTTAGATGAAAATGGTCAAATGTCATTACGACGGCCACTTAAAAGTTTTTGGTGAAATTTTTTGATTAAAAATGTTTCTCCTTCTACTTTTCATATTTTTGAATAGAAAGTTCACAAAAATGTATGAACGAAAAAAAAATCAACATACCCTGGCAACACTTCAGACCAAGTCCCACAACCGCCCCATACAAAGTGACCCCCTCAAATGTTGCCAACCTAAAAATTTTTTCCTTCAAAAAATGCAATTTTTCGTACATTTTATAAAATGGCCGCCACGGGGTCCGCCATCTTGTCGAAAAAAAAAATATACCCCAAACGTCAAAATTGGGGATAGATCCAATGCAACAATGAAAAAAAATCGCAAAAAAGTTAAAAACCCAACGCAATCCGACCCCGCAAAGTCACCTCGAAAATTGAAAAATTTTAAACCAAAATATCTCGGCGGCCATCTTGTTTTTTCAAATTTTTCCAAATTCATCGTAACACTTTTCCCAACATTAGTCGAAAACGACACCAATCTCGGGTAGCTGCATAATAAATAAAAAAAGTTGGTCTTTTCACCTCGGCCGCCATCTTGGATTTTTGAAAAGTTGGAGTTTTCCCATAGATCCGGGAGTGAACCAAAAATTCCCCCATACATAGTATCTACCCCCCACCACTCCTTCTGGGAGATCAATTCGGGTTTTCGTAAAACGAAAAAAAAATTCCAGCAGTCAGTGTTGCCAGTCGACATCGACAAAAATAGTCAAATGTCATTATGACAACCACGACACGTTTGCATGTGTGAATTTTTGATTAAAAATATTGCTCCTTCTACTTTTCATGTTTTTGAATAGAAAGTCCAAAAAAATGTATAGAGAAAGATAAAAAAAATAAAACTTGGCAACACTTTGGGTCAAGTTACACAACCGCCCGGAACAAAGGGACCCGCTCAAATGTTGCCAACCAGAAGAAAAATGCACCCAAAAAATGTCGTTTTTCGTACATTTTTCAAAATGGCCGCCACCGCGTCCGCCATCTTGTCGAAAAAATAAATATCCCCAAAATATCAAAATCGAGGATACTTTCAAGACAACGCAAAAAAAATATCGCCAAAAAGTTGAAAAACCACCCCGATGCGACCCCGCAAACTCACCTCTAAAATGGGAAAAATTCAAACCAAAATAACTCGGCGGCCATCTTGTTTTTTAAATTTTTTCTCATTTTTTCGTAAATTCCTCTCTAAACTTTACGAATACCCTCAAAAATATTTTGCAAAAGGCCATAAACAAAAAAGTTGACAATCGCCGCGCAGCCGCCATCTTGAAAATGGGAAATGTCAGATTTTTCCCATACTCATTGGAGGGCATGGAGAAAACCCGCCATAGACAACAAAGTCGTATCTCGACTCTTTCTGGGAGAACAATTATGTCAGTCAGTCAGTGGTAAGTCTAGGATTATATATTATAACTAGGTTTTCGCGTGGGGCGCGCGCTGCTAAAGCAGCGCGCGTGCCTTTCTCTTTCGCAAAAGACAAAATAAATAAATAGTTTTTTTCAAAATTGTCATCGGTCTTGGAAATTTATTTTTCGATTCAGGGGTCTGTATGCGAAATGTTTGGCTTGAAACTACTACTTTTGGTTTGTCTATTTTTTTGGCATGATTAACAGAATATGAGAGGAAGAGGGAAAGGGTGAGGGAGGGGGTGAGGAAGATGGAGAGGGAGAGGCAGGGAGAGGGGGAGGAAGAGGGAGAAGAAGAGGGAGAGAGAGGAAGAGGGAGGGGGAGACGGACAGGTAGTGGGAGAGGGAGGGAGGGGGAAAGGGCGAGGAAAAGGGTAAGAGGGGAGAGGTAGGGAGAGGGGAGGGAAAGGGAGGAGGAGAGGTAGCGGGAGAGGGAGGGCAAGGGTGGGAGAAGGTGAAATTGATAGGCGGTACAAAGTTTGCTGGGTCAGCTAGTTGATAACTAAAAATAACCCTTAATACTTATAAACGCCTCATACATTGTATTGACATTCAATGGACAAACAATCTGAAATATTCGACACAAAATACATTTGTATGAAAATTAATATTTTTATATGGCAACACTGCAACATTTTTCTTCCGATGTGTACGATCCATAAGTACCAACAACCTTCAGATATATTGTAATGACATAAGATTTATGAAACGGCCTGAAATATTACATAAAAAAGTACATTTGTATGAAAACTTTTATTTTTTGTATGGCAACCCTAAAATATTTTTTCACCATCATTTACAAACTGTTGTTGTCTACATTCGCCCCATACATCATAAGGCAATCAAATGAAGACAACCGCCTCAAATATTTGAAAAAAGAAAACATTTGTATGAAAATTATTATTTTTTGTATGGCAACACTGAAATTTTTTTCACCAAAATTCACAAAATATCAGTACCTACAAATGCCCCATACATTATAGTTACGAAATATTCAATCTAAAAATAAATTTGTATGAAAATTAATTTTTTTTGTATGGCAACACTAAAATTTTATTGTTTCCCCAAAACGAATGATTTAATTCAGAAATATCGCCCATACATTTCTTATACTCCTGATCTATAGTTAAGGCTCAATTACTCGAAAAGTGAGAAAAATTCTGGACTCCAGTGTTGCAAGTTTATTGAGATGAAAATGGTCAAATGTCATTACGACGACCACTTGAAATGTTTTGGTAAAATATTTTGATTAAAAATATTTTTCCTTCTACTTTTCATATTTTTGAATGGAAAGTCCAAAAAATTGTATGAACGAAGAAAAGAAAAACCAAACATGGCAACATTTTCGGTCAAGTTACACAATCGCCCCATACAAAGTAACCCCCTCAAGTGTTGCCAACCTACTAATTTTTTCCTTCAAAAAATGCAATTTTTCGTACATTTTACAAAATGGCCGCCACGGGGTCCGCCATCTTGTTGAAAAAAAAATTATCCCAAAAATATCAAAATTGAGGACACTTTTAAGGGAAAACAAAAAGAATATTAGAAAAAAGTTGAAAAACCACCCCGATGCGACCCCTCAAAGTCACCTCTAAAATTTCAAAACTTTAAAGAAAAATATCTCGGCGGCCATCTTGTTTTTTAACTTTTTTCTAATTTCATCGTATTAGTCGTCCCAAAATTATTCGAAAATGACACCAATATTGGGTAGGTGCTCACATAAATAAAAAAGTTGACAGTCGCCGAGCGGCCGCCATCTTGAATTTTCGAACGGTCGCATTTTTCCCATAGTAACCATAGATAGTCAAGCAACTTTTCCATACATCATTATAATCCCCCACCAATACTTTCGGCTGGGCTACTCGAAATGTGAAAAAACGGGAAAAAAAAATCTAGCTCCCAGTGTTGCCAGTTAATTTAGATGAAAATGGTCAAATGTCATTACGACAACCACTAAAAATTTTTTGGTTAAATTTTTTGATTAAAAATGTTTCTCCTTCTACTTTTTATATTTTTGAATAGAAAGTTCACAAAAATGTATGAAAGAAAAAAAAATCAACGTAACCTGGCAATACTTCAGACTAAGACCCACAACCGCCCCATACAAAGTGACCCCCTCAAATGTTGCCAACCTAAAAATTTTTTCCTTCAAAAAATGCAATTTTTCGTACTTTTTATAAAATGGCCGCCACGGGGTCCGCCATCTTGTCGAAAAAAAAAATATACACCAAACTTCAAAATTGGGGATATATGCAAGGCAACAAAGAAAAAAAATCGCAAAAAAGTTTAAAACCCAATGCAATCCGACCCCGCAAAGTCACCTCGAAAATTGAAAAATTTTAAATCAAAATATCTCGGCGGCCATCTTGTTTTTTCAAATTTTTCCAAATTCTTCGTATTACTTTTCCCAACATTAGCCGAAAACGACACCAATCTCGGGTAGCTGCATAATAAAAAAAAAAGTTGGTCATTTCACCTCGGCCGCCATCTTGGATTTTCGAAAAGTCGGATTTTTCCCATAGATCCGGGGGTGAACCAAAAATTCTCCCATACAGAGTACTCACCCCCCACCACTCCTTCTGGGAGATCAATTCGGGTTTTCGTAAAACGAAAAAAAAATTCCAGCAGTCAGTGTTGCCAGTCGACATCGACGAAAATAGTCAAATGTCATTATGACAACCACGACACGATTGCATGTGTGAATTTTTGATTAAAAATATTGCTCCTTCTACTTTTCATGTTTTTGAATAGAAAGTCCAAAAAAATGTGTGAACGAAGATAAAAAAAATAAAACCTGGCAACACTTTGAGTCAAGTTACACAACCGCCCGGAACAAAGGGACCCGCTCAAATGTTGCCAACCAGAAGAAAAATGCACCCAAAAAATGTCATTTTTCGTACATTTTTCAAAATGGCCGCCACCGCATCCGCCATCTTGTCGAAAAAATAAATATCCCCAAAATATAAAAATCGAGGATACCCTCAAGCGAATGCAAAAAAAATATTGCAAAAAAGTTGAAAAACCTCCCCGGTGCGACCCCTCAAAGTCACCTCTAAAATGGGAAAAATTCAAACCAAAATAACTCGGCGGCCATCTTGTTTTTTTCAATTTTTTCTCATTTTTTCGTAACTTCCTCCCTAAACTTTACGAATTACCCCAAAAAATTTTTGCAAAAGGTCATAAACAAAAAAGTTGATAATGGCCGCGCAGCCGCCATCTTGAAAATGGGAAATGTCAGATTTTTCCCGAGGTGTCGGGAGGGGATGGAGAACTTTTGCCATAGACAACAAAATCCCATCTCTACTCCTTCTGGGAGAACAATTCTATAGTTCACTACGTGGTAAGTCTAGGATTATATATTATAACTAGGTTTTCGCGTGGGGCGCGCGCTGCTAAAGCAGCGCGCGTGCCTTTCTCTTTCGCAAAAGACAAAATAAATAAATAGTTTTTTTTTCAAAAATATTGGTCTTTGAAATTTATTTTTCGATTCAGGGGTATGTTTGCGAAATGTTTGGCTTCAAACTACTACTTTTGGTTTGTCTATTTTTTGGCATAAATAACAGAATATGAGAGGGAGGGGGTGAGGGAGAGGGAGGGGGTTAGAGAGAGGGAGAGGGAAAGAGAAAGCGAGAGGTAGACGTAGAGAGAGTGGGCGGGAGAGGGTGAGGGAGGGGGTGAGGAAGATGGAGAGGGAGAGGAAAATTATTATTTTTTGTACCTCAACACTGAAATTTTATAGTTTTTCCAAAACGAATGTTCTAATCCAGAAATGTCTCCCATACAGTTAATATCATACCCCTGATCTATAGTTTCGACTCAAGTACTCGAAAAGTAAAAAAATACCTGGACTCCAGTGTTGCCAATTAATTGAGATGGAAATGGTCAAATGTTACTACGACAATGTGAGAGCTGTGCAATCCCTTAGAGTTGTGAAAAATCAAGCTTATAAAAGTCAATACAATCATAAAACACAATGCCGTACATTATTTTTTTAGTTACTTCGACTCACGCAATGTAATCAAAACCTGTCCCCTAAAGACTTAAGTTTAGGTTCCCGTTGATTAAGAAAAATGCAATTTTAAAAGACACACAAGTAAAGAGAATAATTTGAAAACTGTTTTGTAGTAACATTACATTACAATTTTACAATCAATATAAAACTTCCGTTACTTAGTGACTACCTGACAGTCAACGCACAGCCGAAGCTACTGGACGCAAGAAGCTGAAGGCATGTATATTCTTTGGGGAGTGAACGGGAACAGTGAAGATTTTTGTAGCCCGTAGAACGTCGCTTGGTTTCTTCACGGGAACAAGGGCTTAAGCGCCGTGTAGATCGCGTCACTTAGGCGTTCGCTACAACAACTTGCATCGACACTGAAGATCGCTTTAACAAACTCATTTTTAAGTTTAATTTAAACTGATTAAATAAGGGTTTTTCACTTTGTTTACACAAAAAATAATATTGTAATTAGTTCCTATGTAAACTAAAAATAAAGTCTTCGTTTATAAACTTTATGAAAGAAAAATACAGGAGCCTAATAGATTAACTGTTGCCGTTGACACCGTACATAAAAAGTACATTTGTATGAAAACTTTTATTTTTTGTATGGCAACCGTAAAATATTTTTTCACCATCATTTACGAACTATTGGAACCTACAATCGCCCCATACATTATAAGGCCATCAAATGAAGACAACCGCCTCAAATATTTGAAAAAAGAAAACATTTGTATGAAAATTATTAATTTTTGTATGGCAACACTGAAATTTTTTTCACTAAAATTCACAAAATATCAGTACCTATAAATGCCCCATACATTATAGTAGCGAAATATTCAATCCAAAAATAAATTTGTATGAAAATTATTATTTTTTGTATGGCAACACTGAAATTTTATTGTTTTTCCAAAACGAATGATTTAATTAAGAAATATCTCCCATACATTTCTTATACTCCTGATCTATAGTTTAGGCTCAATTACTCCAAAAGTGAAAAAAATTCTGGACTCCAATGTTGCCAGTTTATTAAGATGAAAATGGTCAAATGTCATTACGACGACCACTTAAAATATTTTGGTGAAATATTTTGATTAAAAATATTTTTCCTTCTACATTTCATATTTTTGAATGGAAAGTCCAAAAAATTGTATGAACGAAGAAAAGACAAACCAAACATGGCAACACTTTCGGTCAAGTTACACAACCGCCCCATACAAAGTAACCCCCTCAAGTGTTGCCAACCTACTAATTTTTTTCTTCAAAAAATAAAGTTTTTCGATCATTTTACAAAATGGCTGCCAAGGGGTCCGCCATCTTGTAGAAAAAAAAATTATTCCCAAAATATCAAAATTGAGGACATTTCCAAGGGAAAACAAAAAGAATATTAGGAAAACGTTAAAAAACCACCCCAATGCGAGCCTACAAAGTCACCTCTAAAATTTCAAAACTTTAAAGAAAAATATCTCGGCGGCCATCTTGTTTTTTATTTTTTTTCTAATTTCATCGTATTAGTCGTCCCAAAATTATTCGAAAATGATACCAATATTGGGTAGGTGCTCACATAAATAAAAAAGTTGACAATCGCCGAGCGGCCGCCATCTTGAATTTTCGAACGGTCGGATTTTTCCCATAATAACCATAAATAGTCAAGCAACTTTTCCATACATCATTTTAACCCTCCACCAATACACTCGGCTGGGCTACTCGAAATGTGAAAAAACGGGAAAAAAAAATTCTAGCTCCCAGTGTTGCCAGTTAATTTAGATAAAAATGGTCAAATGTCATTACGACAGCCACTAAAAATTTTTTGGTGAAATTTTTTGATTAAAAATGTTTCTCCTTCTACTTTTTATATTTTTGAATAGAAAGTTCACAAAAATGTATGAACGAAAAAAAAATCAACATACCCTGGCAACACTTCAAACCAAGTCCCACAACCGCCCCATACAAATTGACCCCCTCAAATGTTGCCAACCTAAAAATTTTTTCCTTCAAAAAATGCAATTTTTCGTACATTTTATAAAATGGCCGCCACGGGGACCGCCATCTTGTCGAAAAAAAAAATATACCCCAAACGTCAAAATTGGGGATAGATGCAAGGCAACAAACCAAAAAAATCGCAAAAAAGTTTAAAACCCAACGCAATCCGACCCCGCAAAGTCACCTCG
The DNA here is from genome assembly GCA_963932265.1 of Thymelicus lineola. Classification (NCBI taxonomy): domain Eukaryota; kingdom Metazoa; phylum Arthropoda; class Insecta; order Lepidoptera; family Hesperiidae; genus Thymelicus; species Thymelicus lineola. The sequence goes on along the minus strand of OZ010699.1, from coordinate 1,261,148 downwards.
AAAATTGAAAATTTTTAAATCAAAATATCTCGGCGGCCATCTTGTTTTTTCAAATATTTCTAAATTTTTCGTATTACTTTTCCCAACATTAGCCGAAAACGACACCAATCTTGGGTAGCTGCATAATAAAAAAAAAAGTTGGTCATTTCCCCTCGGCCGCCATCTTGGATTTTCGAAAAGTCGGATTTTTCCCATAGACAAGGGGGTTAATAAAAAATTCCCGCATACATAGTACTCACCCCCCAACACTCCTTCTGGGAGATCAATTCGGGTTTTCGTAAAACGAAAAAAAAATTCCAGCAGTCAGTGTTGCCAGTCGACATCGACGAAAATAGTCAAATGTCATTATGACAACCACGACACGATTGCATGTGTGAATTTTTGATAAAAAATATTGCTCCTTCTACTTTTCATGTTTTTGAATAGAAAGTCCAAAAAAATGTGTGAACGAAGATAAAAAAAATAAAACCTGGCAACACTTTGGGTCAAGTTACACAACCGCCCGGAACAAAGGGACCCGCTCAAATGTTGCCAACCAGAAGAAAAATGCACCCAAAAAATGTCATTTTTCGTACATTTTTCAAAATGGCCGCCACCGCGTTCGCCATCTTGTCGAAAAAATAAATATCCCCAAAATATCAAAATTAAGGATACCTCCAAGCGAATGCCAAAAAAATATTGCAAAAAAGTTGAAAAACCTCCCCGATGCGACCCCTCAAAGTCACCTCTAAAATCGAAAAAATTCAAACCGAAATAACTCGGCGGCCATCTTGTTTTTTCAATTTTTTCTCATTTTTTCGTAATTTCCTCCCTAAACTTTACGAATAACCCCAAAAAAATTTTGCAAAAGGCCATAAACAAAAAAGTTGACAATCGCCGCGCAGCCGCCATCTTGAAAATGGGAAATGTCAGATTTTTCCCGAGGTGTCGGGAGGGGATGGAGAACTTTTGCCATTGACAACATTATCGTATCTCGACTCCTTCTGGGAGAACAATTATATAGTTCACTCCCCGTAAGTCTAGGATTATATAATATAACTAGGTTTTCGCGTGGGGCGCGCGCTGCTAAAGCAGCGCGCGTGCCTTTCTCTTTCGCAAAAGACAAAATAAATAAATTTTTTTTTTCAAAAATATTGGTCTTTGAAATTTATTTTTCGATTCAGGGGTATGTTTGCGAAATGTTTGGCTTCAAACTACTACTTTTGGTTTGTCTATTTTTTTGGCATGATTAACAGAATGTGAGAGGGAGAGGGAGTGGGAGAGGGAGGGGGTGAGAGAGAGGGAGAGGGAAAGAGAAAGCGAGAGGTAGACGTAGAGAGAGTGGGCGGGACAGGGAGAGGGTGAGGGAGGGGGTGAGGAAGATGGAGAGGGAGAGGAAATGAGAGGGGGAGTAAGAGGGAGAAGGAGAGGGAGGAAGAGTGAGAGGGAGGAAGATGGAGAGTGAGAGGGAGGAGAAGGGGGAGGAACAGGGAGAAGGAGAGGGAGAGAGAGGAAGAGGGAGGGCGAGAGGGAGAGAGAGGAAGAGGGAGAGGGAGACGGAGAGGTAGCGGGAGATGGAGTGGGAGAGGGAGGGAGGGGGAAAGGGCGAGGGAAAGGGTAAGAGGGGGAGAGGTAGGGAGAGGGGAGGGAAAGGGAGAAGGAGAGGTTTGCCGGGTCAGCTAGTTGATAACTAATAGTAACCTTAAATACTAATAAACGCCTCATACATTGTATTGACATTCAATGGACAAACAATCTGAAATGTTCGACACAAAATACATTTGTATGAAAATTTATATTTTTATATGGCAAGATTGCAACATTTTTCCTCCGATGGGTATGATCTATAAGTACCTACAACCTCCTGATATATTGTAATGACCTACGATTGATGAAATAGCCTGAAATATTACATAAAAAAGTACATTTGTATGAAAACTTTTATTTTTTGTATAGCAACCCTAAAATATTTTTTCACCATCATTTACGGACTATTGGAACCTACAATCGCCCCATACATTATAAGGCAATCAAATGAAGACAACCACCTCAAATATTTAAAAAAAGAAAACATTTGTATGAAAATTATTATTTTTTGTATGGCAACACTGAAATTTTTTTCACCAAAATTCACAAAATATCAGTACCTACAAATGCCCCATACATTATAGTAGCGAAATATTCAATCCAAAAATAAATTTGTATGAAAAATATTATTTTTTGTATGGCAACACTGAAATTTTATTGTTTTCCCAAAACGAATGATTTAATTAAGAAATATCTCCGATACATTTCTTATACTCCTGATCTATAGTTTAGGCTCAATTACTCGAAAAGTGAAAAAAATTCTGGACTCCAGTGTTGCCAGTTTATTAAGACGAAAATGGTCAAATGTCATTACGACGACCACTTGAAATATTTTGGTAAAATATTTTGATTAAAAATGTTTCTCCTTCTACTTTTCATATTTTTGAATAGAAAGTTCACAAAAATGTATGAACGAAAAAAAAATCAACATACCCTGGCAACACTTCAGACCAAGTCCCACAACCGCCCGATACAAAGTGACCCCCTCAAATGTTGCCAACCTAAAAATTTTTTCCTTCAAAAAATGCAATTTTTCGTACATTTTACAAAATGGCCGCCAAGGAGTCCGCCATCTTGTTGAAAAAAAAATTATCCCCAAAATATCAAAATTGAGGACACTTCTAAGAGAAAACAAAAATAATATTAGAAAAAAGTTGAAAAACCACCCCGATGCGACCCCACAAAGTCACCTCTAAAATTTCAAAACTTTAAAGTAAAATATCTCGGCGGCCATCTTGTTTTTTATTTTTTTTCTAATTTCATCGTATTAGTCGTCCCAAAATTATTCGAAAATGATACCAATATTGGGTAGGTGTCAAATAAATAAAAAAGTTGATAATCGCCGAGCGGCCGCCATCTTGAATTTTCGAACGGTCGGATTTTTCCCATAGTAACCATAAATAGTCAAGCCACTTTCCCATACATCATTATAACCCCCCACCAATACTTTCGGCTGGGCTACTCGAAATGTGAAAAAACGGGGAAAAAAAATCTAGCTCCCAGTGTTGCCAGTAAATTTAGATGAAAATGGTCAAATGTCATTACGACGACCACTAAAAATTTTTTGGTGAAATTTTTTGATTAAAAATGTTTCTCCTTCTACTTTTCATATTTTTGAATAGAAAGTTCACAAAAATGTATGAACGAAAAAAAAATCAACATACCCTGGCAACACTTCAGACCAAGTCCCACAACCGCCCGATACAAAGTGACCCCCTCAAATGTTGCCAACCTAAAAATTTTTTCCTTCAAAAAATGCAATTTTTCGTACATTTTATAAAATGGCCGCCACGGGGTCCGCCATCTTGGCGAAAAAAAAAATATACCCCAAACGTCAAAATTGGGGATAGATGCAAGGCAACAAAGCAAAAAAATCGCAAAAAAGTTTAAAACCCAACGCAATCCGACCCCGCAAAGTCACCTCGAAAATTGAAAAATTTTAAATCAAAATATCTCGGCGGCCATCTTGTTTTTTCAAATTTTTCCAAATTCATCGTAACACTTTTCCCAACATTAGTCGAAAACGACACCAATCTCGGGTAGCTGCATAATAAAAAAAAAAGTTGGTCTTTTCACCTCGGCCGCCATCTTGGATTTTTGAAAAGTTGGAGTTTTCCCATAGATCCGAAAGTGAACCAAAAATTCCCCCATACATAGTATCTACCCCCCACCACTCCTTCTGGGAGATCAATTCGGGTTTTCGTAAAACGAAAAAAAAATTCCAGCAGTCAGTGTTGCCAGTCGACATCGACGAAAATGGTCAAATGTCATTATGACAACCACGACACGTTTGCATGTGTGATTTTTTGATTAAAAATATTGCTCCTTCTACTTTTCATATTTTTGAATAGAAAGTCCAAAAAAATGTGTGAACGAAGATAAAAAAAATAAAACCTGGCAACACTTTGGGTCAAGTTACACAACCGCCCGGAACAAAGGGACCCGCTCAAATGTTGCCAACCAGAAGAAAAATGCACCCAAAAAATGTCATTTTTCGTACATTTTTCAAAATGGCCGCCACCGCGTCCGCCATCTTGTCGAAAAAATAAATATTCCCGAAATATCAAAATCGAGGATACCTTCAAGCGAATGCAAAAAAAATATTGCAAAAAAGTTGAAAAACCTCCCCGATGCGACCCCTCAAAGTCACCTCTAAAATCGAAAAAATTCAAACCAAAATAACTCGGCGGCCATCTTGTTTTTTCAATTTTTTCTCATTTTTTCATAATTCCCTTCTTAAACTTTACGAATAGCCTTAAAAATATTTTGCAAAAGGCCATAAACAAAAAAGTTGACAATCGCCGCGCAGCCGCCATTTTGAAAATGGGAAATGTCAGATTTTTCCCATACTCATTGGAGGGCACGGAGAAAACCCGCCATAGACAACAAAGTTGTATCTCGACTCTTTCTGGGAGAACAATTATGTCAGTCAGTCAGTGGTAAGTCTAGGATTATATATAATAATATATTCTATATATATAAAATTGAAAAGAGACACACCACTGATTAAACAAAAAATCTCAGAAACTACCGAACCGATTATGATGAAATTTGGCAGGGAGATAGATTATGCTAAGGAGACGTCAGCTAAGAACGGATTTTTGGAAATTCATCCCCTAACTAGCAAAAATAGGGGTCCGAAGTCATTTTCATACAAACCAACTTCGTCAGTTTTAGAGTTATAAGTATGAATTTTTTTATGTAAGTTTATAGTAATAAACAAAAATTAAGTTTAGCACATTTTTTTGGAAAATCATCCCTTAAAGGGTTAATTTAGAGGACAACAGTCAGTACTCAACTTCGTCATTTTTGAAGTTAAAAACATGAAAATTTACATATTAGCTTAAAATTCGAAACTAAATTTTGAAGTTTTACTTTTTTTTGGAAAATCATCCCCTAAAGTGTTAATTAAGGCAGCACAAGTTAGTATGGGAACTTCGTCAGTTTTGAAGTAAGAAGGGTGAAAATTTGTATTTAAGCCTGTAGTTAGACACAAAAAATAACTGTATCACGGTTTTCTCGAAATTCGTCCCCTAAAAATAGGGGTTGGTAGTCAACTACATACAAATCAACCTCACCAGTTTTCGAGGTATAAATATTTTTTTTTATGTAAGTTTATAGTAATAAACAAAAATTAAGTTTAGCACATTTTTTTGGAAAATCATCCCTTAAAGGGTAATTTAGAGGACAACAGTCAGTACTCAACTTCGTCATTTTTGAAGTTAAAAACATGAAAATTTACATATTAGCTTAAAATTAGAAACTAAATTTTGAAGTATTACGCTTTTTTGGAAAATCATCCCCTAAAGTGTTAATTAAGGCAGCACAAGTTAGTATGGGAACTTCGTCAGTTTTGAATTAAGAAGGGTGAAAATTTATATTTAAGCCTATATTTAGACACAAAAAATAACTGTATCACAATTTTCTCGAAATTCATCCCCTAAAAATAGGGGTTGGTAGTCAATTACATACAAATCAACCTCACCAGTTTTCGAGGTATAAATATGAAATTTTTATGTAAGCTTATAGTAATAAACAAAAATTAAATTTAACACATTTTTTTTTGGAAAATCATCCCTTAAAGGGTTAATTTAGAGGACAACAGTTAGTAGGCAACTTCGTCATTTTTCAAAGTTAAAAACATGAAAATTTACATATTAGCTCAAAAATAGAAACTAAATTTTGAAGTATTACGTTTTTTTGGAAAGTCATCCCCTAAAGGGTTAATTAAGGCGGCACATGTTAGTATGGGAACTTCGTCAGTTTCGAAGTAAGAAGAGTGAAAATTTGTATTTAAGCCTATAGTTAAACACAAAAAATAACTGTATCACGGTTTTCTCGAAATTCATCCCCTAAAAATAGGGGTTGGTAGTCAACTACATATAAATCAACCTCACCAGTTTTCGAGGTATAAATATATTTTTTATGTAAGTTTATAGTAATAAACAAAAGTTAACTTTTATACACATTTTTTTGGAAAATCATCCCTTAAAGGGTTAATTTAGACTTTTAGAGGATGGAACTCAGTACACAACTTCGTCATTTTTGAAGTTAACAACATGAAAATTTATAGACCTATTAGCTCAAGATTAGAAACAAAATTTTAAAGTTGTGTTTTTTTGGAAAATCAACCCCTAAAGGGTTAAATAAGATTGTGTAAGTTAGTATGGCAACTGCGTCAGTTTTGAAGTAAGAAGGGTGAGATTTTGTATATAAGCTTATAGTTACACACAAAAAATAACTGTATTTCGGTTTTCTCGAAATTCATTCCCTATGGGGCAAAACTAAGGGGATGTAAATGTATTTAAGAAACTTCGTTATTTTTGAACTCTGAAGTAATGTAAAAATTTAAGCTTATAATTAGTAACAAAAATAATTGTTACAGGTTTTGTTGGAAATTCATCCCCTGAGGGTTTTTAACCCAGGGATGTAAGTTTGTACGACGCTTCGTCAATATCGAAATCGGAAATGTGAAATTTAATTAAAAATTAACCTTAACAGGTTTTTAGGAATTTCATCATAAGAGACAAATAAAAGGGTTGCAAGTTTTACAGGAACTTCGTCATTATGAAAATTAATATGTAAGCTTATAATGAGAAACAAAAATTTTGTATAGGGGACTCTACGGTTGGGAGTGGGAGGGAAGAGGGAAAGGAAACAGAAAAGAGACCAGGACCGGGAGAGGGAGAGGGATAGGAAGCGGGAGAGGGACCGGGAGTGCGAGAGGGACAGGGAGCGGGAGAGAAACAGGAAGCGGGAGAGGGACAGGGAGAGGGAGAGGGATAGGAAACGGGAAAGGGACATGGACAGGGAGCGGGAGATGGACCGGGAACGGGATAGGCAACAGGAGAGGGAGGGAGATAGAGAGCTGGAGAGGGAGAGGAGCAGGAAGCGGGAGAGGAAGTGGGACAGGAAGCGAGCGAGAGACCAGGTGTGGGAGAGCGAGAGAAAAAGGGAGCGGGAGAGGGAGAGGGACAGGAAGTTGGAGAGGGACTATGAGTGGAAGAGGGAGAGAGAGAAAAAGAGGGAGAGGGATTAATATTGAAATTTTTAACCAATAAATAACACTTCAATAACATGTTAGAGCACCAAAAATTTGTTTTTAAAATTATTGTTTGTCTGTTTGTCTGTCTTTCTTTCTGTCTGTCTATCCGGGCATCACATCAAAACCCTTGGACTGATTTCGACGGAAATTAGTTTTGTTTCTTATACTTTTGGTCATATTTTAGAAAACTTTTCATCCAGAAAAATTAAAATGTTTCCCTGGAAACAAGATGAAACTATGTATGGATTATTTTTAAAATATCAACAATTTGCTTTAAATTTGCTTGAAACGTTTCTCCTTTAAATGATGGAATACATGTAACCGAATTTTTCAAATTTTTCATGAAAAAGAAAAAAAGCAAATTAGGTACTTAATGTGAATATTGTTTATTTTTCAAAACCCGCTGCCGGAGGAATGATTTGTGATTGTATCGTAGGTTTTACTTTATAAAGTCCTAAATTCAATATAAATTTACCTGTTATTAAATTTTTTTCTGTGAGGGGTACAAATATAATTTCATAATAAGCATAATTTCCGCGTGCGAAGCTGCGGGCAACAGCTAGTATTATATATAAATAAATAAATTTACTAGGTAATGTTTTGTTAATACAAATTTAGATATACACACTACTACTTTGATACCTTTTCTCATATTTACCAAAATATACACAATATAAGATATATATTAATTATTATATATTACATTTTGTATTACGTATTATTATATATTAAATATTTATTATTATATATTAATATATATTAGATATAAGATACATCGTTCATTATATATTAATATTTACATCGTAAAAACACCATAATCAAAATAATAAATTATATGCATAAATAAATAAAATGAGTTGTTTTGGAGCAGCCTGTATTGTGCGAGCGTGTTGGGAGTGCACGAGTGTGCCGAGTGCTGGCGAGCTGCACCGCGATGAGCCGCGCCGCGCGAGTATTTTTGTTCTACCCACAGATATTTTGTTTTTATCACTCTAAGATAAACTTTGTAGTTTTTAAGAGTGATGTAGATGCACTAATATTATGATGATATTTGTAAATGAGTAAAGTAAATAAAAAATAAAAATAAAAAATAAAACAAGCCTTATGTTTATAAACTCCACAACTTGACCAAGAAGTATGGATTATACAGAATTATGAGAAATGGCTAAGCCTGACAGACAAAATGCCATGGTCATATGCTTTTGGAGTTTCGTATGTCCACGTCCAGTACTTTGTTGAGCATACCATACCCAATGAACTAATATACTAACGTCGTTCACTGACCATATCTTAAGCAAAAGAGCTTGACTTGAACTTAAGAATGGACAAAGCCTCTTCCATTCCAAAATTTCATCAAACAATCCTTGAGGAATCCTCACTGTGAACCAGATTTTAACCGTGGTCACAGAAGTATGTAAATTTTAGCCACTAAATCTTCACATGATAAAATTTTGTGCAAATATAATAAAAAAATCTCCCCGTAGTATAAAACACGTTAGCTTAAAAAAGTTATTTTAGTTTGAAAGTTATGGTTTCATTCCGGTTTTATTTTAACAGTTTTAACATGAATGACTCTTTGTCATTCATGTTAAAACTGTTCTCGGTTCCGTCACAGTTTCAACAACAGTTTCAAAGATTATTTCTAATTGAATTTGTGTTTTTAAAGTTTAAAGATAGATCAGCATTGATTGTTCATAGAAAGAAAAATGTTTTCTCTACCAAAGCCGTTTAAAATGGACCGTTGTTTACACAAATAATTAATTTTCAAAATAATTGTACAATGGAATTGGATATCAAAAGTTTGAAATAAAAATGGCATTTTTATTTTCACTTTGATCAGTGTCTTTTGAAGACTTATATTACACAGAAATAATATTATTTCGATTAAGTTTTCCTAATCTAATGGTACAATAACAAACGATAAATACATTTACGCTTGTGGCGAATGAAGCGTCATCTCTTATTGTAATCAGAAATGATGAAATCCGTAGACAAACGAGGGTGACCGACATAGCTTAGCGAATAAGTTGGCTGAAGTGGCAATGGGCTGGACACATAGTTTGATGGACTGATAACCGTTGGGGAAGAAATGTCCTCGAATGGAAGATAAAACTGAGCAAGTGCGTGTCAGGCCATGCGCAATGTATTGAAAGAAAGAAAGAAAATATTTATTTCAAACACAGGGCACTGCAATCGATTTATTATTTATTAATATTGAGAACTTTAAATCCAAATATTTCGCAAACGGACCTCTAATTCCAAAAATGGCCTTAAAGGACCCATAATACTTTCGGAAGAACTTTTTATCGATACCCCACACTTTAGGGTGCGCGACGAATAAAAAATTCATCTTCACGTTCTTCAGGGGAGGTACCCTGAAAAAAATGTTTTGTAAAATTTTATTTTACGATTCTCAAATTACAGCTTTCTAGCATAAAGGGTCGGACAGCTTTGCTTCGGACAGATGGTCGGGCAGACGTGACAAAACTATAACCGATTTTATTTCGGAACCCTAAAAACGAGCTAAGTGCTTGTCAGATCACGCGCAGTGTAGAGTTCCGTAGTTGTATCTTGATCGATTATTTATTAATAGTTATCTTGTAAACCCTGAGTAGCCGTGATACCTCGCTTGCCTCCTTCAACCCGCACCTCAGTTGGAGGACTGCATTTCGCATGCTCTTGTGCTACAATGTAGCATATATTGTGCAACAAAAACATGATTTTACTGATGCCATTTTAAAATAAATAATAAATAAACGCTTACACACTAGGCAGATAACGCAGCAGGTTTTTACCTATGTCGCGGGTGGCATGAACGACACATAATATAAAACATCACTATTAAATAACACCCATGACCCGAGTACAAATATTTATCTATCACATAAATATCTGCCCGAGCCTGGAATTGAACCTCGCTTCGCAGGCACCAACTAGGCTACAGTGTCGTTGAATATTTTATCTCAACTCTAAAAAACTCGTACACACTAGTAAAAACAGAACCCTTCCTAGCCGTCGAGTAAAAAGATCAGTTTGAGGGTCCTTCACCCACTAATAATTTTAACAAGTATAGTACGGTATAATCATACAAATTGTTGTTTTTCTGTATTTTTATAATTTTTTTATTGAAAGACTCATTGATACATACAAGCAAGCAAGCAAGCAACAACCCATAATTGTCCCACTGCTGGGCTCGGGGTCTCCTCTCACAATGTGAGGGGGTACAGGCCATAGTCTACCACGCTGGCCAAGTGCGGATTGGTAGACTTCACACACCTTTGAGAACATTATGGAGAACTCTCAGGTGTGCAGGTTTCCTCACGATGTTTTCCTTCACCGAAGCAAGTGATAATTAACTTGTAATACGCACATAATATTTGAAAATTAGAGGTGCGTGCCAGGATTTGAACCCGGGCCCCCGCGTTCGGGAGACCAACGTTCTAACCACTAGGCTATCACTGCTCCTGCTGCTGCTGCATTGATACATACAATAAACAAAATTTTTATGTTACTAATATTATTGTATATAACTGTACTATTATTTCTTCTGTGGTTACCTTAACTACTGATTTCGTAATGGTCATTGGTCACTGTTGTAAAATAATGTAGGGGTCACTACAATCGCTAGAGTACACTGTTTTGAGTACATATTTTTTGGTTGTTTTTGAAATAATATTTACAATATACACGACTTTATATAACTGTCTCTCGTAATAAAGAAATCTAAATATTTCGTACAAATGTATAATAATATTTTTCGTTACGCATAAAACGAGTAATTTATACAAAATATTGTAAATATTATGAATCCGAGAAATAAATACAAAAGTTTTCATCTCCGAACTTTCCCAATTTAAACTTTAATCGTGATGTTTCAGTCGTAAAAGAATTGTAGGCGCTTTCTTTTTGTCTCCGCTCTGATGGAGCTAATATTTATTGAAATACAAGAAAATCATTGTAATCGTCGTTTTGTATTTGAGAAAATATCTTTTTACAAATATCTGCTTAGAATTTTTATTTGTTTTCAGGGAAGACCTTGTCCAGAAGTTTCGTGCGTATTCATTCGCGCGTTAGCGAGATACTAGGCGCCAATACATCGTACTCTCGACTCGCGCGTGATTCGCGCGTTTTGCGCGCGAGTCGAGATACTAGAGACGCCTTGTTACGTCCAGCAATAAACAGCGAACTCAGATTGAGTGGACGTATCGAGCCGTCGTGGAAATGGAGCGCCAAAATTTTGATACGGAAATGTTTATAGAAGAAATAGAAAAAAGACCGGTGTTATGGGAATTGGAATCATTAGAATTTTAAAACGCAGGATTTGGGAAGAATTATTGGTGTTAATATTTTCTGATAAAGATGACTCCGAGGAGAAAAAAAAGATATTGATTAGACAATTGGATTTGTTTCTTCCAGCGACGGTAAGCTAACCCCAACGTCACTTCGTTCAAATCCATTTTTCCTACTGATTAATTAAATTCGTCCCCAAATGGACAAGGTCAGAAGCTGTCATGGTGTGAAAGCATAGTTACGTAATATTGTATAGTAGCATACTAATAATAGGCTCTAACTATTCTTTTTTTATTATTATTCATTTCACTCTATCAAGTTTTATACTATTATGGAGGCCATAAACGATCGTAATGTGTACTTAATCATGCGTCAAGTGGACTTGACGCGGCATCCAGTATACTTGATCGTGTATGGCCACGGTAAGCTATCTGGCCATATAGTTATCTCATGCACACTGGATGGCGCGTCAAGTCAAACAGCAGGCTTGACAAGTACACTTGATCGTGTATGGCATCCCTTGGAGGACATCATTTTTATTATATATAATGTAAATGTAAAAGAGTAAAAAAACACTATTTTTCTCTCTGCTAATACTCGTAAATCCTGTCATGGTTACTATTCTTTCTTCTATAAGTCTATGTATAGTTTGTCCATATATTTAATAATGTATACATTTATAAAATTTGTATGTATTAGTGTATATATAATTTGTATGTATGTATTTATGTATGTATGTATTCATGGTATTATTAATATGTATCTTATGTACTATTTATAAACAAGTGCACGCTAAATTAATTTTATACCACTTTTCCATTCCTAGGTGTGCTAGAAGAGATTTCTTATAGAAAAAAGCATTGCCTATGTACAAACTCACTTTCATGACCTTTTGTAACCACTGGTATACGTGTACATAAACTGTTAAATAAAATAAAATAAAATAAAAAATAAATTTAGAACAGTTGCAAAATGCCGAGTTATTTTCAAGCAAGTATCTCACAGAAGTCTTACGGAGAGTCATAAAATATCTTATTTATCAAGATGGCCTGATCGTCGTAAATCCTACCGCTGTTTACCTTGCCTAGAAGAAGATTTATTATTACGCAATTTAGTGACATGAAGTCACCATAAACATATTAGTTTATGGAAATCGGGAGAAAATTATTCAGTATAGGATTTAAAACAGAAGTTACAGTCTTTGAGGATATAGAGGCAGTTTTCAGGCAAGTTTGCTTTAGTTAAAAATAAATTGGTCGTCAAAACACTTAAAATAAGATTTTAGCAAGAAAATATGTCGCATATCTACTATTCAGGAAAACTATTAGGATTTGTTTTTACCTGGCAATATTATTTCATGTCCTGTAAAACTAAAAGAAAAAAATACATGTAAAATAAATCTCGCTTTTGTTTCATACACAACTCAATTTTCAAAATCTATTCGATTTGAAAATCGAGATTGCGATACGGTCAGAACTTTAGTGTATATTTATGATAGTAATCGCCTTACGCCCCAAATTGAACAATGGCACACAAAACATAAAAAGATGGAAAAATTATTGCTACTCATGCTATACCATCCGACCCTATTGTCGACAACGTTCAACATTGTTTAACTTTGTCGCGTGACAGAAATTGCAATAAGTAGTTCTTTTATGTTAATGTAATACATACATACATTTATTCGAAAAAATTGGATATTGAAGTAGGAAGAATTCTTTTAGCCATTTAAAATAGGGCTATTCAAAATATACTGCATTTAATTTTAATTAAAGGCATTATATACAAGTTACTGAACATATGAGTCATACAAAAATAAACTAATTTTAATTTTTGTTTGTCCAGAATGTAATTACACTTCATCTGTTCTTTTCAATATCTTTTTAGTAATGTTAACCATAATAAATGGCAAAAGGAATTAAGGAATGATAAATCTTTGTTTATAAAATAATATAGATGTTGAAATGAGAATAACTTGTCGTCTTCCTTTAATAATACTTCATCTCTTTTGTTTCATATTGCTATATAAGTTGTACTTCATTATTTATCTCTTTCTATATATCTAAATTCTGAAGAACAATTCTGAATTCTGAATTCTGAGATTCTGATAAACCAGAACTTTATCGTTGATATCAATTATCAATATTAAATGCTTCAAACATTCGATTCAGTTCCAGAGTCACTATCTATTGACTTGTACAATACGTATGATATAAGTTGACTAACAACTCATCACCAGTAGTTTGAACAAAATGAAAAAAAAATAGTGGCACTCCGGGAGTGCCAACCGAAGTAAAAACTTGAACAATTGCTTGTGTATTTTTTGAATCGTCAGGAAATATATCTTCCAAGTATTGTCATACTAACTTGCATCACCTTTATTCACCCTTTGGGGGATGATTTTCCAAGAAAATGCGTTACTGTAAAATTTTGGTTCTAATCTTCAGCTAATAATAATATATAAATTTTCATGTTTTTAACTTCAAAAATGACGAAATTGTGTACTTAGTTCCATCCCTTAAATTAACTCTTTAATGGATGATTTTCCAAAAAAAAGTTAAAATTAACTTTTGTTCATAACTATAAAATTTATTTTCATGTTTATACTCGTAACTCTAAAACTGACGAAGTTGGTTTGTGTGAAAGTGGCTTCTAACCCCTATTTTTACCTCTCAGGGGATGAATTTCCAAAATACGAGAGCCTACATTGTAGGTCCGACAACACTCATAAATAATGTGGTTTTCTATTGGTAAAATTAATTTTAAAATCGGATCCGTAGATCCAGAGATTACCCCCTACAACGTACGTCGATGAAAATATAAGAGGAGTCGATAACGGTGTCGAGAGTTCAATGGTTTTTTCCCATCTCAAAAATACCCAACGCGCCTAAAGAAGTTTTTACGTCAAGAAATTATAATTCTTGGCAAAAAATAACCGACTTCGAAATTACGGATAACTCAAAAACTACTCGTCAAATCTCGCACGAACAGAGTCTCAAATTTAAGTGGGATTACACGACAAGCACCAGCTTTTGATTAAAAAAAGAATCATCAAAATCGGTTCACCCAGTCGAAAGTTCTGAGGTAACAATTCAAACATAAAAAATACAGTCGAATTGAATACCTCCTCATTTTTTGAAGTCGGTTAAAAGTAGTCTTAATTGATTTATGGGATTGTTTTGTACTTAAACATTTTTTTTAATGGACAATGTTTTGCTATGCACCAGTGGTTCACGCTACCTCCACTCGCCCGAAATACAAGCAAGCCAGCAACCTCAATATTTATTCCCGTCAGTGCTTCGTTTGCGAATTAACGGTCTAAAAGTTGGCGGAGTATTTCGAGTAAAATATGGCCCCAAATATTATCACATCGCCCGAAGATGGTAGAAAAAGGTCGGCAACGGACCGTGTAGTGAAACTGGAAGGATTTTTCTCAATCCGTTTATTACCCGTCGTCTCACTGCGGTAGGCCAAGTGGTGCGATGACCAGTTTTGTTACACTAGGATTATTTATGATGATACTAAAATTATTATACTAAATAGTAGTATTTTCGTAAATAAGCCAAATTATTTATGTCATGTAACGCGTAAATATATGTTAATTTTAAATAGATATGGCACGAATGAATTCATCTCGGAACGAAATGCTAAGTATAATTCTTAGGTTAGGTCATGTGGTCGGTTTTTCATATTATAATAACAAAAACACACTGTTCAAATATTTTCAACATTTGACACGAGAACGACATGCTGATTAATTATTTTTTTAAATATATTTTATTACATAAGTTTGTTACATAACCGTTGATAAATTTGAGAACAACCCCAACAAAATATTACGGAGACTGACCTTTCTCCCAGTCTATTTTGAGGTCTTTATTGCCTCGAAGCACTACAAGTAATTCGTCACCAAAATGAACTTGTCAAGTGCTTCCAAACTTAGATTTACCAATTTCTCTTAGTCCGTTGTTGGTTTATTTATAATATAATAAATAATGAAATTTTGGGTACTAGTTAGAAATGGAACACTCTTAACTACAAAGTTACTCCCAGTTTTTGAAATTCATTCTCAGATCTTAATATTTCCATAGCATATAAATTTAAAAATATCTGTGCTGGTACCTTTCGATGAAGTGTTACAGCTACTTCAATACGTCTCATAGAATTACTTTTAAGGTCATAGCTAGAAGAACGAAACAGCGTTGTCTCTTTGACGATGAGCAAAAACCTTTAGTGGGCTAACGCCCGCATAGAAGCTTCGCCATTTCATTGAAATTCGAGTGGCACATAAAGTGAGACGTAAATTTCAGAAACTAATGCGGGAACATTCGTTGGTTCAGTAACGTGGCTTAGTTTGTTTTTACGGCCGTCAACGACGGATGCTGTGGCCATTTCGCTTAGCGTTAAACGTTTAACTTTGTGACTTTTAGTTTCATGTTTATTACGTGGGTGAAGTTGTTTGTTGCCTCCTTATTGATAACCACAATGGTCGTCTAATATTCATGTGTATGTTCAGTTGAAATTACAGCCAAAAGTGATCCTTAAATAATTTCGTACTCTTCTGATAGAATTACATATTCTTCTAAAGTTGGTTGCAAATCTCTTTCTAGTCTTGATGTAATAACATTTTTGTTAAGTTTAATGTTTACAATACATTTTGAAATGAAACAAAAATTATCAATAACTTTTTGATCATTCTACAACAACATTTTGAAGTATGATGGTTCCGCAATATGCGTAATCTCCAAATAATTACAATTAGTTAAAATTCCAAATTTAGCTTATCCTTCACAATAATATAATAGGTATAATATATAATAGGTACCTACTTATATTTATTAATTAATAAAAGATTTAACCTACAACAATAGAAAGGTACCTATTATTCCGAAGAATGATGTGAACCAAAGGAAGGAAACCTCAAAGATTTTGGGGTCCCTTGACTTGTGTCCCTTGACTTCTATCCCTGGACCCTTGAAAAACTCGAAAGTCCTATATCATTCTTTCACTTCACGCCTCATGAAAGGATTTTTATAATTATCACCTCGTAAGATCCTTTTAGTACCAGCAAAAGGAATGTTACTTTCGTGTAAATTCCTTTCAAGATAATGGTGCCTGTAAAATTCCGCTTTATGTACCCTACTGCAAAAAAGGTTATTAAACAGGAGTGGATCAACGGGAAAAGGTTAGGTAACAATAAAAAAGGTAAGGCTAAGATCCGAGGTCACTTAGATATACGTCCCACTTTGAACTATAAAGCGATAATTAATGAAGATACAGCGATAAAAGTTAATACAGGACTAAATTTAATTAATAAATGGCCAACTGCATTTTATAGACTCTTGTAACTAAATCCTGTAGCGCACTCTACGATATTGTTCAGGTTAATGTAGATAGATTGATGTTTGGATACTTCTTTGTTTTGTAATTATGAAATTATGAGTTTTTTGCTTTACACGATTCATCACTTACTATGATTGTTGGATCTACAACTTTATTAAGTTCAATATTCAATTGTAATTTTTGACAGGTGAAAAATCGCTTCTCTCTATTCGCCAGCATTCGAACATCATATTCTAGTGGTCGGAGGCCTTTGTTTCAATGGCCTTTGTTGGACCAGTCCCGCTCCGAATACTTTCAATGGCAATGATTTTTCAGTTGGACTAACTGCCAGGAATACTAATAAAACGGGACTAAAGAATCGAAGGGAACTCGGCCTGTAGGTCGACTAACAATAGAATTGTAGTTTTGTATTCGATAGCAATTTATTCAATTAAAGAAATTCTCGTTGGCTTTATTATGTTGATATCGATCTAAGGAGATCTTTCCTTAACAACAATAATGATAGTAACAAAATATATCAGGCAATTATAGAAGCCAATAATTAAATTGTAGTGCAGTTAGGTTAGTTGGTTAGTTGTTAGTAGCATTGATTTATTGTAAAAAATAGGGGTCAGTACTTATAATAAAAACTTGATAAGAGTGAGGGTGTCCGTCGCTAGGGCACAACCTTCGTTCCGATTAAGCTTAAGCCTACCTCTGTTATATTCATATTTCATATTTATTTTATTTGCATCATGCTTATAGTAGTACATACATGGTCTTAAATTAGGTACATATACAGTGGTCTGAGCATGAACCCTGTTAGGGCGTAGCAATAGATACTTAACAATTTATTGATATTTACTTAACTTTAACTTAATTTATTCGTAATATATTATAATTCAATTATTCAGTCATTAATTAATAAATTAAATTATTCTATTTATTTAATGTCAACAAATTATTATTCAAGAACTTAAAAATACATATACACAAGTTTATTGGTCAGTTATTAAATTTTTTATTCGTCCATTCATTCAATTATTGAAATATTCTTGCAGGGAATAGTAACATTTCGTTATGAGATATGTTTTTAATTTTTTTATAAATGCTGGTACTGAATTTTCAGATTTTAAATCTTCTGGAAGTCTATTAAAATTTTTTATACACATTAAGTATGGTCCCGATCTATATAACGCCATGTTGGATTTGGGTAGAACTAGTTTGTTTGGACGGCGGCTGTTCTGTTTATTAACGTTTTGTGACATTGTAAATAGATGGTAGTGTTGTTTTACAAATTTGCTTGTCTCCAATATATACATAGATGTCAGGGTTAAGATATTTAGGTCTTGGAAGTGTTTTCTACAGGTTTCCCTTGGGTCAATATTTACAAGTATTCGGATGCATTTCTTTTGAAGAGTAAAAAGTTTTCTGCTGTCTACGCTATTTCCCCACAATAATATTCCATATTGTAGCCATGCGTGAGCATAGGCATAGTAAGCACTTTTGGCTGTTTTTAAGTCAGTGGACTTTTTGAGTTCATAGAGAGCATATGTGAAACTAGCGAGTTTGTTTGATGTAGTTTGAATATGTGCTTTCCAATTCAAATTAGTGTCTATGTATAGTCCTAAGAGTCTTACATCATTTACGCAGTCAATTTGTGTATTATTTAATTGGAAGTTAATATTGAGAGGAAGTTAAGTTTTGGACGTTATACTTAACTACACACAAGATTGAAGACACGATGAGTCGTCTGGTGCAATGGTTACCATGCTGGACAGCCGTACCAAGGGTTCTGGGTTCGATTCTCAGCGAGGTGAAAATTTGAATGATGATTTTGAATTTCTGTTATTGGTCTGGGTATGTGTCTTTGTCTTTGTGTGTTGTCCATGGTATCCACGATAAAGGGAATCCTAGTGTGGGGCTATGAGTGTGTGACTATTATTATGGCGAACTATTCCTTCCGTTGGAAGTGATTGTGTAATACCCGTATTAACTCCGATGGTTCTGATGCTCGGTGAAAGTGTTCTCAAGTTTATACAGTAGCTAACACTATCCCTTTTAGAATTGACCGTGAAGTGTTTTTTTCTTGATTCGGTCGCAATGTGTGTGTGTAATTTTTTTAAGTATCATTTAATAACATTATAATAAAAATAAATTAAAATTCAATTTGCATAACAACAAAACATTCCAGTACTATAAGTATATATTATTTCAGCGGTATTTGTGAACCCAGACAGTTGATAAAATGTAAAATGATGGTGCCATAAACTTAATATGATGATTAAAATTCAATGCTTGTTTGTAAATTTCACCATCAAAACGTATTATACTACGCGTGATTTAATTGAGTCTGATAGATGGATTCCCGTTAACATATTGAAAGTGTTATTTTCAAATGATAGATATAAAATGAATTATGAATCCCATTAATAAGAAAACTTTCATGTATCAAAATACTTTTATAATTTGTAACATCTGGTTTGCATAAGGCAACTTGTACAAGGTTAATTGGACATTAAATAATTGTATGAATAATTGACGAATTAATTTAGAACTATGTATCTTATGTTAAACAAAATAATTATGCATTTTTAATTACAAGTCAGCTGCAGTTAAATTATTTCTATCTATCTTTCTAACAGCCTCTTTAAGTCTACAGCTGGACATAGGCCTCCCCTAATTGGCGCCACTTCAACCGGCGACCAGTGCTCCTTTTACCGAGACGTGGGCGGCATTCGAGGACTTTCCAACCCCATCGCTTATCTGTCCTTTTTTTATGGAAATAGCCGGCAAACGAGCTGACGATCCACCTGATGGTAAGTGGCTGTCGCAGCCCATGAACATCAGCAATACCAAAGGCATCACTGATGCGTTGTCGGCCAAGAAAGAAAGAAGAAAAAGAAAGAAAGAACTGGCTCTCAAGCCCCTAGCCGGAACACGACGAGTCGTTTGGCGGCTGACTTATGCTCGAGGTTAGAAGCTATCCAGGCGAACCCCTGGAGAAATAATAATAGCAATAATGGTATTAATTAACAATTAAAATCAATACTAACAATACAATCCCTCCGAGGGCCCTACCACCAGTTGGCCGGATTTAGTCACCTCTTTTGACATCCATCTGGCGTGGAATTGGGGTTAGTACTCTAAGCCGCCCCAATACGGCTAAAAATCGGCTAAATCTGCCCATTGTTCTCTGTAGCTCTATGTAATCAAAGAAATCGACAAAACCGCGGGTAGAATACTACTATTAACCATGGAGGATAGAGGTAAGAAGAACTGACTCATGTATGGGGAAAGTTTAAAAAGTGTTCATCTATAAGAAATAAATCGTCGCTAGTGTAGGCAAAGGGTTCAATCTTTAACTGTTTACGTAATCCAAAATTTACCCTGTTGTTAACGTGGTGCCACCAATTTAACGCAGGTTGACGGACACTTGCACAACAGAGTCATTTCTCTATACTCCATAAATAAAAATGATTGTGTGGTTTTATGAAACCACGGTAGGTATAAGTGAAACTTTTTTTCGTATTGTAGACATTTAACTAAAAATTTTTGGATAAATATTCGATTTAGGGTATTAAAATGGCATCATCCTCGTTGATCAGTTTTTCGGACTGACTAGCTGTGTCGTTGTTTATCAAAAGCAAGAAATAGCAACATTTACATTAAACACTGATAAAAACAAACAAATAGCGTGGAGCACTGACACAAATGAGTAATTTTCTATAGTATAGGCTATTTGTATAGACTATATACACACTACACGGTCAGCTGCGAACCATCGGCGTGGCGCCGCCATATTGGCCTCGGCTGCTCTGTCGAGCGCCTTTCACTTTACCCCCACTCCGCGGCCGACCGTCACGCGACATGCGACACACAGACCAAAAAGTTTGAGACGATGTAATAAAAGTTACACTTTAAAAAAAGCCGTCAAAGAAACCGCTGCCACAGAATAGTTAATAGTATGTCACTACAGAACCACTAGGTACTGTTGCACCGGGCTGACCGACCCGTACAAACACAAAATTGAATTTCTTAATTGCCTTTCTGTCATAGAAGACAATTTTCGGCCGTTGGCCGAGAATTTCAATGTTTTTTTAGCTCACGGATGACGTATAAAATTAATGCACTATGAAATGCACTAAGGATACATACCTACGTAATTACATATACTATTATGTCTTCTGTGATAACAATAAGAAAGCTCTATATCAAAATATTTATAGCAAAATATTATTATGCTTGCTATGACGAGACACAATTATTAAAAAAAGATTTTCACACAGAAAGCGGCAATGTTAGTTAAGTATTAAAGCTAGTTTTTCACCTAGTAGCCAGTCCTGCTTTCTGATATTTAGATACACACTTTTTATATTAATTTACAGATTGATTTTATATGGCTAGGATGAATATGAGAACTACTTAAAAACTTGTATGAAATGATCGTTTTATAATGTTCTTGCCCTATCCAGTAATATTATTGAATGGAGTATAATATTTTCTGTTTCCCTTATTGCGAAAACAAATCGCTAGTCTGCCACTCGCCTTTTATAAGACAAATGCGGTTCTCTGGGAAAGTTTTTTAATCTCAATGGGGGATGTCAAACCAGTATAACATTTACCTCAGCTGGAGGTACTAAATGTTTTATCGGCTCCCGAATAAATCAGCGACCGGAATTTAGGCAGCATTCGACGCAATCTGAAAACATTTTATTGGTAAACACACAAATATAGCGGCACCGGAACGGCTTATGCATAACGTAAGTAGGTAACGAAGTTATAGAACATCAGGAGAATTTGAACGAATGATTGAAATGAGAGTGAATGTATCGTGAATTATTGCAAAAAACGGTGCTACTAATGTTCTGACATTGATCCAGAGGAGACTCCTAATATATTCGCGATATTGTGACCAAAACATGTAAAGAAAGATGGTAGTAGAAGAAAAAGAAGGGGAAGAAGAAAATAAGGAAAAAAGAAGAAATATTCATTATACATAGAATGTACCGCTACAAAGAAATAATAATAAAGGCTATGATCATTTAAATTCACATTATCATTATTAGTAGCTAGCCACCAAGCATATACTCACGTACTGTCAGGATTATATCGAGTAGTACAAAAACAGCTATCTTCAACAGGAGGAGGGATCCCATATCTTCGCCTGTTGAGAGAGCATCGCTAGAAGGTGAGATTGATTTAGTTCAATTTATCATTATTTTCTTGTCTTCATCTACAACTACATACAAACGAATTGTAGCAACAAATATTTCTTTGTCGACATTGTCGCATGCAGAAAAGTAATAACCACGACAAAATAAAGACACTTTATCATCAAGTCTCTTAAAATGATTACAAAAATATTGTACAAGGAACCACCGCACAATAGCGTCATTTATTATATTCCGTGTGATTTATTTCGATATTAGATACAGAAAAACAAACGAAGTAAGCGAATGGGGTATAATTGAACCAACCTGATTTATACCTTTCTGCGGCGTTATATCATTTGTGTTGTTCAAGTTTGTTATCGCCGGTAGGGCGAGGTATGAAAAGAGTAACGCGGTATAAGGGCCTGTATTATACTCTTATACTGAAGGAAGTGTTTATTGGGTACGGAAATGTAGGGTGATATTTAAATTGTTAATATTTAAGGACCACATAATGATATTACTAGGCAAAATGTCTCAGGCTTGAATTTGCTGGCATTAATTAAACGAAAATTGTTGCGCTTTATTATAGCGCGTTGAACTATCCCACTTCTGAAAGGTATTAAGTATTTACCTGTGGAATTGGAGATTTATATGAAAATTTTGAAATATAAATTTTTTGTCGTGAAGTGTGAGATCGCGCGTTGTCGTGGAGAAGCAATGGGAAAGAGCGATTGACGAGTTTTGGTTGTTGAATTGCGAGCTTCTCCATCATTGTTTGCAATTCTTGGCAAATAGACATCTGACGTCACTGTTAAGAGTAAGAAGCTGTGATGTACAGGTCTGCCACTGGTCCACCAGACAGTCATAATCATCTTCCTATGAGTAATCTTTTTTGGAGCGCACTGATTAGGTGCTGTACCCGGGTCCACCCACTGAGACGAACGCTTACGATTGTTGTATAAGATCAACTTTTCATCGCAGTTAACAAAACCGCTTCCACTATTGCCTTCAATTCGACGTTATCGATGTTTCTTACCGGCCGATCGCGAGGCTCGTTCTTCAACTCAAAATTTCCAGATATAAATTTATTGAACCAATAATGGACCGTGTTTATGCATGCAGTGTTAGGTCCGTAAAGGTCGTTAATGTTTCGTGTTGTTTGCGCAGCGGTATTTCATATTCGGAAATTGTACGAATTTTCAGTTTATCCATTGCACCAAAAACTACCTCAATTTCACAAAAATAAAACACTATTTAAAAACAAATGACTGAATTTTTATACATAATTTAAATAACACGGTTTTCGAATAAAATTTACTTGAATTTCGAATTGCGCGGCAATCCACAGATAATAAAATCTGAAAATGCTGTTTATAAAATCTCCAATTTCATAGGTAAAGACGTATTATATTTTTGAAGTGGCACTCTATGATGCCATGTAAATTATATCATTTTGTCATTGTCATTTTATCAATATTCCTATATTGAACTTAAGATCAATCATTCTTAACTATTACCTTAATAATTATAATAATAAAAAATATATCTAATTTGTAAACTCTGGTTACACTTAAAATATTTATAAACACGACACTCAAGAAAGGGGGTTCTAACAAAAATATCCTGGCAAGTGCATGTCAGGCCATGCGCAATGTAGAATTCCGAAGTAGTAAGTTTATCGGCTATTACCCTTTAACTAAGATATTTCTGGAAGACCTTTTCAACGATACCCCTCACTATAGTGAGCGTACCCTATAGGGTACGTGACGAATAAAAATTCACCCTCACGTTACCTGTAGGGGAGGTACCATGAAAAAAATATTTTTCTATATTTTATTCTACGATTCTGAAGTTTTCATATAATATATGTATTATAATTATGTATATTCATACCAAATTACAGTTTTCGAGCGCTAATGGTCTCGGAGCTTTGCTTCGGAGACAGGCACGGGAGACAGACGGACGGACGGACGGACAGGCGGACAGATCGGATATTAACATTATTATGTATTAAGAAAAATAAATGATAATATCATAAAACTTATATTGATCACGGATGTATTGCAAGATATATAACGGTAGATAATACGAATATAAATATGGTTTTACTCTTTTTTTAAGAGTGACAAAGCTTGTACTAACTTACGCTTACCATCCTGACTTTACTCCACTTAAGTAGGTGGCAGAGCAGTGAAGCATTAACTTATCATATAAAAAAATACTCAAGTACGCATACCTTTTGAGTATTAAATGACAAGACTGCTTGGATATGAGTTTTTTTTTATATCAAATATTGCAATAAGTAGTATTAAGTGCTGTGTGCTGAGTAGGAAAAAAATAATCCCGGGAGTTTCTTGCCCCTTCTTCTCCCGGTACCACTCACGGTAGGGATTTGTTGAAGCGATGGCGTTGAGTGACTTTCGAAAAGTGTTTGTAACAAACCTACTTCGAATAAAACTTATTTCATTTCACCTATTTCATTTCATTTCTTTCAGCACATCGCTAGCAATTGCACCACACCTTTATGTCCATTCCCGGGAAGGGTTCCGTAGAGGGAGTTGGGAGGTTGAGTTATAGCCTTTTAAATTCTTTTTTCTTTGTTAACGTTGTTACTTTTTCGCGACAAAAGAGATTACACCATCTATCTTAGGGTACAGTAAATTGGCTAAGATAAAAAGTCCTTTCATAAATTATGGTAATATCAATATCTTATTAACTTAAGGTGGGCTAGCAGTGATTTTTTTAGATTAACGGTTAATCTTTTACCGAGTGAGAAAATAAAGTAAAAGTTACTTAGCGTTGTCGCACCGTCGCGCGTCGTTATACTTCCACTACTAAAAGATTGATTGGCAGATAATAATCAACGCTACATACTTCTCCTCTAAAAAATGGACTGGTAAAATGAAAAAAAAGTCGACTGCGCTTGGTCCACGTACCCTTCCTTCAGTACACTGTTAATTCGAGTTAATGTTGAAAATTCTACTATATGGAACACGATATACTCGTATTTCAATACTTCGGTATGATTCGAATCCGAGTCGAGTTGACATCGAGTTGTATGTTAATACGAAGACATTAACACCACACCGGTTTATTTAGTACATCCCGATGTCTTACATTGGTCAAACGCACTTTGCATTACAAACAATCAATTGTACACAAATCGATGTTAAATATTTACGTTGGCGTAAAGATTTTATGCTCTTATTGATATTCCGGCGCCAACTTAAGTCCCGTTACTCATATCTGGTTCTAAGGTCAGATACCAGTCTGGTTGCCACCGCGATTCCGTGACATTATTCCGGGAAAGCAAACAAACCGGTTTCTTAATTGTCAACAAATTCAGAATATCCCAAATACTTCTAATGTTTGTTTTCGAATTACTCTTAATTCACGGCCTGTAAAATAAACATTTTTCGATTTAAAGAGTTAATTGTGTTTGTAATTAAAAAAACATGAGAGGTGTCAAGGGACACCCGGATGGAACGAAGTTCCTTTCGATTAAGTATTTTTTTGTTGTACAGCGCCATCTCTGTAAAACTTCATTAATCAATCACGTTAGCGTGATTCAGAAAGTTGTACAGTACAGCGCCATCTCTGTAAAACTCACTGAATCACTTCAAAAAAAGTGTCGTCATTCGTAAAATCAAAAAGTGTCGTAATTTTCCCCCTTTCACAATGCGCGATAAGGAACTTCGCTCCAATAGTCAGTTCAGTAAAATGTAAGTTACAAAGTATAAAATACAAGTCTAACTCCCGAGTCCAAATGAAGTAAGCTTAGACTCATTCAATTATTCATTTACTCATATACACGACTACACCTCAATGAAAATTGGAGAATATTCATTGACGTAGGGCACGTTTACTAGATTTAATTACGAAACTCCATTTTGGTTGGGTATTATCGGTTCTGAGCCTTAGATGTAAACAACCTAAAATTTCTTGACATCATAATATAGTCTAGTAATGTAGTAATAGTAAGTACCCGGATGACCGAACTTTGCTCGGTTTAGTGTTACTTAACAATGTCATCTACTGAAGTTGCTTTAGTGTTGCTACGCGCCAATAGATATCAGGAAGGATCTAGAAAACACGTATAAAACGACATTTTCTAAAAATGAATCCTAACTAGATCGATTTATCGCCCCCGAAACCCCCTGCATACAAAATTTCATGAAAATCGTTGGAGCCGTTTCCAAGATTCAGGAAATATACATACATATACATATACAACAATTGCCCGTTTAAAGGTATTAGATAAGTTTAGTAAAAACGTTAATGATGTTTCTCACACCTGGCAGGCGACTGGAGATTGCTAAACAAGTTTTTATTATTTTAACGGCTTAACTCTTTATAAACTTTGACCTTTTATTTATTACGAGGTATAGATTCTAGTTTATAGTTCATCGTTTATTAATGTTTGGCATTAATAAGTTAGCTCTCACGCTGTGATTGTATTTCACGTTTAATTTGATTACAAATTATAAATTATTGTTTCTATATCTCATACGTAGTTACGTACTTTTTATATATAAGAGGTAGGTACATAAAATTGTACCACTCAACCTAGTCTTACTGGTATTCATTGACATGGTGGTAGGGTTTTTCACCACCAGCTACCACCACCAGATAGCATCAGCTTTTGTAGGCGGACCGTAAAATGTGACTCGGTTGCAGTGTCAAAGACCTAAAAAAAAACATGAGAGGTGTCAAGGGACACCCGGATGGAACGAAGTTCCTTTCGATTTAAGTATTGTTTTGTTGTACAGCGCCATCTCTGTCAGCGTGATTCAGAAACTTGTACAGCGCCATCTCTGTAAAACTCTCTGAATCACTTCAAAAAAAGTGTCGTCATTCGTAAGAATCAAAAAGTGTCGTAATTTTCCGTCTAGCCCCCTTTCACAACGCGCGATAAGGAACTTCGTTCCAAAAATGCAACAAAGCATTGGTGATACGTTTGGTGTCACTAATGTCAAAAGGCAATAATGACTGCTTGATGGCTTGTATAAATGTCGACTATTTACATAAAATGCTACTACCATTAATAAATGCATTGTCAAATCTCACATTAAGGACCCATGTCACAGTTAAGGCCGAACCGCTATTCTAATCCAGCAAGCACATTCACAATACAGAGGTCATCAAAGCAATCACATTATGCTTTGTGCCTGTATGTTGCGTAAACGCATTATTATCTACCATAATACCATGAGGGATCCAAATTGATAAGCACAAAAAGAGGCATAAAAGCAAATCTCATAGCTCGTTATTCACTCAGAACGCACTGGGATTACTCGTACCTTTAATATTTAACCGAGTATATCGCAATAACTCATCAAAATGGCCGTCCGATGAATATGGATATAGGGACATTGGTTTTTAGGAACCAGTTTGACTGCAGGCCGCGCGTTGAAAAATTTCTAAACATAGTATTAAATTTTTTCTTAATCTTGAAAGCATTGAATAGCTGCACTGCAGTAGAGCAGTATAACCAAAGCGCTAACAGAAGTCAAACTCCCGCGTTACGCTTATAATAGTATACATCATAAAATACGTACTTTTATGATAAAAGTCTCTTCTTATCGTAAATGTTCGTAAAATATTATACCTGTTTGAGCTTACAATCAGTCATCAAATTTAAGCATCATAAAATCAATAAATACATGAAATATTATTGTAAACATTAATTGATTCATATTTCAGTTATTAAGTTACAAAGGTTATTATTAATACGGTTGTGTAACCGTCTTGCAGCCGCCATATTTAGAATGATACAGAGGGCAGTACCATTTTTTGACACTGCTGTGGGATAAATGCAAGTTTAATGGAGGTAGTGGGCATTATTTCTGTTTGTTAATTGTGCGATTACAATAAAGTGTTTACTTGTAAGTGTCCATAACACTACTTAATTAATTCCTATTTAAATCATTCATTTGATTTTATAACAGCTTATCGTGGGTAATAGAACCTGTGTCTAACACCATAGTGAGTAGCGTGAGATCCGCCATTCGAGCGCCGCATTGTAATGAAGTTTTTGCTTCTGTTTAACATTATACTCTATGTAATGTAGTGCTTGTCTTACTTTATACTTGAAAACATTTGTTAGTTATTTATAAATTATCTTTATACAACATATTTTAATGAAATGCTCAAAATTAGCACTCTAAATTTGGTTAAAAGTAGTGTTGGAGATATATATCTCCAGGGTAATATCCACGTGGTTATAACCAAAAGTATGTAATATATTTGAGTTTATTTATGACAAAGTATTGATGATAAAATTCAATAATATTTTTTTAGTTTTAAATTTATTTATTATAATTTATAGCAATATAAATATTAAGTATTATATATCAAATAAAAAAATAGAATATGTCCCAAAAATAAATAATAGAGGTTACCTAATATCCAGTGAATGAATTGTATGTTAGTATATTAGTTCATTGCTAATATCGAAATAATGGCACTTCTCGTTTTCTGTTCTACAATCAGTCATTGATATTCATAATATCACCTTGAACGATTATATTAAATGATTGATAAACAATAATTTATAGATAATAATATTCAAAGTCAAAGTCAAAATAATTTATTGACATAGGTATCACTGATACACTTATGCACGTCATATTTTTTTGATCTACCAGCTTTTCGGAAAGGTGGTTTGTCATGAAGGAGAAAAAAGCCGTAAAGTAACTTCTCAGCACATCTTTAAAAAAAATTACTAATCTGAGCGGAACCGGTTGCAGAGCTGGTCATTTCAATGCATTTTTATCATTTTAAATACACTATAATATACACTATAATGTGCACTATAATATCTACGAGTATAATATATTACGATACTGATACTAGTTACACAACAAGTTAATACCGGTATCTATTTATAGATATCCCAGCGGGGCCTTGGAGGCACGATCCTGAACCACGTGCGTCACTTGTCTCACCCTTATCAGCGGCTGTCTGTCACAGTCCAGTTCTAGCGGCCTCGTGCAAAGTTTATACGGTTTTACTGAATCGGTTTCTGTATTCGGTTTTTATTGCAGCTTATATTTTTACACGCTTTATATTAGCTTCACCTATACCTCACGCGCCAACAAGTACTTACATTTGCATGTTCACGACATTAATTTCAACCAATACTGATCCGTCAAGTTCAAGTATGAATTAGAAATAGCCAATCACAGCGTATTTTGATGTCCCCCGCAAGCCGCACCTTCCGCCAAATTTTGTGCGTTCAAACTAAGAAAATTTCACTTATGCGGTATCTATTGGGGGTAATCTGTGTGTATGGCTTACGTAAATTCGTATTTGTATGCGAATGTGACGGACAGCCCACGACAAGGGTCCGATACGTGACCGTGACGCGAACACCCTCTTATCTATAACATATTCCGATAGAATTATAAAAACAGCATAACTACAATAAAGTACAGTACAATAAGAAACACTTTATTGCACATGAATAGGAGAATGCACATGCAATATAGAAGAGAAGAAACAATAAGAAGTTGGTTTCTTACATTGGCCTTCGTTCCACCTAAGTGCAGCGATCTTTCATAGGGCTTGGTATACTTTTCTATAATAAAATCCCAAAATGAATACGTGACTTGCCAATAGAAACTTTCAAAAAACGTGTAAAGACACCATTGTTAGGCAAGGGATATTATAGTATAGTCGAGTATTTAAATGACAAAGACGCATGGAAATGACCAGCTCTGCAACCAGTTCCGCTCAGAACAGTAAATAATTTTGTATTATTATCTTTTTTGTAATATTTTTTTAAAAGATGTGCTGAGGAGTTTCTTTAGGCTTTTCTTCTCCACGACAAAGCACCTTCCGAAAAGCCAAATAATGACGTGCATAAGTGTACCAGTGATACCTATATGAATAAAATATTTTGACTTTTGCCTTTGACTTTAGCTTCAGGACAAAGTCTGCCGAGAATCGTAGGTTCTTAGTACCTTTTGCTAATTTCAGGACCATCTTCACATAATGATAAAATTGTAAGTGATATTGGTTAGTGATTATATACGTATAAAGAATGTCACATGCATACATACAAACATACATACAAAATACGCGTGAAAAACATAATCCTTCATGGCAGTCGGGTAAATAAATGCAAAATTCACTGGTATACAGTATGACTAAAACTTTAATAACTTAAGACAATGTAAATTTGTAAAGTTTAAAGCACAAGCCCACAGTGACGTAACGACAGTTTATGCTGAAAACAGGGTATTCCCATTTAAATTGTGTCCTTTGGTCACGTGTGGAGTACCCAAGGGAACATTACAAGCGTCTGAAACACGTAGGGCGTAATAGAATTTGGGACGGAGGAATCTTTGACAGAGCAAAATAATTTCTTGAAGGACCACCTAGGGGAGTCGGATTATTTTTTTCTTTATACGTGTGAATTGACCTGTACCCTGCATGTAGCAGCTCGGGTATTCCATTATAAGAGGAAAATAATAATAAAAATAATAAACGCTATACACAAATATAAATAAAATAAATAAATAAATGAAATAAATAGAAAGGTACACACTCATAGCCCTACAATAGGATTTCCTGTGTCGAAGGTGTCATGGACAGTACACAAACACAAGAACACACACCCAGACCGAGAATTGAAATTCAAAACTTTATCATCATTCAACATTTCTGCCTCGCTGGGAATCGAACCCAGGACTTTGAACAATGGTCCAGCATGGTAATCATTTACACCACGCGTGTCTTCATATATTGAGGGTATCCTAGAAGTATTATACTCTCGTATCAATTAGGGTATTTAAATGGCTAAGTATTCCATCTATAATTTTGTTTAAAAGCATAGCTTTCATGCTACTTTTCTTGTTGATACTTATAAGTTATAGGTCTATTATTAGGATTTGTTAGAGAAACACCACTAATGCGTTCGAGACGAGTAGAATGCGATTCAAAATACTGTAATTCCAACATATTCTGCACAATAATATTTAGTATCAAAGAGTACACAGGGAAGTAATTTAAATCCTTTGTTGTAACTCACATTCGCTGCAAAGATACTCGGTACTGTCTCTTAAAATAAATGGCGGCGACTACCTATCTATAACTTCCCGTTAAATCATCAAAATATACAACATTCACTTTCAAGGTATAATTATGTTTCAATTATTACGAGATTCTATAACAGTATTTACTTATTATACAACCAATATAATATTGTATAAAATGTCTTCGTAACGTCATTTTTCTAACAAAGCACCAAATTGCATAAAACATTATTTAATTGTTTGAAAACATTCACTTTAGTAAAAATAAGTTTCTTTTTAACCGACTTCAAAAAAAAGGAGGAGGTTCTCAATTCTTCTATATTTTTTAAACATAAATGTTTGTTACCTCAGAACTTTCGATTTGGTGAATCGATTTTGATAATTCTTTTTTAATCGAAAGCTGGTGCTTGTCATGTAGTCTCACTTAAATTTTATCGAGATCTGACAAAGGTATCCATGACAAAATAATATAAGTCTTAAATTTTCATTAAGTATGTGCGCGACAAATGCATGAAGAACTCAATATCACGCCAGCCGATTTCAATGATTTTATTATTATTATTATTGGAAAGGATGTACTTCATTTGAAGTTGGTTTTTTTTTTTGTTAAAATTTTAGACTATAATTCCCATGGAAAAGTCAAGGTTTAAAATTCTTACTTTCTTAGTTATGACTTTTTCATGTGATAAGGAAGCATACGAGCTTGCAGTGTCACCATGTAGAATATTATGTGATAAACCTCGAACAAGACTGTAGGAACTTAAGGTTTCAACGTTTGTACGTTAAAATCCTTTTGTGTTTTATCATAGCATTAAGTTACTATTTTGAATAGAATTTAACATTATCATCAAACAGATTAAAATCCTTGAAATTGTTTTTTTAAATACTGTGTAACAAGCTTAACTTTAATAAGTCGATAATTACGGTTGGAATTTGGACCAATATTATATTCTATCACTGACCATAATCCTTCGACATCCACTAAAATTATAATTAATTCTGAAACTGATCCGTATACTGTAGAATTAGATCCAATCGTCTATAACATAAGCTCGTGATGTTATTAGTGTGATCATAATATTCCGGGTTTTGATATTAATCTGCTTTATATTAAAGTCCTATGTACATTGGTCTAAAATACGGCAAAATAATATGTTTCCCCGTGTATAAATTGACAAATTAAATATTAAAAAAAAATCGCGTATTGAAAACGCGCTTTGTTTACGTGGTAATCAAAGTCAAAAGTCAAAGTCAAAATATTTTATTCATATAGGTATCACTGATACACTTATGCACGTCATTTTTTCATCATTTACGATAAGCGAGTAGAATTCTAGACATTTCACTCCATGTCTTTTAACACTAACTACATACTACACAGGGGTTAGATAGACATGGTTAGATCTATTAATCTATACCTGCTACCAAGATACCAAGATAAGAAAAGAATTAATTTTATTGTTCTATGTCAAGGTCACAGTCAAAATTTTCTTTATATAAGTATTATATTGATACCCTTAGGCACGTCATTTTTGTATCTACCACCATTTTGGAAAGGTGCTTTGACAAATAGAAGAAATGGCGAAAGGAATCCCTCCGCAAATCTTTTAAAGATTATTCGTTCAACTCCTGCATTCGATCAATGAATGGTGGATGTTAAATGATGGATTTTTCCCATCAGTTGTCGAAACCAGTATTGCTTGTAAGAGGGTACTGGAGTAATACGTTATCTGTTTATAATATATTGTGTAATATGGGCTATATTACACATTTTTGAAAAACAACAATGATAAAGCATTCATCAAAGTATACAAGTATCAAGTATCAAGTTGATTTTCGTCACCGCACATCACGTACCTACCAGGTTTCATCAACACTACCTGGATACCTGGCGTTCGTCCACAGTCTGGTTCTCACGTCATTTTCTAACTCGCACGTGTAAACTGTGGAACAAGCTACCTGCATCGGTGTTCTCTCCAGGCTATGACATGGGGTCCTTCAAGAAGCGGGTCTATCGTCATCTTCTTGGCCGGCAACGCGTTGATGACGCCCCTGGTGTCGCTAATGTCCATGGGCGGCGGTGATCACTTACCATCAGGTGATCCGTCTGCTCGTTTGCCTGCTCAAAGCATAAAAAAAAACATCGGTACAAAAATATTAAATTAAAGAAGAGGACAGAGGCCTATTTGAACAGGAGATTTGATTAATATATTAAAGTAGCAAAATCATTATTTTTCAGACTTTTGTAAACGTCCATTTTTAAGTTCTCTCTTTTATTATATCTCACTGGAAAAAATGGTATTCTCGGAACTCAAAGTCACAAACACGACAGTGGTTTCATGACACTGAGAATAGACAGCCGCACAAAATAAAAATAAAATACTTCTTTGTGGGCATCAATAAACTTATCTGAGCCTTGACAACAAAGCCTATTAAAGGAAAGTTTTTGAAAAAAATTATGCTTAGGTAACAAAACAATTTTAGTGCAGATAAAATATTAAGTTAATGATTAGTTTATATTTTTGTTGCAGGTAAAAGACTCAAACAATAGTGTCACAGTGTGCCAGTGCAGTGAATAGTGTTGTGATGTTTTAACCCGAATCATGAGTGGGCCGAAGAGGCCTGGTGTTAGGGTGAATGGGACGAAGCGCGGAGGGCTGGACATGCGTGGCTGGAGGCCTGGCCCTGGACTGTGGGCCTGGTTAGCGGTATTCGCAGCCTTGGGTCGGACAACGGCTTATACGGACACCGAGGAGTTTCTAAGCGATTTGGATAAACCAGGTAAGCTTAGAAAACTAATTTATAATAATTTATAATTTCATATTTTTTTTTTATAACTTATAAGTTAATGCTTGACTACAATCCCACCTGATGGTAAATGGCGATGTAGTCATTGGTGGTAAAGCGCATTAACTTAGTAAAAGCCTAAATGTAATAAGTAATGTTATGTAATAAGAACTTACATTTTTTAAGATTTATAAAAGCGTATTTTCATTAATAGGTATACCTAACATAATATCATTTCTAATAGCCTTGTGTGTAAGAAGAGAGAGATGAATAAATCATTTTGAATTTTAACAAAAAAAGATAACCCTAACATTGCCAGAGAGGATAAGAGATAACGTTAGAAATAGAAGCAATTTATTATTGTTTGTGATTAGTGCTGTGTGACCTGAATTACACTTTATTGTGTTGGAGCAAGAGTAGCTATTAATTTAATGATATTGTGGAGTGACTCTTTTGTACCAATAGATACTAAGATATTAAATATTCTGTGGTTATGTCATAAACAATAGGTTCAATTATGTTGCAGTCAACAAGCGCGATATCTACAATCCGGAAATACGTTTCAATCAAAGCTAGATATTACAGCATTGAGCTACAGTGACTGTCACAATCTAATCTCCTATCTTCAGATGCCAGCGGCATACTGCAATTACTCGCGTGTCGGTCGGACAGCGAACCGTCACTTTCTGGCATAGCGATTGTGATTTTATAACTACTTTTACAAGCGCAATGCTGCTTGTTTAATATTAAATGTCGTGATATTATTTTACCCTGCTCTTGATTTGGTTTGGGACACTTTTCTTAGTACCCGCCTTAAATGATTGCTATTTATTTTTATCAGGCGTAATTTAATCGGGTATATTTTTATGTATGGTCCAAGCAGTAAGGTTTAATTTTGTAGTTCTAGATCCTCTTTTTTATGCTGTCCGCTGTCAATTATTACAGTCAGCGTCATAATAAGTTTTAGGGAAGTGAGAGGGTGCATAAGAGTTAGATGTTTGATTTTTATCTGGCTTATTCGGACGAAACCAGATTATTATTACTTTCCTCTGATAATACAACCAAAATAGATATTGACCTTTCATTTGAGAAATGTTGGTCCTTAAACCATTCAGTTATACATAGATACTTTAACTCTAAATAACCCTATTGCACGGATTCAACTACACGGTTTTTATTTCAATAATCAAAATTATATTAGTACAGTGGAATCATTTATGAGATACTGTTTTGGGTTAATGGAACTAATAATGCGTGTTCCCAGCGGGGAACTAGTTATAGTCGGACGTTAAGTGTTCCGTACATATCATGATACTGTAAATTATCGGGGCTATTCTTGAATACATTAAAAATAATCGAAATTAACAGCAAGACTTAGAAGTTCAGAGATCCAGTAAAATGATATGTGTTACTTACTATATTTGAATATGAAAAATTAAAAAAATAAAGTTTAATAATGTTAGAAACCGAGGTTTGCGCGGTATTTAGGATAGGTAATTCATCCCGCTATTTTGGCTAGTATTTAATTAGCACTAATAAAAAACCAAAATAATATTATGTTGATCCGGTTCCTACCAAACATTACAAAATCATCTGGGATAATCTTGAAATTGCCTGAAATTTTAATCAAAATCAGTTCAGCAGTTTTGAAGTCCACGGGGAATCATAATCATAATTACATAATATAGAGCACACATAATAGGAACACATATAATTATAACATAATATAAATCGATAATAATAATTATGCAATATCACCTGTTTAGTTATAATTATTACGCTTTGTTGATTCGCAAATAGAACATCGGACAAATTCCATTAAATAAAAAATATAAAAAAAATCAGTTTCTCCCTTTTTACTTAACCCTATCAGTACAATGAGGATTACAGCTAATAAATAACAAAAATGGTTGTCGACTGACATTCATGATAAATGAGTATTTGTTTTTATTATAGCTATTTTATAATAACTGATGATTTATTCGAAAGGGTTTGAAATTTATGGGCTCATTTGAATAAGGGTATCTGAGGGTTAATGAAAACATCACAAGTATCGCGATGGGCTGGGGGTTAATGAGTTTTTGAGAACGCAATTATGAACCGACGTAAAAAAATAAGAAAGGAATCTTACATTGAATTCCTTGAGAGGACTTGGTGATGATAACTTAAGATGGTTTAATCGAAGAGTCAATTTTATTATAAAATGTTTAACCTAGAAGTGTCAATAATGACTCAGGAAGTAGAAAGATTTTAAGAAATGTGTAAAGGGAATCAAGTAAATTTGTTTTCACATAATGTCGTAAGATCCAAACTAGGCGCATGGGTGAAGGTCGAGTGTAGTTCAAATCTTACACCATAAAACGAGTAGAATGACTAAAGGCGTAATGTGGGCAATGTAAAGATTTGTTTTACATTAGAAAATTGCTGTACATAAGCGTTTTTCCATTTAACAGTACATATTTATATTAAATCAGTTGCAAAACACTATACAGTCGTCGACAAAAGCTTGTACGAAGATACGGGCGCGGCACGAGCGGGATATGTCGGACGGTCACGGCTCGGGTTATGGAGGATTATCACGCGCATGCATGGGAATGCGAGAACCCAATACATGTCTTTTTGGTTCAGTAGCTAAAAAAAATACATTGACCTTAATTATGATTTTGTAAGTTTCAAATAAGGGATAAATGGTAGCATACTCCTTATTAAAAATAAATTTTTATTTGAAAACATACAACAAACATTTTGCTTTTAGAAATAAACAAGTGCGTGTCAGGCCACGCGTAATTTAGGGTATCGTAAATAAAATTCATTCATTCATTCATTCATTCATTCATTCGAAGTAGTAAGTTTATCAACTATTTCTCATTAACTACTTATGCTAACATAGCCGTGATAGTTTCCTTGTAAATTCATCCTATAACCTATTTTTGAGAATTTTTTCACTTGTTAAACTCAGACCGCTTAGCCAGCAGGTAGGGGCCACTTTACTCTAACCAAAATTATCATTATAAAGCCAAATATTTCGCAAACGGACCTCATTCATCCTCACGTTATAGGAGGTACCGAGAAAAAAAAGTTTTCAATATACGGATAAACGGACGGACGAACGGACAAGACGAAACAATAAGGGTTCCAATTTGACTTCAGAACCCTAAAAGCTACAAAAATTGGCATTTTCAAAATTGCATCCAAATACTGCGTACAACATATTATTATTTTTGGCTTTACCAATCCAATTTAACGTCACAGAGCTACAAAATGTCGGGATTATAAGCAGTTTTTTTTTGAAACAGTATCTATGCAAAACTTTTTACAGTCAAAGCGGCTAAAGTGGATACGGAAGAGACAACCTTATACTACTGTAGATATTTACTACTACGAGTCGAATTGTCGCGACATGTTTTATGGAGCATCAACACGCTCATCCGACGGGAATATCCCAAGACTTCAGTTGTACTTAGTCACTTTGTTACATTACTTTATAAATCATTAGAATATGGATGTTGACAGTAACTGTAAATTAATATAAATTTATGTTTAAAAAGTATTAATGGTACCATTTAAACACCTAAAATATCATTATTTAATCGAAATGAATCACAATAAATTAAATATCATTAATTTAAAATGTTAAAATAGTACTCAATGTCACGTGACCTCAAACGCCTTTTAGAAGTTATAACGTCATTATCCATATTTTATAAATGAAGCAAATTCAAGGAACTTCAATATGCCGCTAGTATTGAATATCGGTTAGTGACGTCACGTGACGTTTTTGGTGGGACATTTAATATTGATTTTTGTTTATCAGTTGTTGTTTTTAAATTAAACATTATTATTTTTATAATGTTTTTTCATGAATATTAAGGTTATATCTATAAAATAAAATTGAATCCTAAAATTAGTCAACATTCCTAATATTTATATTTTTCAAAGATAAATACACTTATTCCAATTATATACATATAGAGCTATAAAAAGAGGACAAATCTGCACATAAAAATAAAATAGGTATGTAATTATTGACATTGATAAAAACAGTAATTTGAAGTCACAGACAGACAGCTCCATTTTATTTATACATAGATATGGACTATGGATTCTAGGCCGTTCAATACGTCATGTTTTTGTAATTTTTAATTCGGAACAAAACAAAAAATATACACTTATTTATTATTTTATTATGCCCTATAGTCTTTCGCAATTTTAGTAAACTATGGTTTTCAAAGTGCTACCCTAAGCTACTTAGTAAAAGTTTGTTTCTTTTATTCAAAGTTAAAGAACCCTAATCCTGTATAACCGAGGTTTTATTTCATGAAATAACAATACATCATATACTTAACATATGAGCACATCGATATTAGGGATCTTATGAGATTAAAGCCATAATTTACGCCAGCCGATACTTATTTATAACAAACATGATATTGTGATACCTCGTCTATTGTCGTGTGTGGGAACGATATTCGTTTTAGGAATTCGTTTATGGTTTTCCAATGTAATGAAGGGATACACTGTCATAATATTATATTATGTTATGAACAAGATTTTTGTGATGCAGTAATTTGTACTTTTCTCCTGTTATCGGTTATAATAATACCGATATAATATTACTAGGTATGCTCGCGATTATGTTCCTATGTAAATCCCGATCCCCTGGGAAACCTAATCACCTAGCGGTATGAAATATACTTTACGACTATTATCATTATCTACCAAATATACTTACATTTTTTTGTAAAGAGATAAGTGATTTAAAATATAATACGAGTACAGTGGAATCCGTTTATAATGACATCGAAGGGAATTGACAAACACGTCATACTAAGCGGACGTCATACAAAGCATTTTTGTGAAAAAAAAACCAACCTTCTTTTTTTAGGTAAATAAATACTTATTTTAATAAAGAAACATAGCATATTAAATAAAAATAAAAATTGCACGTAATACATGCTTGTATGTGTGTATATTTTTCATTTTTGGAGATTCAATACAAATACAAGCCACGTGCCGAACGTCGTCGGGAATCAACGAACAATGCCGAAGGTGTAAAGAATTATGTCGGTCACTATAAACGCACAAAATTTATTAAAAATGGGTCATAATAAGCGACATGTCACTGTAAGCGAAGTCATTATATCCGACTTTGTTACAAGAATTTTATATGAAAACCAAACTTCGTTTGTAATTACGTCATAAAAGGCGGTTGGTCAATATAGGCGGAGTCATAATAAACGGATTCTACTGTATATCTTATTTGGTTGATGAATCAGAATAAGAAAAATGGTAGCAAGTAACACACAACTATTAACCCATAAATTAATTGATTTTTTTTTCAAAACAAACATTATCTGACGAAAGATAGAATTTAATTATCATTTAGAATTTAATTACATTTTAATAATAGCAAATAAACAGACGTATTTGTTAAATAAATTAAATAAAAATGTCCCAATCTTGAAATGTAGTGTTATCTGTGGTTCCGTGGCTAAAACCGGCAAAGTGCGAGTCGGACTCGCACACTCAGAGTTCCGTACAAATAAGTAGAACACAAAAGGTACTTAAACTGAATTTAGTAAAAAACTTAACTTTTCAAGACTTTTTCTTGCTAATTTTCATGATTCTAGGCAAACGGGAAGTACCCTATATACTTTTGTTATATCCCTTGTGAGAAAATAACTCAAAAATCTTAAATTAAAATTTAAAAAACCCCGATAGTTTTATTTACACTAAACATAGCTAAAAACATTTGATAAAAACCTTTCATACAAAAAAAACAATCAAAATTGGTTCATCCATTAGGGAGTTACGACACAGACAGACATACAGACACACACATACACAGACACGTCAAACTTATAACACCCCTCTTTTTTCGTCGGGGGTTAAAAATTCCTAATTTTGATTTTTTGAATTTGACTAATTGGTTAAACGGCTAATTTTGATTACGTTGACTTCGAAGCTTGATTTTATTCACAGCTCACAGCAGACAGATGGACTATAAGGTGAATTTATAAGGGATCCAATTTTTCATTTTGAAGTTCCTACGGAACCCTAAAACATGTTAGAGCTCACACAAGCATTAACTTAACTTACTATGTATTTTCTTCAGACTAAGCCAATATATTATATTATAGAAGGTCGCGCAGCGCCAACGCAAAACCGCGAAACACTACTTTCTTTATCGTGGTTTTGCGGCGGTGTTGTAGAAGCCATATCATATCTTTTCAGTACTAAAAATATATATTAAAATAAATTGTAAGCTCATAAACTTACATTGAGAAATTTCGCGTCGACAGTACAATTTTTCATAACCTGCGAACTCAGATTAAATACCAAAGTTCAAATCTCTCAGGCACATTTCGTGAAGGTCCTTCAAACTCCGTTTTAAATTCTGAACAACTGAAATGGGAATTCTGAACATAAAATGTAGTAACGTAGTATCATGGCCGAAGGATTATTCATTGTTGAATGTTTATCGTAGAATATTAATCGGTTTAGAAATTTGAGCAATGTGTTTACTTGTTTTCGCGTGTTTGGTTTAATTATGATTATGTAATGTGGAGATTATGGGTGTGTTATGATATGAAATTTGGATTGTATACTTTAAATATTGCCTTTGTTGTGATTTTGGAAATAATCCTTGGAGTGTATTCTGTTTATATGCATCCGAATATAAGACGAGGTCGATCATGTTTTTCGCTAAACTTAGTCAATTTGAATATTTTACTAGCTACCAGTTTATTTTTAAAATTCAATTTTGTAATATAAATTTTTATACTATATGGGAATTGCTGATAAACGAGTAGACTAGCAGAGGGATTTATCACCATCAGGTACGTTAGTAAAACGATAGGAAACACGACATCTTGCCGGCAATAAAGCCCCCCTCTGCTTACTTTACACTCAGCAAAAGAGTTGTCATATTTTATATTCATATGTCATATTTTCATAGTTATCATAGGTAGATATGTCACTATCGCGCCGAAGATGAAGATCGTACGAGTAGTCAATTGACCTCGTCTGCTCGTTGTCGCTCTGCCAATACAAGACGATACGCACGCTTTTTTTGTTGTCAGAAGTGCTTGAGATTTGACATACAACGTTAAAATGCCTTCGTGTATTATTGTAGTGTGATTGGTGTAGTTAAATACTTTTATTTAACTTCATAAACGTGAATTTGTTGTAGCTTTTTTCGGAATAGATTTTTTGGTTGATATGTAAGGGCATGACGTATCTATTGGTTGTCATGTTGTTATTAAACATTTTTCTGAGTGACTCTTGTTTGCAGTAGGTACATTTATGTAAATCTCTAGCCTAATAATCATCTCACGCTAAATTCCTCTAAAACATTCATGTTATATATAAATCTGTAACACAAAAGTAACCAAGTTCAAATTTGCTCAAATTTCAAGTTCATTGCTCCGAGGAAATTTAATTTGCGTAAGTTCAATCAAGCGAGAACATTACGCAATTCGAGTATTGAATAACAAACACAATGAAAATAAATTAAGCTCAGTGTTGAACCTTATTGAAGGCAATTAAAAATTAATTAATTGAATGAGTCTATGAAGAGGTAATAGACGGATGCGGAATGACCAGATATTATTTATAAGACTCAATTTGATAGCATTTTAAATGCATATGCCAGTTCATAGTACGTAAAAAAATTACACCTTGGTTTATATTATTATTTTACAATATAGGTACATTCATGTGTGGTCATATAAATTAGGTCATTTCAATAATTTATTGATTTTACAATGCGTA
Source organism: Thymelicus lineola (assembly GCA_963932265.1). Taxonomy (NCBI): domain Eukaryota; kingdom Metazoa; phylum Arthropoda; class Insecta; order Lepidoptera; family Hesperiidae; genus Thymelicus; species Thymelicus lineola. Next base: position 1,219,671 of record OZ010699.1, on the reverse strand, counting down.
CTTGATTTATTTTATCTGTTATAGTTATTTACAAGCTATTAGTTCAAAATTCAAAACTAGTATTAACTTGTTACCTACCTACATAGGTAGTAAATTAGGTTACAGGCAAACAGCTAAATAAACGTACAAAATTGATTTGAATAGATGCAAAAGCTTCATGAAGCGCGGAAGCAATTACAGTCGTGGAATTGACTGCGCCATAATAAACACAAAATGAAGGTAATTAACCCCATGGCTAGAAAACCGCCGACAGAAAACTCATGGTTTATTAGAAGGTTATAAGAGCTTTTGATTTTCTTTAGCATGAGACTAAGCAAGTCTTAGATTAAACCGGTTTATCGTAAATGTTCGACATTGACTTATCATAAATACTTTGGTATAACTTGTATGTTTAGTATGCCGGTAGTGCTATAAGATAAATTTGTCAATTTAACAGTTCATAGTTATCACTAGCTGACCCGGCGAACTACGTATCGCGTTTTTTTCTAAAACTATTCTAAAATAAAAGTAGCCTGAGTTACTCCTTCTTATATCAGCTATCTGCTAGTGAAAGTCCCGTCAAAATCGGTCTAGCTATTTCAGAGATTAGCCGAAACAGACAGAAAGACAGACAAAAATTGTAAAAAAAATATTTTGGTATATGTACCGTATATTTATTCAAGTGCACTTAGTAAAAAGCGGTTATTTTAGTATTACAAACAGACACTCCAATTTTATTTCTTTGTATAGATATAGATAAATGATTATATGAAGAGCAGTGTAACTCACCCAGTGAACTTAAGATTTACTTTAAATATACATACTACTTACTGATGTAACATATAAAACAGCTGGTTTGTCTACTAATGATAAGTAGGCAACTTACCTACTTATAATATATTTTTTAAACTTAGTGTTAAAGTAGATTCAATCCGAACATATTTAGTTGCAAGCAGTTGTTGCTGAACACAAGAAAATGTGACAGAGATGAGAGTACAAGAAAAGCTTCATTACGAGCTGACCGCAAACTATCGCGAAACTCTACAAGTAATTTACTCGAAGCTCTTAAATAGAAATTTTTATTTGCTGCCGGTTTTACGCCTGAGAAAACTTCTCGTTCATTTATATCAGTCTTTATAGCTCCAGGGAACCATGGTTGGTTCTTTGGTGACTGTGCGATTGTAAAATTTATGTTCTGTCTTGTACAGATAAAGGTTAATAAGACAGAAGGTAGTGTATTGCGTGATTCGACTTTTAATTCAGACATCTAACGTATTTTAATTAGGAGGTAATTGAAAGATGCAGAATCGATGAATAAGAAAAGAATATTTGAAACATGAAATGTTCAACTAAGTAAAAAAGGTAATAATTAATAATTTAAGGATGAGCTAAAAATTAGCTACGTTAAAAATTTTGCTTCGCTGTTAATTAACGCGAGGATGTCGGAACAATCTCGACGAAGCCACGTGCAAATTCCTTCCGCAACTTGACGTGACTTTATGTTATGCGCTACAATATTTTCGGTCTCAAGACTACGTTTAAATTAATTTTCCTTTACATTTCTCAATAATACGATTGGCATTGGTTTCGTAGATAGAGATGGCAATGTTCATTATGTCGTACAACATTATTTTCATCTGACATTTTTATGACAAAACCATTAAATTAACTATATTTAATAAATAATTTATTTTAATATTTGATATGTGAAACATAAAAACATAACATAAACATAAAATAAAAACGACATAAACATAAAAATAACAAACATAACAATAACATAAACATAAAAATATATAACTATCAAGAAGACCCATAGGTTATTTTGTAGAACTTTAAACAGGTATTAAATTTCTTTGATACCTGTCAAAATCAGGAAATGAGCACACCCTTACGAGAACAAAAGATAAGTCGGGATAAGTTGAACAAAAGTCAAAAGATAAGTAAAGATAAGTCGATATTGAAAAGAAACACACAGTCGGTATCGTACAGTTGCCTCAGAAGCCTTTGTTTGAAAATTTTATAATTATCTAAAGAGCTCGAAAGCGTAGCATGATATAACAGTTACTGGCTATCGTCTAATGACTTGGAGCGTAACGGTTATGTGAAAACATTCTCATTCAACGGGGTTTCCAGGAAAGGAAATTTTGATGCTCCGCCCATGTTGTTATGTGAAATATTTGTCTTGGGATTGGAAAAGGCGGAATGAAGTTTCACATCGCGTTGCAATAATGTATGAACCCTTAAAGGGTTCCGATTTTACTTCGCAATGTCCATCCGTCCGTCTCTCCGAAGCACAGCGCCGAGACCCTTAGTGCTAGAAAACTGTAATTTGGCATGGATATACATATTTATTAAAACTCCAAAATCGTTGAGTATTAAATAACATTTTTTTCAGGGTACTCACCCTACAACAGGTAATGTGAGGATGATTTTTTTATTTTTCGCATACCCTTATGATGTGCGGTATCGTATGTAATTCATATGCATTTTGCTTTTGCTTTTTGGATCTTTTATACGCATGTAAGTACGTAGAAAATGTATACTTACCCTGTAAATATACAAATATAATCAGAATTTAGAAAAAAGTCGCAGGACGGAAGCTCTCTCTTCGTATTCTACCGTCTGTATAATGGGCAATGTTCTGGTTAAATAACAATGTTCTGGTTAATTTACGTCACCGCACATCATGATGTACCAGGTTCCATCAAAATAACCTGGATACCTGGCATTCGTCCACAGTTCGGTTCTCGCGTAGTTTTCTACCTCACACGTGTAAACTGTGGAACAAACTTCCTGCATGGGTGTTCCCTCCTTTATTACATGTGGTCCTTCAAAAAGGCAACGCATTGGTGACGCCAGTGTTACTAATGTCCATGGGCGGCGGTAATCACTTACCATCAGCTAACCCATCTGCTTTTTTGCCTGCTCAAGGCATAAAAAAACCAAGTATGTTCTCTAGGAGAGCAAATATAAAAATTCAAATAATGTTATTGTAAGATTCAACTTCAGGATGGCGGGGCTGAAAAACGTTTACATAAATCTAACAGGCAGTAAACGCTGATAGATAGCTAGACCTGGCTTTCAGTGACCGGCAAACCCGTAAAAAATGAAGGTAAGCGATTCCCCAAGTTAAAATATATACTTGGGGTGCCTCATACATATTCACTTGGATTCCATAATAATATATTAAATGCCCACTTGATATATGACCACTTCACCAACGTACGTATTGCAAATTTTGCTTACCGACTCAGCAAAGGTCGTTAATACATCATAGGGTAAAAATTATGGACGGTATTTGAACTTTGTCATCATAATTTGTCGGAAATATATGGACGTGATGTGCCTGCATCACATTTCCTTTGTCGTATAAAAATGGTGTGTCGTTTCATATTATTTTAATACATTTTGTACTGTTGTGCTTTAGTGTTTGACGTAGTAATGACTTTTTTGTTATTTGACTTTTAAAAGATTTTATAAATGCAGTATTATTAGGTTGATACAAAAATTATTAATAGTAGTAGTCTGCAGTTTTGAAAACAACAAGCACTATATGCATAGAGTAATAATTTGTAATCGTTCATAACCACATTGCATTAACTCCTTTTTTATTTTCATCTTTACTTTTGCTATTTTGAAATACATATAGTAACTGTATCGTATCTTTTCTTTGATCTTATGTAATTTACTGTAACATAAATAATTTGAATATTTCTTTTTATATTTATCGTGGAGCTTATCTAAGATTGTCGTAACAAAAGAAAACAATAAAGTTGATTTAGTTCCAAAGTAATGGGGCTCAATAGAGAACCTTGTGCAACTCCTAATCATTATGGCATCTGATCGCTCGTTATCTTCCTAATAGTATTAAAAAGCGTCAACAAATGATATACCGATAGCATTGGCTGGAATCTGAACACGATCTGAATTATCTTAACAAGACTCTTGGCCATCAGCTTATCTTTGGAGATACGGAGATATGGCGAAGGCTATTACCGGATATTGGATCACACACGAAGCTGCCGCTTTACGTTTATTGGGCTATGTTAATCACCTAACGAAATGTATTAAGACATTATACCTAAATGTTAATAAGAATAACAGAGTTCATGCGGGGCTAAAAGGAGGTAAGCTTAATGGGGGCGATGAGAATAGTCATTGTTGGGATAAATAAGTTAATGCTATTAATTTTATATTAGAAGATTCTTAGCCCTTATATCGGTATTGTTATTGGTTCAAAGTTAGTGGTGTTAGTTCAAAGTTCAAAGTTACACTGCGTGGGGAGCCTAAAAATTCTGAAGCAGTCACCAATTATACGAAGTGTGGTCTATTAATTTATTACATACTAATTACATTTATAATATAATTAACGTAGTAGATTTTTATCATGATCCATCTTCATTGGATGTTAAAAATCTCAACGGCTTTAATCTATCTTAAGAGATTGACAAAGTTAAGATAAGAAAGAAACTACCAAAGTTTAATATGTGACTGCTAGTAGCAAGTTTATGAGCGTTTTCATGCTTTCAAAGCGCGTTAGTTAACTAACTTTAAATTAGATTTTTATCGTTTGTATTATCACATCAGTTATCAAATCATATTAGAAGACTCAGAGAGTAACAATTCTGATTTATCTGTTACACTTTCACCGATAGATATCGGTGTCACTTTGTATTAGTATGAATAATCATGTTATTTGTAGTTCACAGCTTAACAGCTTGTTGATCAATCAGCTTGACCAATAGAGAGTGACTGATTTAAGCAAATACTGGCACGTCCCAGGGGCATAGGTGTGTAGGTAGTTGTATAGTAACAGTTAATCAACTTTTTTATTGTATTCAGTAATCAGGTATAGAAATTTTGTAATTGGTTCTTTTTGGACTGTATTTCTGTAAAAACGATAGCGTCTTCACTTGATTGGCTCCCTTTGTTGCAATCAATTTTAATCGAGTACCATCTTGACGTTTCTTGAACTAAATTACAGGTTTAAAGTACTTGTCGAACCAACAGTTGTGAGAAAAGAATTTACATGGAAGTCACTTCTACAAGTTTTAAGATACGTTGATTTATACTTACCTAACTAATAGTAAAATGAAAATTTTATTTCTGACCAGCTGACTGAACGATCTTTGTACCGCCTAACAACTCCTCTCCCTTTCCAATTTTTCTCCTTGTTTTCTTAAGTTTTCCGCATAACTTTCTTATTCTTTTCTTTTCTAAGAACCTTTTTGTGACAAAAACAAACACAACGAAAAAAGAATTAGCGAAATCCGTCCCGCCGTACGCGGGTGATGCCGTGACGAAGGGAAATAAGGATTAATTTTTAAACGAGTATTATATACCTGTAGATATGATTATTGGTGTGTTGTTAGTAAAGAAAATATTGTATGAGTTACCATACATATATCGAGTCATCATCTTTACAAGTGGGCATTGATAAAATATTATGCTATCAGTTAATTCCGCTAGTGGCATTAGTTCTACAATTTACGAGGTACATTGAGGATCAATTATACTGAATATTAATATTAACTTTAATTTATTTAATATTTCATCGTCGCTTGAGGTAAGACAAGTCCCTCTATTGCGGTATTCATTTCATTGTCGGCTTTACATATAATTATTTGTGACACAGAGGAGACTTCGTTAGCGAGTTTTTTGGATTCCATTAAATATTTCCAGTTTATTATTATACCTTTAAATGCGACATGTTGAACAAGCCTTATTGTGTCTTGTTAAAATTTATATTAATTTACAAGACTGTATTAAGCATGAAAGTAGCTAGAAGATAATGAAGCAATCTGGTATAAAATATTTAAGTGTTTTATGTTATTGTATGGAAATTATTTATGATCTGCGTCGGTGATAAAAATAGCGTGGGAAAATATGAACGTTTTGAAACTTTATACTTATAGATGGTAGAGGGTAATCCACATTAAAAGTTGGCTAGAATTATCATTCTAATTAGCGACAAGTCTTTCTCTCTGTCATTATGAAAAAACCCGATCCTATTCATGAGAAGTTGTGAGTAATAATAACAAATTTAACGTTTATATATATAATGACAAATTTATTTTAAACCTTAGACTCTCTCAGGGCGATCTGGATACGAATCCACTCACATATATATTTTTTTAATTGGCATTGTTTCCCAGACAAACCCAACTAAAAAAGTAATGGAACAGGACGTCGTCAACGATCCATTCTAATTTTCCCAAAAGTAGTCTCACGCACTATTACCTACTTACGTACTGTGTTCTACTTTAGTTCATTTGTAAGCTCGCCAGAGGCAACCATGATATTAAAAACCTAAATATGCTAAGTCCTACTATCGTCAAATGTAAAAACTCATCAAGTGTTCTGTTTACGTTGTGCAGTAGAAAAAGCTTTCGTAAGCCATCTGAGGAATGAATCGGTGTTAGCAAGTGGTATCATACTAATATTACGAGTATAACCTAGTAACCCGGCATGTTCCACTACGCTGAATGACAGATCAGTGTTTTGTGTATTGTTTTAGAGGTCTAAAACCACCTTCAGAATATAGGCTTTCAAAATATGAAACTCATCTGAGGCATATCGGTTTAATGGTTTAGTCTATAAAGGACAACCGTACAAACATTTTTTGTGTTTTATGTATATAGATGTAAAAGTTTGTGAGGATGGATGGATCTATGGATGTTTGTTTCTCTTTCACCCAAAAACTACTGAACGGGTTTTCATGACATTTTGCATAAACGTAGACCATTATCTGGAATAACATATAGGGTACTTATTATTCCGGAAAACGCGGGCAAAACCTCGGGCAGACTGCTAGTCTATTCTACTACATTATCTGCTATAAGTAATTATATTGAGTGAACCTTGAAAGGTTGATGTTCGGCGAACCTTCACGGGTGCTAGCGTTAATATTGACTGAAATAATGAAGGCCGCTGTGATGAAGCGAGTTTGAAGCTACTTTGTGTTTCTGCTTGATGAGTGTTAACGACACTTGGAAAGAAGTGTCGTTGTTTATTGTTACAGGCTGACTGGGCGCAGGTCTCTTCATTATGAAGGGAAAAGTCAAAGCTATAGGCCGTCGCTAGCCTGGTCTGGTTTGACAGGCTTTAGATATTCATATTATGGATATCATCGGATCTATTATAATTATTGGAACGAAGTTCCTTATCGCGCGTTGTGAAAGGGGGCTAGACGGAAAATTACGACACTTTTTGAGTCTTACGAATGACGACACTTTTTTTGAAGTGATTCAGAGAGTTTTACAGAGATGGCGCTGTACAACAAAACAATACTTAAATCGAAAGGAACTTCGTTCCATCTGTGTGTCCCTTGACACCTCTCATATTTTTTTTTAAATTATATTTGGTTTTTGTGCAGGATTTTGTCTGGATCATCCGTGGAGGAACGTATTCTTAAAGCATGAGGCTATCCCCATACCCGTGTAATAGTGACACCCACTGCAAACAACTATTATTTGAAGTCTATGAGCAATAAAATTTTATACGTTGCCAAGTACAGCTTACTGGTTTACCGCTTCAGGATCTCATAAAAGCTTCAACAAAAACACTGTGGTGGCAAACCTTAATTACGATCCTACAAAAACTGACAAAACATTGTATGGTTTATTTGTGTAACCTATAATTTTATACGATACAATATATCACTGTGCTATAATGAATGTTCTCGAGGTGAACACAAACGCTTTACATCTAAAAACGCCCTAACTTGCTAACCGCAATGCGTCATAATTCAAGCCAGGTTGCGGTGACCATGGATTGTGTAAGGATTCTGTGAAGGATCGTTTTAATAAATTCTTCAAAAGTTGAGTGATTCTATTGCAAAAGATTTGACATTTGATCGTTAGCCACCACTCTTTGGCTGTTAAGCGTTCTACACACATGTTCGTTTCGGCATATTTAAAATACTGCCAAGTTAAATTTGCTGAATAACGTAAACGCGCCCAATAACGCCACCCCAAAATCTGTATCCAATACCGACAGTTTTTTTAATCACTATTTTAAGGCATACTATACATTTTATGAAAGTTGTAGCCTAAAAATATTTTAGGTATGTATATTGAGAAACAAAAATAATAAAAATTGTGTGCGTAAATAATCAGTAAACAGAATAATTCTGGACATGAGAATCATTAGGTCGGATGTGCACATACGACGAAAATGACTTTTTAGTATACCGATATTAAGTTTTTGTTTCTCTTTCCAACGATCTGACCGTGGTATCTCTATCTCTTACCGTTGTAAAGATACACTCATGCATAATGTCGGTTATACAGACTTTTTCAAATACCCGAGAGCCATAAGCATTTATATTTACTTAAATCTTTATGCACCAAATTATTAATAGTTTTATGATCCGTATTTCAACTTAAGCTATTATGAATCAAAAATGTTTGGCCTAATACGCTGGTAGCATCAGCAGATATGCATTTATGCCTGTAAAGTTTACTTCAAATTGTAGTACGTATCTTCAAATATAGTATTATGCTTGAAAAAATGTTGCTTATCGCTACAAAGGCATAAAGTCTGTTATTAATATAGGATTTTATTGTTGTAATAATAATGTTTTGTATGAATATATTTCAGGCATAAAGTCTGATGTACAAAAATTTTATAGATTAAAAATTGTATTAAATTACTCATTTTAACAGTTAGGGTGATACTTGTAATAAAAATTAAAAGGTACTATTGCCTACAAAATATTAAAAAAAGAATACTGACTGAAATACTTATAGTTCAATAATGCTGAAGAAAAAATGTTTGTCAATTTTGTTTTTGCTCTCCTGAAAAGTTAGCATTTTACACATCCGACCTAATGCTTCTCATGTCCAGAATTGGATAATAACTGAGACGCGCCCGACACGGACGCCCGTCTCATAGTATTACGCTCCCGGCTACGTAAGTAAACATAATTATTACTTAAGATAAATTAACTTAAATAAAATGTGTATACCTGCATGCAAATGTGTAAATATAATAAATAATATATTGGTTTTCTAGATTCACATCTAATATTACCGTTCTGACTATTTTTTGTGGTTTAATTCGAATTTTACCTTAAAGCGGTAAATGAAACATAATATTCATAAGTTGCTTCTAATACCGCCTCGTGGCGTTGTTAGATGTTTTACAACAGTTAGTATTTTAGATTTTATTTCTTTTAATACGTTATTTTCGATGTTTCTTTTAACTTGTTTGATTCTTAAGAGTATATTACATAATTTGATCAATTAACGCCATACATTTTGTCTCATACATTTTCTTTTAAACAAGATTCGACGTAAGCAATAATTTTTAGTAATGTATGGCAATGTATTTTAAATAATATCTCATATCAAAATTAAGAAACTTTTTGATACCGAAAAATAATCATAGCAATGACATCCATCAAAACACGTTTGCATTAAAGCAGAAATTTTAGCCAGTTATTGTTTATTTTTGCTGTCGCTAATAGAATAAAGTAATCTTCATACTTAATTCTATTACCGACCCATACGGTCCTATTTATAAAAATCTCTTATTGTAATCGGTCCTTCGCACTCTGTGGCCAGCCCATTTCCACTTCAGCCGGCTAATTCTTTGAGCTATGTCGGTTACCCTTATTCGTCTACGGGTCTCCTCATTTCTGATGCGATCACGTAGAGAAATACCGAGCATAGCCCTCTCCATAGCCCGCTGCGCTACTTTGAGCTTGTGGATTAGGCCAATAGTAAAGCACCACGTTTCAGATCCGTATGTCATCACTGGCAACACAGAATGCTCGAATACCTTCGACATCAGGCACTGAGGTAGTGTTTTGGGCGACAAGATATGACGCAGTTTCCCGAACGCAGCCCATCCGAGTTGGATTCTACGAGTGACTTCTTTCTCGAAGTTGGACTTACCCATCTGCATCACTTGTCCCCGGTAATTGTATTCGTATACAACTTCAAGAGTAGCGCCATCAACAACAACCGGTACGGGTGTGACATTGACATTCGACATGATTTTCGTCTTGTCCATGTTCATCCTAAGACCCACCCGTTGTGAGACGCTGTTCAAGTCCCCAAGCATTGTACCAAGTTCTTCCAGGGAACCCGCTAGGATGACTATATCGTTTGCATATCGCAGGTGTGTGATGTATTCGCCGTTGATGTTAATGCCACGTCGTTTCCACTCCATCAGCTTGAACACGTCTTCCAACGCAGCGGTGAACAGTTTTGGAGTAATGACATCCCCTTGTCTGACACCTCTCTGCAATTGGCAATGGTGGCAGATGAGTACAAACATTTCAACACCTCGATATACCGGTAGTCGATCCGGCACCGCTGGAGAGAATTTAGTACCGCCCAGGTCTCAATAGAATGAAAGGCTTTCTCATAGTTCACATAGGCAACACATAACGGCAAATATAAATATAACTACAACTAACAAATGCAAATGCAAATATATTATTATTATTATTTATTATTTATTTACTAAAATCACAAGTAAAATAAGTCAATATATAAGTAAATATACCAAATATTTTTTAAAATAACTTACCCAATAGTTCCGCCAAATTCCCACATCACCTTCTATCACCATCTACATAATTCTCTTATCTTCACAAGAATAATAAATGTCGTAACATATTAGTACATATTAGTAGGTAATTATAAAAATAAAAAAAAAACATTGTCGCCTGTGAGTCACCAGAAGGGCCCACTGAAAATCAGCGCCGTTGCAAACGCTGCGGCAATACGCTGAGTGGGCACCATTCTCTGGCACAACACACGCGAACATTGTAACATAGTTCATAATTATGTTAAATATGTTACCTGAATTACGTTATGTGTGTCAGAAATAAATCTTTTCTTTCTTTCTTCTTTCTTTAAATTATACTCCTCGGTCTTTTGTATAATCTGCCGCAGTGTGTGTATATGGTCTATGGTGTTGTAGCCTTTTTGTAATCCTGCTTGTTCGGGTGGCTGGAAGTCGTCAAGCCTGCGTGCAATGTGATTTGTGAGGACCCTCGAAAACAGCTTATAAACGTGGCTCAGAAGTGCAATGGGCCTGTAGTTCTTCAAAGGGGCATTATCGCCCTTCTTGAAGAACACTTCTGCTCCACGCTTCCGGGGTAGTTCCGGTTGATGACGGAATCGAACAGTTTTTTGAGCGCCACTAGAAAGGGTTTCCCTCCAGCTCTCAGAAGCTCGGTTGTGATTCCGTCATCTCCGGGTGCCTTGTTGTTTTTAAGCTGTTTGAGAGCCTCTCTAATCTCATACAGGCTGACGTCCGGGATATCTTCGGTTTAGCTCGCTTGTCGCTCTCCTCGCGAGGAGGTGGAGCTTGAGAGGAGGCATACAACCGTGCGTAGTATCTCTCAGTCTCCCTCAGAACTTCGGGTTCCGATGAAACCATGGTGCCGGACTCGGTCTTCAACCTCGTAAGCTGACTTTGCCCAATAGACAGATCCCTGGCGAACACTTTTGAGCCCTGGTTTCGCTCAATAGTGCTTTTTACACGATTTGCGTTGTGTTTTCGCAAATCGCGTCGCCTGCACTTGGAGATCTGTACATTGAGCCGTCGGTATCCCCTCATAGAGGTTGGAGACTACACACATAGTTCTCGTCGATCCCTCATAAGACCGAGAGTGTGTTCTGAGAGAACCTGAGATCTACCACTAGGGTGGGTCTTGAAATACTTCGACCCTACCTCGTGGACAGTTGTTATCATCCTGGTGTTATACTCGTCCACTGACGTGCACGATTCTAGGTACGCAAAACGGTTTTTCAGCTCAAGTTGAAAGTTTTCGGATCCCTGGATTTGGATAGGTGTTGGGCGATGCGTAGACGTCATCAGGCGTGACCGTTCCAGCTTCAGGTCGATATTTAATGTGCCTCTTACAATTCGGTGATCGCTTCCGGTTTTAAACCTGCTGCTCACAGAGACATCATTAAATATGTGCCGTTTGTCTGCCAGAATGAAGTCTATCTCGCTTTTCGTGGAACCATCAGGACTTACCCAAGTCCACTTGCGTTGCGGCTTCTTTCTGAAGAAGGAATTCATCATGAAGAGACCTTCCTTCTCCAAAAAGTTAGCCAGTAAGTATCCTCGGTGGTTCCGTCGTCCAATGTGTAGGGACCCACTTTCATCTCGGCGCCGCTTTGCATGCCCAGTCTCGCGTTGAAGCCCCCCATCACAACTTGAAATGAGCTTTAGAGGTATGTATGGCTCTGCTTATGTCCTCATACATAACCTCAACCTCATTGTCAGGATGTGTCGAAGTCGGCGCATATACCTGTACAACCTTCAACGAATACCGTTTGGATATTCTGAGTGTAAGGTACGCTACCCTGGACGACACGCTCCCAACTTGCACAATGTTGTTGACGAGGGACATGTGAACGAGAAACCCGACACCACCTTGAGACAGATGTTCGCCCTCCCAGTGATAGAACAAGTTTCCGGATTTGAGTATTATCGTGTCCTCCCCCTCTCTTCGGACTTCAGATAAACCCACAATACTCCAGTTTAACTTGTCTATCTCTTCTTCCAGCTCTTTCACCTTGTCGTCGGTCCTCAGTGTCCTGGTGTTATATGTTGCCAGGTGCAGAAGTCGTTTTTGAGATTGGTAGCCCGATCTCTGCCGGCAATTCTTAGCACCCCCTGCCCCGCCGTTACCATAGCCGCTACCGTAACTAGGAATAGCGGGGCTGCCGGGGACTGGGGGCCGAGGCTTACTTGTGGCTATCATAAGGGGGTTGTAGCCGGTAGTCACCACGCTTGGCCGCACGTGACCGCAGTAGATGTTCTTAGTCCGCAGGGAGACGCTGCTGCCCGTCTCCTGGAATATCCTATTAGTCGCCTTTTACGACATCCCAGGAAGAAGTAAGTGGATTCGGCACCACACGGGGGAATCATACCTATTTACAATTATTAAATTGGGGTTTATTTACAATGATTGAAGTTATACGTATTGATTTTATTATTTACACAAGCCTTAACAGATGTCCAAAATGCTCACCTCCTCGAGTGATGCAGATTTCAGCACGTTTGCACAAATTGTCCTTTACGCGGTTTAGCACAAGAACATTTCACTTCGAACTTTATCAAAAGCAGTCACTATTCTTAATTTTAATTCGTCTCTGTTCGAATACTTCGTAGCATACACAACACTTTTAACCTCCCCCCACAAATAGAAATCCATCGGTGTGAGGTCCGGGGAGCGCGCCGGCCATGGCACAGGTCCTCCTCGCCCTATCCACCGATCACCGAAGTGATCATCTAAGTATATTATGTATGTCTGTAATATTCTTTATTACCTCGTATCTTCCAAACGGTGGTCGGTAATAGAAACATAAAAAACGGTATTAGAAACAAACATCACCCATGCGTCGGTAATAGAAGCAATCGCTATTTTAGATTCAATTATTATTTATTAAATATTGTGTGATTTAATACTGAATTTACGTACTGAATATCATAGGATATTTAACCATGTTAAAGAATAAATTAAAACACCTTTTCTAGCATATCAACATATATCTAATTTTCTGAAGTTCATCCAAAGTCGGCTTAAACTGGCGGTAATAGGCGCGTTTACCTTAGTTAACTTGGCAGTATTTGTCAAACAATACTTGGTGAATCGAAGCACTAACGTCATAATTTTGACTCAAGCTGTCGGCAAAGTAGCCCGACCATCCACTCGCCATTCAACATATTTGAGTCGTCTCGGTACAATTCGTCTTCCGTTTGCGTACGACTGCCGAGCGGCTTTTTGTCGAACGTAAAAATCTATCCGATTATAAATTCGATTTTGTCGCCCGGCTGTGTCGAAAAGAACATATTATTATGTGAAGGACACCTATTGTTTAACAAAATGCCAATAATAGTAATTGCGCCATATCTAGGCATTTAGGCGGCAAAAGAACTTGGCACTAGTACTTGGAACTAGGCTCAAAGTCTGTCAGTCCACTATATTAGCAGCGTGAAAGATACTCTAGTTACATTTGATTAGACGAAAAACCCGTCCCTACAGTGGACCTCTAATGGCTAAAGTTGAGTCCTCCAAAAAAACGATGTTTTGTGTGTAATATTTTACAAACTATATTAATTAATTTTACTGACTTAACAATGATTAAATTTAGATAAACCTTAATCTTCAGTAATTGATAATGATAATTATTTTTCGAAATTATTTGTTACTTACCCTTGTTTTAATTTATAAACAACTTGCTGTTGCCCGCAGCTTCGCACGCGGAAATTGTGCTTATTATAGGGTTGAATTTTAAAAAATCCTTCCTTAGTGGATGACTAGCTCATAAGAGGAATACGTGTGCGAAATTTTAGGTTTCTAGCCCTAAGGGTTTAGCCTGTACGCTGATACATCAGTCAATCACTTTTGCCTTTCATATACCTATATACAGATAGCATGGTCACTCTACACAGAAGCTCGACTTGCGTAGGTCTAAGCACTTAAAGGCGCGGGGTGTAGTTAAATTATATAACAGTTAGGAAATGGGTTAAGGCAACTCTAATGATTTGTTAATTTACTCTGCTGGAGAGTATTTATTAAGGAGCAAAAACCAGAACTCGACCCAGTAGTACTATTTCAGGATACTTGAAATGAAATCATTAATGAAACATAATTATCTCACGGTTTCATTGTTTTGGAATGGAAAGGGATTTTTTTAGCAAAATACCCAACTGTTCTAAGTGAGGTCTGGCATTTCAAAGACTTCTACACTACCTGAGACATATCGGAGAAACTAATTATCTAGGGGCTAATCTATTTATTGATCGGCTATGTCCGTTCAGAAAAACTATTTCTATGTTTTGATTTTTCCACTTCCACACAACTAAAACGAAAGAAGAACTAACAGCAGCAGCATTATTAATTGTACTGAACTTTAGCGTCATTGAAAGTTATAAAAAATCGTCGTTTAAAATGACATCTTCAAATATTATTACATGCGTTTTGTTGACGGACGCAAGGCCGAGGTAATCCTTCTGTTTACAACATTAAAAACTCGTTAGGTAATTAAATTCTAATGGCGGATTCGACACGGCTTTCGGGGTTAAGCAGGAATTTGTGTCACATAATTATGTAAGTACACACGAGCACAGAACAATTCAATACCTAATGGGCTGTAGGTGTGATGAAGTAATTTTGCACGTGTGATTTTGCCAATGTTGAATATTAGTGTGTGACATGTGACATAATTATATTGTGTTTTTTCATGAATTTCTCTCCCGCCTAGAATCGAACCCAATAACCCTTCGTTTAGTATAATAAATACTTTTTCTTTGTAAATTAAGCTACTGGATCAACTGACAATCTTGAACAAATACAGAGAAAGGTATATCTATGCAGATTTTCCGTTTTCTTCGAACTTGCGCTAGTCGTGAATCAAACTGTATAAATTCACCTCTTATTATCCAGATGACAACAAAATGTAAGACAGATATCTGCGGTTTAACAAATACAGCAGACTCGATATGAAAATAACTGCCTGGATGATAAAATTGAAATAAAAATATAAGATTAAAGTAAAAATGTTGATAAGACCGTTGATTTTCTCTATATTCTACACAGGAAATATTTTGTTTAATTATTTTTATAACACCTGGCCGAAACTGGTTCTAAACTGTGGGGTTTTTACGGAACCAGCCAGTTACGTAAAAGACCTTGGACTTATACATCCATATTTCATCCAAAGTGGTAGGTTTATAGTTCTGTTTATATTAATTATTGTTGATATGGATGCAAATTGGATAAAAAGTGGCTAAGTGTTTACCTCAAGTAATATTCGAAAGCTAAATAATTTGCATAAAGCCACATTAGTTAGACCAAAAAATGTGTAATATTTATGAGTGTTTGTAAATGTTTTTTAATTTAAGCCTAAAAGAGCCTATACTCCATCCCGCGAGTCGAATTCCTAGGGAACAAAATACTTGCAGTTCATTGGTCAATGCGCGCGGCTACATAATAAGCCATACAGTAAAAGCAAAGAAGGATTAAAAACACTAGGTATAACAATTCACAACTAGATAATTATATAGACGTTAAAATATTAAAGATAATTTTTGAACTACTCACTTTCTTAGTTGAACTAAAAAATAAGAAAACTTAGACGCGGTAGCAGTCAAACACGTTAAATCGGTGCCATTGACTTTATTCACCTGAGTTAATTCACCCACTTTTAGTATAATTCACCTATGCACCCAGGTGATTTAAATCTACTGATCGAGGTAAATTGATATAAAAAAAAGCAAAGCAACAACCCATAATTGTCCCACTGCTGGGCTCGGGTCTCCTCTCACAATGTGAGGGGTACAGGCCATAGTCTACCACGCTGGCCAAGTGCGGATTGGTAGACTTCACACACCTTTGAGAACATTATGGAGAACTCTCAAGTGTGCAGGTTTCCTCACGATGTTTTCCTTCACCGAAGCAAGTGATAATTAACTTGTAATACGCACATAATATTTGAAAATTAGAGGTGCGTGCCAGGATTTGAACCCGGGCCCCCGCGTTCGGGAGACCAACGTTCTAACCACTAGGCTATCACTGCATTGCTAAATAGCTAAATTGATATAAACTAGATTTAATTCACCTATCATTTAAAATACGTTGTTATAAAGACAATAGGAAAGTAAGGCGAATAAAAGGAATGGCTATTATTTTTCTTATTAAACTTTCCCTGCTTTCTAAGTTTCTCCGTATAAATGAGGCAGTAAGTTTCTTCGAGTGAAGCAAAGAATCAGATCTTATGGAGCAATTTAAAGTAAGGATGCTCTGTTAAGTAAAGAATAACAGAAAAGCTTTAAGGTCAGAATTATTTTTGTATTGATTCAATTTTATTTGTTTTATTATAAACGTTTCAACTCAATTTACTTTGCTCGTAACTGGGTCACAGGGCTTGGCAATGACTAGACTAATGAGTCTAGACTTTTATAACTCGGAATAACTCGAAGTTTTGAACTTACTTGTATAAAACAAATATTACTTGTTAATTGCTATTGTTTATAGCTGTGAAAGCCTAGCAATTAGAACGTTGCATGGTCTCCCGACGCAGGAGCCCGATTTCGAATCCTAGCACGCGACACTAATTTTCAAATATTATCTCTATTCGAGGTTCTCCACGAATCCAATCTGTGGATGAAACTTCAATGTTCGGCGAGTGGTGCAATGATGGAAAGGTGAATTAGGCATCAAGTCAAATAATTCCTCGGAGAACTCACGGTTGTAGTCGGTAGAACACACAGAGAGAACCAATTTCTCTTCTGAAGCTCAGGTTTTCTGACCAATCCGAACCACACGTTTCTGTATCTGTTTCTGCGGGTTAAGCTGGTATTGCAACGCCTATCTCAGAGGTGGCAGTACTCCATGTGAGGCCTGAATTGAAATCATGTACAAATTGTCCCACTAATATTATAAATGCGAAAGTGTGTGAAGATGTACGGATCTTTGTTACAATTTCATGCAAAAACTGCAAATAATTTTCATAAAATTTATACACATAAACTGTTCTAGATTGTAGAAATAGAGATAGTAAACTTTTTATCTCGGAAAATGAGAACAAAGCCGCGGACAGAGTTGCAATGGTTGAACTACCTATCAACGTTCGAACCATATTTTGTATAAAACATATCTACCAATTAGAGCGCAGTTTTTGTCGTCACAACCTTTTTGAGCTTACTCGGAAAGTTAAAGAAAAAATCATTGTTAGGCGGCTAGCGTGACATTTGTCGGTTAACCGAAAATTACTAGCAATTGAGGTAGGTACACGATAAATCTTTTATCAAAGGAGAATCATTAGAGGCTCGTTATGTGCCAGTCTCGTTTGCTTTTGGCAGAGTAAGGAGGATGACAAAATCGAACGCCACCCGGTTCCACTATTCGGCGACTATTTTACTTTTCTTTTGTTATTTATTTTAATAGTATTTACGGAGTGAAGTAACGGACCTGGACGAGAATTGTTCTATGTTTGCATATTATTATTACTCGTATATTATTGCAAAATTGCATGTCTTACGTTGAGGCTTTCAGCTGTTTGTCTAGCTTAAGCTATTTGATAAATACAAAATATTAAAATTAGTATTACTTTTAACAACTATTGAAAAAGTCTGTGAGGTAACTCAATAAATAAAACTCCGTTTTCTATATCAACGTTGAAGCGAATGGAATTTTTTATCAAATATTCATGTAAAGTTTGAAAAAGAAAATTATTTATGCAAACCCAAATTGCATTTTGTACCTTAATGCATTTCCCTCGAGATTGCTTTGAAGATAAAATGTAAAGTAACGCTGAACGTTCGTGATAAAAGCCCAAATGAAGTCATTCCTTATAACAAAAATCAACTCTTTTAAACCCGGGACCGTTGTAAAGGGTTAACGCCAAAGTAATCGAGTGTCATTACTCGACTATGAATAAATTACAGAAGTTCCTGGCCCGCTCCGTACTTTGGCGTTTGGTGCAAAACGATGTGCTTAAGCGGTAACTTTTTTTAAGCTCCGTGTGGCGCGATAGTTACCACGTGAGACAGACAGAATGATAAGTTTGATTGCTGTTCTCTGTCTGGGTCTGTGTGTTCTTTGTCTTTATGTGTTGTCCATGGCATCCACGACACAGGAAATCCTAGTGTGAAGCTATGAGTGTGTAGGTTTAGCGTTATTTCCTGTTATACAGTGTGTCCGGTCACGACCTAGCGATAATTTAAGGTTACAAAATATACCTAATTTCATCGACAAAAACACCCATATATTGGGGTCTACCCCCCCTCCTGTTGGAATGTCCTGTCTACAAAATAGAGGTGGACATTTTGAACAATTTTTAAATTAATAATAATATGTAATGCCATTAAAAGTTTTTTAAAAGTTATTGTGTATTTTTATTTAATCCATTATCGAATATTAATAGCGCTCTACATTCATGATCCTCGCAAAAGGGTCATATTCAAACAACCCTAACTCTCGAGTTATGCAATTAAGAACAATAATTTTAACGTCAATTTGTAAGTAATATCCTTAAGTATTAGGAAAGTAATAAAAAATTTAGTATCAATTTGCTAGTTTTTGAAATATGTTAAGAAAAATAAAAAAGAACAGTCAATTTTTTCACTTAAATTAGCATTGTAAATGTTTTAAAATATTTTGTAGGGAAAATTTTCCATAATGTTTATTTTTATTTGATAGATGCTATTTCTACCTTTTAAATAACATTTTTTTTACATCTGTAGGACCTTTATGTCCAGAGAAATCGGCATTTTTCGGCAGAGGTATCTACAAGAATAAAAAAAAATTTAAATGGCGGCCATTCCGACAGGAGGGGGGGTAGACCCCCATATATGGGTGTTTTTGTCGACGAAATTAGGTATATTTTGTAACCTTAAATTATCGCTAGGTCGTGACCGGACACACTGTATATTAATTTGAAAAATACAAAAGGGTGATATCAGAAGTCTAAAGCAAGCATAGACCTAAATACAAATCGCTGAGCACTAACCAACCAAACCACCGCACAAACCAACAGAACGCAAAGCGACTGGCCATCGTAGAATCAACTTAACCTGATGATGCTCCGTTTCGAGGCGAAACACGTGTTGGTGCTGGTATGTATGTCGGTATATACTTTTAATTATTGTAGTGCAGCATGTTTACGTTGTGGGAGGGAGGGAGTTGCCGCGCATGTTTTAAAGTATATGTCATCATACATGTTAACCGCGGACTATTGCAAAGTAGACTAATATTAACTTAATAAGGATTTCTTTGTTTCGTTTTCATAAAGAAAACCGCTGTTCTCTCATTACTTGCACGCTAATTTACGCTACACGAACTCGAAGCGAGAGCGAGCGAAATTCGCCATTATATCGCATTTGAGCCCGCCCCGCCTGCTCTCCGCCGCCGGCAAATTAACTTTGTAAGCTTTGAGACCGTAAAAATATTATTACGAAGTAATGCATGATGTTACCCATATTTCTTGTAACATGACCAGTTGACCGGTTATGCTTTTACGCCCCGAAAATTGGGTTCGAGCCTCAAGGGTGAAATTGAAGGTGTTTAGGTCCGGGATGTTCATATGACTACGTCATTTGCCGCTAACCAAAGAGAGTTGGTAGATATAAGTAGGATGTGGAATATTTTTCGTTTGGAAATGTGCAAACGTTTTTTAGATATTGTGTTGCGTTTTCCCTGCTTGGCTAAAGATGATGCCATTTGGAATCTGATCGTATGGAAATCTGCAATAAGCTGTTATCGATGTGAATGAAGTCTTGTGTTGCTGAATATAGGTGGGCAAGTTTAAAAAGCCGGTATAATGTTGAGCAGATGACGGTTTTTTATTTTATTTCATTGCAGCATCTCAAATACTAATTATACTTTTTAAATAGTTATTTTGTATATAATTTCTACTTATTTTTTTGTCTATTTCATTTTACTCCGCCTTCCTCGTTGAGTTAAATAAACGAATCGTGCAAAATAATCTAAAACGGAGAACTGTATTTATAACTCGGAAATTACCAACTTTTGGAAGCAATCAGAAGTTTGGATGGGCTTTTGATAGACAACGTATTTACAATGAAATGGTTACTTTCCATGTATTATGTAATACAATATTGCGATTTTTAGTAATAAACACCTTAAACTCTCTGTATCTACGAGTAGCTGCTGGTATAACTGATGGTAAAATATATTATTCTTAAATATACATTTAATAAACATTTATTGTAAGCGAGAACAAAGTATCATAATTTTAATCTTTTTAGGGTTCCAAAATAAAATTGGAACTCTTATAGTTTCGACATATCCGTCCATCCTTCAGACCCTTAGTGCTAGAAAGCTGTGATATGGCATGGACATACATACATATTTATGAAAACTCCAAAATCGTAGACTAAAATATTGAAAAATACTTTTTCTCAGGTACTATTTTTCAGGGAAGTTATTTTAAATTAAGTTTTTTTTTGGGAATAGTTGTCACGTACATTAAAGAAGTTTTACTTCAATCGCGCGTAAAGATTACACGTACACACATTTTTTACTATTATTATTTGTTTATGGGGTTCGCTTGGATAACTACCACCCTCGTGTTCCAGCTGGGAGCTTGAGAGCCAGTTCTCTTCAGCCAGTTCGTCTCCGTTTCGTGGCCGGCAACGCATCAGTGATGTCTTTGATATATCTGATGCCACGCGACGGTGACTACTTACAATCAAGAAGCTGATCTGCTTATTTGTTAACAAAAACATATAAAAATGTCTGTGTGTCTCAATGCGATAGCCTGACAAACTTTACAATTTGTTACCAATAAATAAACATGTTTCTCGGGGAATTTTTCAAGTGTCAAGTGAAAAATATGCAACTATTGATAGAATGAGGGCCATTTTTTAGCTAAGACAGCTATTTGGAAACGTAGATCACATTACCCGAATTAAATCGAGAGAAGGTTACTATAAATAAATATTTTCCTACTTTCATCTGAGCGACCTTTTCTCTTTAGTATGATCATGCTGATGCCACACATAATCACATTAAATCCCGTCACGACATATTATTTTCGTGTTTGTTCCACGTTTAGTTTTGTGTTCTTGTCTAAGTTCCTTATCTCCGAAACATATTACGTTGGCCTAAGTTTTGACAGTTCTAAGCGTGTGCTTAATAACTCATAAACGGATATGATGAGTATCCGAGAGTCATCTGATATGTCTCTTACTTCTGTTTCAGAATGAATGTAATCTTGTCTCTCATTTGGAAAAGTTCATTCGAAGTTTAGAATTACTTGGTAATAATTTGTGATAATAATTTGTGATGTTGTGAACTGTTTTATGTCGGATGACAAATTAAATTAAGACTGCGATCTTATCAAGCGCTTTAGATTGTTGAATGAAATAATAATGTCTTCTAAATAGGGTATATAGGGTGTAACTGACTGCGTTCAATAACTGTCTACCTGTATAAATATTTCGTTTGTTAGCCCTTTGTATTTATCAAAAAGGTTTTCTGATACTATGGTTAATCAGAGAAATACAAAAGGGTGGTTAATTGCTGGTCTGCAATATTTTTAATAAATTATTTCTTGTATAAGTTTGTTATAGAATATGGAAATTGCATCTTATTTGACATTACTGGATAAATCACTAACTTTAAGTATACAAGTCGCTTAAGTGGCCAGTTTCTGAGTTTAACCTGACCATTATACGAGTACGTGTGTAAAATTCAACTGTATTGTTGTAATTTTCTACTCCTGGCTACTACTGCGAGTAATATACAGAGTAAACTATCGTAAATATAAAATATGTTGATACAATTTTAATTCGTTTACGAACTTTGTGACCTCATTTTACTGCATGAATAAAATTTTAGTTTCATATTCACAACACTATCGTGTTTAAAATACTTTTTATATTAAACTCTTTCAATTACAACAGTCTCATTAAACTGAATAAAAACTACATTAAAAATAAAAAACTTATGGTTTATATAAAAATAATTATGAATGAAAACTAGCAA